>CM056194.1:189018333-189375833 GCA_029692085.1 Gymnothorax javanicus | reverse complement strand
CTGACCAAGGCTCTGGCTTTAGAAAGACATGCTCTATAGGAACACTCCTGCCAGTGTCCCTGACCAAGGCTCTGGCTTCAGAAAAATATGCTCTATAGGAACACTCCTACCAGTGTCCCTGACCAAGGCTCTGGCTTTAGAAAGACATGCTCTATAGGAACACTCCTACCAGTGTCCCTGACCAAGGCTCTGGCTCTAGAAAGACATGCTTTATAGGAACACTCCTACCAGTGTCCCTGACTAAGGCTCTGGCTGTAGAACTGGAGTTAGTTTTCCGGTGCAGCACTCTGGCTGCCCACTTCTCCTAAGTAACTCGTATGGGTCAGGTGCAGTGGACTACTTACCCCAAAAATGATGAAGTGTGCTTGGGGTGAAGTGTACAGTGGAATGGAAGAGTAGGCAGACAAATTATAGTGTAATAAGACCAATTTGGTTTTATCTCAGCACATTTTTGAGAGGGACTGGGAAAGAGAGTGTTCTTTCTGGTTGAGGTTTCCAGTGACTGTGGATCAATAAATCCTTTGCAGTGAGTGATTAAATGTGTTGTTTGCAGCGAACGTTGTTTGGGTCCCTCAGACCAGGCCGTGTCTCCATGGCTGCGAGGCATCTCTGCTCAGTCAGCAGAGTTTGGGGGAACATAACTCTGCGCACCGCGGAGAGACAGTTGAGCGGTGATTGGAGAACCCCGGAGATTTACAGCATGACTCCCCCACACACCACATGCTCTCTCCTCCATACTCCTGCAGGGGAGAGAGGCTCCGCAGCTGAGGACGTGTCCTGGTGTCACACCAGAGCAGAACAGATGTGTGAGGGAGAAATTCGTTTGAATGCGCCCTGTGAAAAGTTTAAAATTCATCTGGAGTTGAGACATTGTGTTCTTAACCATTCCTATTGCAATGAGGGGAACCTGTGGGGTCGTTTACTGTAAACAGAGAGGGTCTTCAGCATGAGAATGCAATCCTGACCATCTCCAGTGATAATGAAATATGAATTAGTTACATCCTGTGTGTATCTATCCCAATTCACTCTGCATATTGTTATTCCCGTGTGATATACATGTCGGGAAATGAAGCATGTTTGAAGACGTGACAATTACGATCCATTCAAACATTGGGCTCTTGGGTGTGTGTATGTGTGTGAGTGTGTGGGGTTTTTTTTGTGCATGTGCGCGAGTGTGTGTGTGTTTGTGTATGAATGTGTGTGCGTGTGTATTTGTATGTGGGTGTAGGCAACTTTGTTTTCTCAGAGTCAGTGGGAATACAGCCCACAAAGGCTTTCAGAAACTTAGAGCAGAGCAAGTTTCACACAGCAGCCCTCCCATCCATACCTCTGATAACCATTTATCATGTCCTCATCCCTCTTCATCACAGATCACCTTCTACCAGCCCATTATCCCTCTTCATCAAAGATCACCTGATGTGAGCCCATTATCCCTCTTCAATACAGATCACATTATATGAGCCTATTATCCCTCTTCAATACAGATCACCCTATATGAGCCCATTATCCTTCTTCATCACAGATCACCTTATATGAGCCCATTATCCCTCTTCAATACAGATCAAACTATATGAGCCCATTATCCCTCTTTATTACAGAGCACCTAATATGAGCCCATTATCCCTCTTCATCACAGATTACCTTATATGAGCCCATTATCCCTCTTCAATACAGATCACCCTATATGAGCCCATTATCCTTCTTCATCACAGATCACCTTATATGAGCCCATTATCCCTCTTCAATACAGATCAAACTATATGAGCCCATTATCCCTCTTTATTACAGATCACATAATATGAGCCCATTATCCCTCTTCATCACAGATCACCTTATATGAGCCTATTATCCCTCTTCAATACAGATCACCTTATATGAGCCCATTATCCCTCTTCAATACAGATCACCTTATATGTACCCATTATGCCTCTTCA
Source organism: Gymnothorax javanicus (assembly GCA_029692085.1). Lineage (NCBI taxonomy): Eukaryota > Metazoa > Chordata > Actinopteri > Anguilliformes > Muraenidae > Gymnothorax > Gymnothorax javanicus. The sequence goes on along the minus strand of CM056194.1, from coordinate 189,373,899 downwards.
TTACAAATCACATTATATGAGCCCATTATCCCTTTTTATTACAAATCACCTTATATGAGCCCATTATCCCTCTTTATTACAGATCACCTAATATGAGCCCATTATCCCTCTTCATCACAGATCACCTTATATGAGCCCATTATCCCTCTTCAATACAGATCACCTTACATGAGCCCATTATCCCTCTTCATCACAGATCACCTTATATGAGCCCATTATCCCTCTTCAATACAGATCAAACTATATGAGCCCATTATCCCTCTTTATTACAGATCACCTAATATGAGCCCATTATCCCTCTTCATCACAGATCACCTTATATGAGCCCATTATCCCTCTTCAATACAGATCACCTTATATGTACCCATTATGCCTCTTCATTACAAATCACATTATATGAGCCCATTATCCCTTTTTATTACAAATCACCTTATATGAGCCCATTATCCCTCTTTATTACAGATCACCTTACATGAGCCCATTATCCTTCTTCATTACACATCACCTTATATGAGCCCGTTATCCCTCTTCAATACAGATTACCTTATATGAACCCATTATCCCTCTGCATTACAGATCACCTTACATGAGCCCCTTATCCCTCTTTATTATAGATCACCTTACATAAACCATTATCCCGCTTCATTACAGATCACCTTACATGAGCCCATTATCCCTCTTCATTACACATCACCTTATATGAGCCCATTATCCCTCTTCAATACAGATCACCTTATATGAACCCATTATCCCTCATCAATACAGATCACCTTATATGAACCCATTATCCCTCCTCAATAGAGATCATCTTATATGAGCCCATTATACCTCTTCATCACTAATCACCTTATATGAGCTCATTATCCCTCTTCATCACAGATCACCTTATATGTGCCTATTATCCTTCTTCAATACAGATCACCTTATATGTGCCCATTATCCTTCTTCAATACAGATCACCTTATATGTGCCCATCATCCTTCTTCAATACAGATCACCTTATATGAGCCCATTATCCCTCTTCAATACAGATCACCTTATATGTGCCCATTATCCCTCTTCATTACAAATCGCCTTATATGACCCCATTATCCCTCTTGATTACAGATCATCTTATATGTGCCCATATTATCCCTCTTCAATACAGATCACCTTACATGAGCCCATTATCCCTCTTTAATACAGATCACCTTATATAAGCTCATTATCCCTCTTCAATACAGATCACGTTATATGAGCGCATTATCCCTCTTCAATACAGATCACCTTACATGAGCCCATTATCCCTCTTTAATACAGATCACCTTATATAAGCCCATTATCCCTCTTCAATACAGATCAAGTTATATGAGCCCATTATCCCTCTTCAATACAGATCACCTTACATGAGCCCATTATCCCTCTTTAATACAGATCACCTTATATAAGCCCATTATCCCTCTTCAATACAGATCACGTTATATGAGCCCATTATCCCTCTTCAATACAGATCATCTTATATGAGCCCGTTATCCCTCTTTAATACAGATCACCTAACATAAGCACATTATCCCTCTTTATCACAGATCACCTTATATGAGCCCATTATCCTTCTTCATTACAGATCACCTTATATGAGCCCATTATCCTTCTTCATCACAGATCACCTTATATGAGCCCATTATCCCTCTTCAATACAGATCAAACTATATGAGCCCATTATCCCTCTTCAATACAGATCACCTTATATGAGCCCATTACCCCTCTGCATTACAGATCACCTTACATGAGCCCCTTATCCCTCTTTATTATAGATCACCTTATATGAACCATTAGCCCTCTTCATTACAGATCATGTTACATGAGCCCATTATCCCTCTTCATAACAGATCACCTTATACGAGCCCATTATCCTTCTTCATTACAAATCACCTTATATGAACCCATTATCCCTCTTCATTACAGATCACCAAATTTGAGCCTTTTATCCCTCTTTATTACAGATTCTCTCATGAGCCCATTATCCCTCTTCATTACAGATCACCTTATATGAGCCCAGTATCCCTCTTCATTACAGAACAGATCACCTTAAATGAGCGCATTATCCCTCTTTGTTACTGATCACCTTACATAAGCCCATTATCCTTCTTTATTACAGATCACCTTATATGAGCCCATTATCCCTCTTCATTAGAGAACACCTCACCTTATATGAACCCATTATCCCTCTTCATTACAGATCACCATGTATGAGCCGTTATCCCTCTTTATTAGAGAATACATCACCATAAATGAGCCCATTATCCCTCTTTATTACAGATCACCTTATATAAGCCCATTATCCCTCTTCATTAGAGAACACCTCACCTTAAATGAGCCCATTATCCCTCTTTATTACAGATCACCTTATGAGCCCATTATCCCTCTTCATTACAGATCATCTTAAATGAGCCCATTATCCCTCTTCAATACAGATCACCTTATATGAGCCCATTATCCCTCTTCATTACAGAACACATCACCTTGAATGAGCCCATTATCCCTCTTTATTACAGATCACCTTATATGAACCCATCATCCCTCTTCATTACAGATCACCTAACATGAGCCCATTATCCCTCTTTAATACAGATCACCTTATATGAGTCCATTATTCCTCTTTATTACAGATCACCTTATATGAGCCCATTATCCCTCTTTATTACAGATCACCTTACATGAGCCCATTATCCCTCTTTAATACAGATCACCTTATATGAGTCCATTATCCCTCCTTATTACAGATCACCTAACATGAGCCCATTATCCTCTTTTATTACAGATCACCCTATATGAGCCCATTATCCCTCTTCATTACAGATCACCTTATATGAACCCATTATCCCTCTTTATTACAGATCACCTAACATGAGCCCATTATCCCTCTTTAATACAGATCACCTTATATGAGTCCATTATCCCTCTTTATTACAGATCACCTTATATGAGCCCATTATCCCTCTTCATTACAGAACAGATCACCTTAAATGAGCCCATTATCCCTCTATATTATAGAATGTTGAAGATTATATTTCAATATTTCTCATCATATTCATCAGTAGATCAATTGCCATGTTGAATAACCATAATCAATAATTATAATCAATAACCATATTATGTAAGCAGCAGTAACACACACACACACAACATAACACACACACACATACAAGTAGTTCACATACGCATAGGGAGGGGATGAGCAGTGCAGACACACATACACATAAAACACAAAACGCACACACACACACACACACACAAGCAGTTCACACACTCGAGCAGAGCACACAGACATGTAGTTCACACATACACACGCAGCACACGTACACATGCACACACACACATACAAGCAGTTCACACACAAGCAGTGCACACAGACACACACACACACACACACACAAAGCAGTTCACACACAGACACACACACATACAAGCAATTCAATTCACACATGCATGAGCAGCTCACACACATAAGCAGCGCGCTTCTGTAGCTTTGATTAGTAAGCAGCTTCTGTTTAGTTGATTCAAAAACATAATCAGGTGATGCACTTGATTTCTGTAGCTTTGATCAATATTTTTTCAGTAAAATCATTAGTTGTTACTGAAAAAAAACATAATCAATTGAATCATTTATATATCTACTTGTATCCTATTCCTTTGACTGTGTTTGTCCACTCTTGGGCTGACAAACTCTTGGTTGAGTTTTTCCCATAAATATTGCTCTGTAAAGAATGCCGAGCTAGCACTGTCTGGCCAGGGACTGCTCATCGTGGGAATAAAGATGGCTTCTGAGGATTTTGTCTCCCTCCAATTATTCACGAACAAGGCAACCTCAAAAATATGAAAACATCTAGTCGGGAAACCACAACAAGATCACCTCTAATGAGCCCATTATCCCTCTTCATTATTTATCACCCATTTCACATCAGCACTTGGCTTGTCACCCACTGGCTTGTTTTTCCAGGTGTCAGGACACAGCTGTCAGCTGAAGTGTTGTACCCACAGACACTCTGATGTCTGATGTCACTATATACAGTATGAACAGTTCTGTACTCATGAAAACACTTATCACCCACTGTTAACGACACGGTCTAGGTAGTGCGGCCACAGGTAGATAAATGAGGGATGTATGGGAGGAGAAAACTGTGGCAAACACCAAAAGGAACTGCACGCTGAACAGAACTCCGGTCCCTATACTGCCTTACCAGAGCTAACTTAAACCTACCGCTGGTTTTCGAAGGCTTACCAGGCACGGGGCGGCTTTTAAACACGTAACTCCAGAACACTCAGTCTAAAAGCGAAGACTGAGCGAGCGAATCGTGTACCCCCTACGGAAACAAGTTTCCACCCAGAGTCACCTCCAAAAATAACAAAGGGAAAATAACAAAGCAAAACAAGAAAGAGGTACCCCGATGGAAGGATAGTAAAATCCAGCAGGGAACACTCTAACTAACCAGAGTAACAGAACAGCGTACAGAAGGGCGAGACGAGCGAGGTAGTCAGACAAGCGAATCAAAGTCAAAACCCAGGAATCTACCAAACAACCAGATAGAAGGGCAAAGGCAAAAATCAAAGTCAAAATGCAACAAGCCAAGGGTCAACCACAACAATCCAAACGAACCAAACACAGGGCAAGGCAAGAATCGTAGGTCAAAACAAACCGGTCCAACACAGAAGGCAATCGAGATACTCACAGTACAGGAACGCTAATTACAAAAGGTCAAGAGCTAGTCTCCCACAGGAGCGCAAGCGGCAACCTTATAAAAGCACCGCCCCGCCCCCGGAAGTGGAAACATTCATAACATAACATAACATAACATAACATGAATGGCGAGAACAGGCCGTTCAGCCCAACTAGGCTCGCCAGTTTCTTTTGTACCATCGTGAATATATCACTTCAGATACTCAATGACTCAATGGTATCTAGCTTTAAGTCAAGTCTGCTCTTGAAAAACTCCCAAGGTCTCTGCCTCAACAATATGGTCAGGCAAGCTGTTCCACACTGAAATTACTCTTTGGGTGAAGAAATATTTCCGAATATCAGTGCTAAATTTACCTTTTAGTCAGCTTCCATTTGTGACCCCGAGTTCTGCTAACAACACTTGGTTGAAGGAATCCTACATAATTCACTTTGTTAATCCCTTTAACATATTTAAAGACCTCAATCAAATCACCCCTTAGTCTCCTTTTCCTAAGACTAAAGAGATTAAGGATCTTCAGCCTTTTCTCATAGCTTTCATCTTTAATACCGAATTAGCTTCGTGGGCTCTTCTCTGAACTTTCTCTAAAGCCTCTATGTCTTTCTTAAAGTATGGTCCCCAGAACTGTACACAATACTCTAGATGTGGTCTGACGAATGTGTTGTACAAAAGAAGCATCACCTCCTTGGATTTGAACTCAATACTTTTGGCAATGTATCCCAGCATCCGATTGGCTTTTTTAACAGCTACGGCACAATGGCTAGAGCCTGTGAGGGTTTGGTCAACAATCACTCCCAGATCTTTCTCTTGTGGAGCACATTCCAGTTTAAAACCTCCCATGAAGTAATCCCGTCTAATGTTTTTATTACCTACATGTACTACTTTACATTTCGCTACATTAAATTTCATTTGCCACATTTCTGCCCAATTCTGAATTCTATCCAAATCATCCTGAATCACTTTAGTGGACTCTAAACTATTTGCCAAGCCCCCAATTTAGTATCATCTGCAAATTTCACTAATCTGCTCTCAATATTCCTATCAAGGTCATTAATGTAGATGAGGAACAGCAGGGGTCCCAACACCCATCCCTGGGGGACGCCAACCCTACCTAGCTCAGATGATATACCACTGACCACCACTCATTGTGTTCTGTCCTGCAACCAGTTATGAATCCACTTCAGAATACCACCTGTAACTCCAATGGAGCTCATTTTAAAAATTAGTCTCTTATGCGGTACTGTGTCAAATGCTTTCTGAAAATCCAAATATATGATGTCATAAGCCCTGCTCTGGTCATAAGTCTTGGTGGCCTTTCAAAAAATCCCAGAAGGTTTGTCAGGCATGACCTTCCTTTACGAAAACCATGTTGGCTATCCCTCAAGATATTGTTACGCTCAAGAAATAAGTCCAGCTCATCTTTTTATGATAGATTCCAATATTTTGCACGCAATGCAAGTTAAACTGACTGGCCTGTAATTACCTGGCTCAGTACGGTCCCCTTTTTTATATATTGGTATTATATTGCCCTGTTTCCAATCATTTGGTATTTCTCCAGTTTCTAAAGACCGCCTAAAGATGGCAGATAGCGGCTTAAAGATGATCTCACTAACTTCCCTGAGCACTCTAGGATATAAGCCATCAGGACCCGCCGCCTTTATCTGCCTTTAGTTGATGCAACTTGTCTAATCTGACGTTATCCCTAACCTCAATTTCCGCTAAATAATCTTGAGCATTGGACAAGCCCTCCGGCCGAATAAAGACCCGCTCTAAGGTAAAATTCTCAACAAAGTAACCGTTTAAGGTGTCCGCAATATCCTTATTATCATATAGCAGCGATCCATTTTTACTCTTTATGCACTTAACCTGCTCTTTGACTTTCCTTTTTTTCTGCTACAGTACTGAAAGAAGCGCTTAGGGTTAGTTTTTGCCCCTCTGCAATTTGTCTTTCATACAGTCTTCTAGCATTCCTCAGCTCTTTTTTTGACCACAGCCCGCATTTTACAGAATTCGCCTTAGTAATCTCATTGTTATCCTCTATGTACATCTTATAAAGATTCCTCTTTTCCTCAAACTCCTACTTAATAGCTGCTGTCATCCACTGAGGATTCTGCTTTTTCAGCTTACTTTTGGACACCTTTTGGAATGAATTTACATTGTGAATCAAGTAAAACCCCTTAAATCTTTCCCCACATCTCATTTACAGACTCACAGTCCAGGAGTGTCTCCCATTTTGTTTCACTTAGATATGACCGCATCCTGTCAAAGTTTGCTCGCCTAAAATTAAAAATTTTTGTTTTTGGAGACACCTTTTTAACTTCCCATGAAACCTCAAAATTAATAGTAGAGTGATCACTTGTCCCAAGTGGCTCCAGTACCTCAACATTGCTAATTCTATCTGGGTCATTACAGAGCAGCAAATCTAAAATTGCCTTCTCTCTTGTAGGTTTATTAACATACTGCACCAAAAAATTATCATTTATGACATCTAGAAATTCTTCCTCCCCCCCCACCCTGTCCTTTCACAATTTCCCAATCAATACCAGGATAATTTAAGTCTCCCATAATAATAGTCCCTCCTCCTCTACAAGCTTATGTAATCCTCTTAAGGAGCATTTCATTGACTGTACTGTCCAAAGCTGGTGGTCTAGCATACACCTATGTTTAAACCAGTCTCGTGTTTGCCAGTGAGCCTGACCCAGATATCTTCACAAGGCACGGAATATTCAATTTCAGGAATTTCCTGCACATTTATGTTTTCGTTCACATAGAGTGCTACACCCCTCCTCGCCTATTACATCTATCCTTCCTAAAGAGCTTATAACCTTCTACATTATATTCATCTCCATCCTCTTCACTAAGCCATGTCTCTGTAATCCCAACTATGTCATAGCCTTCACTAATCATAACGGCCTCAAGTTCTTGAAATTTATTTTTAATGCTTCTTGCATTTAGATAAAAACATTTCAGGTTATCATGAACGCTCTTCCCCTTCGATTTCCCATGTGCCTGCTGCTCAAAGCCCTCACCATGCTTTTTTGCTTTAAAAATATATCATCAATAGTGCATGTAACGCTGTCAGCTTCCATCAGGGCAGTCTGCATTTCCTCTGTGTAACACTCTCTAACCTCCCTGCCCCCAAGTCCCTAGTTTAAATAACTCTCTGCTACCCTCAACATACGCTGACCCAGTGCAAAGGTACCCTCCGGGTTCAGGTGTAGCCCATCCGGCTTGAACAGGTCACCCCTGTCCCAGAAGTAGTTCCAGTGCCCCATAAACCTATACCCCCTTTCCTACACCAGGTTCAGAGCCACGTGTTAAACCTCCAGATAAAATTCTGCTTCCCTCTGCTTGCACGTGGTACCGTAGAATCCCGGAGAACACTACCGTGGAGGATCTGCTCCTAAGCTTTTCAGCTAATTCAACAAATTTACTTTGCAGAACCTCAAACCTACCCTTACCTATGTCATTAGTCCCAACATGGACCATGACAACTGGATCCCGCCCGCTCTGGCCAGGAGCTTGTCCGCACGCTCAGGAGGTCTCCTACCTGGGCACCAGGCAGGCAACACACCGCACGACGAGACTCCTTGTCGCCTTGAACAGACTAAACTGTCTATTCCTCTAAGTATTGAGTCCCCCACTATCAATAACTCTCTTTTCTGAGGGGTAGAGGCCAACAGGGTGCCCTGCTGCTCATCAGTCCCCTCACTCTCAGGGTCAGGGGCCAATTCGAGTTCCTGCAAGGGCCGAATCGGTTGGACACCTCAACCACTGGAGGAGCTGTCGCTGTACGGTGTGCACGCCCTTTCCTGCGCTGACGCCCCACCGTCACCCAACTTTCTCCCCCTGCCTGCTCTGGGGTCCCCACACCACCCTGCTTTGGCGTACAGACCATTTCTCTAAACGACATACTACTTAGTTCCTCTAGGAACTCTACTGATTATGAACTATGTCGTGTCATTAACTGGCCCTGAAGAACAAGGATCTTGCTCTCCAGATGCTCAATTAGCTGGCACCGTGACAGACAAACCCACCCTGAAATCTCTTTCCAAAAGTGCGATCATCCTGCAACCGTCACATAGTTTTGGCCACATTTTGAACCCCTACCTAATGACCTCGCTCACCCTAGATAACAAAGAAAAAATTACTAATGCCGAGACAGAAGCTCAGGAACCACAATTTATTAATTAATTAACCTGAGAAGCCCTAAGCAGCAGTCACAATAGAAACCGTGGGGAAACTATGTGAATGGATAATAAGCCCTTTTTAACAGGGGCTTAGTTTTTAGTGAACAGAAATGAAATACCAAATTGAGAAACTCTATCGATAATAAGCACTCCTAATAAGCCAACTTGAATTTATCTAGACCCGCTACTATTAATATACTAACTCAAAAAGTCTCACAGGGCTTAGCTGAGAACCCAGATAAAAGACTGGCTATACTACGCCCAGGAGAAACTGGAGGAGGGAGGAGGCGGAGCACTCCGCAAAGCTTTCCGCTTAAATTCAAGGGTAACAACGGACGACTATAGTGACTGCTGTCCTATTGACTAAATACTAAATCTCAGATCCCCAGCCAAAAGCAAAAACAGTAACTATCTAGCTAGCCAGCCACAAATACAACCAAGAGTAACCGAGATAAGAGTTAAGCCTCGGTTCCCTTTAATTAAAACGACCGAATAAACAAGTCGCTTACTTCGTGAGCGAAACTAAACACGGTATCTCCCCAACAAGCTGTCGCTGAGCACTCAAACGAGCAGTTAAACTTTAATCAGCTGATCAAGGCACCGCAACCGGAGGAAAATACAAAGATAACGTAATTTGCAATGTGTTTAATCAGAAGAGCCCTTCGATGATAATAAAATGCTAAAAAGACAAAAACCCCGGTTCAAAAATATTCAAGCTTGGAAATGCGTTTATGCGGTAATGTGGTCAGGATAGAGAACGAAGGGGACTAAAAACCCCCGTGAACGTCAATATTTATTGGCTAGAAGACTGTATGAAAGGCAAGCGACCAAGTATGAAACCAAGCCAGATAGTTAGATATCCCGCAATTTGATATATTCCTGGGGTTGAGAGCTTACAATAGTTCGTTAGCTAAATCAGCTACAGAAAAAGCAGGCGACAGTGTACCTCAGTCCTTGAAAACAACTCTGACTTACTTTGTATATCACACAATTCACTAAGTTAGACAATTACTTTTTAGTTTATTCTTTAAATTTAGCGTTTAAATTTATTTTACTTTACCTTACTTTTGCTCCCCGGAGACTGAAACCCCTCAAAAAAAAAAACAAAAAAACCCTGCCGCCTTTGTTTGACCAGATTAGCGACTTTAATTTGGCTGTTTCCTCTCACCGAGTTGTTAAAGGGGGAAAAGGGGGAAAAAAAGATGATGGAGGAAGATTCTCCCTGCCCCTAATGCGACAAAGGTTATACCTCGGGAGCAAATTGTCTAATCTCTCATACTGTTTGAGCCTGAACACACAAATTAGTTTCAGATAACTCCGTTTAAACAAGAGTAAAACTTCAGATTCGATCCCGCACGTCTTCCTCTGTCTCAACTCAAGCAGAATGAACACCAACGAACAGCGCTACAGCACAGCCAAGAGGTCAGCAACAGCTGAGGCCCAAGTAGAACTAATACTAGGGCAGAGGTCATAACACCACTCAGAAACGACAAAAAGCAGGGTTAGGCCAGGTATATTAAAACAAATGATCCCCATTAAAATCCCCATTTCCTGGTGGTCAAATTGAATCATTTGTTTATGACACACTGAAAAAACTGAGACTTTGGATCCAAGTGAAAATATTGCATCAATTTGTTACTCGTAATTGTTTTAAGTTTTCGCAGCTGAATTTCTTTGTTTTGAACAAACCAATTTTTTGGAAAGCACAGACACCTAATTTTATTTGATTAGATTAAATAGTAAATTAAATATTTAGATTAAATAGTATTCTCTTGGGGCACCCCGGTGGCTCATCGGACTAAGCGCGCGTACCATAAAGGCTGTGTCCTTCCCGCAGCGACCTGGGTTCGATTCCGGCTCAGGTCATTTGCTGCATGTCTTCCCCAACCTTCCTGTCTCTCTACACTGCATAACTGTCAAATAAAGGAAAAATTCCCAAAAAATAATCTTTAAAAAAAAAAATAGTATTCTCTCTCCACATGAATATTAAGCCATGATCACTTTTTTCAGTGCACCTTCCTTCTCGTTGAATCCACAGAGTTGGTAATCATAGTATTCAAAAATATAGCATTTATTTTCGTGAGGTATTATCTTATAAAGGGTAAGTGTTTTTTTATTGATTTGGGCAAATGATTTTACTAATTTCTGCACATTTTTGGTTGTATTTGAATAATGGATTACAAATACTGCATATTTTGCTAGACATATAAGCTGTAGAAACGAATCACTCAGTAAACGGTCTGAGGCTTCGAGAGTCGCATCAGGAGAGACGGAGTCAGGATTAACTCTGCCGAAAGGCCCTGTGAGAAGAAATTAAACTATTGTTCCAACCCCGGGCATCCTGGAACGAGACAAACTATTGAACTTACTGATTAAAGGATTTAAAAATGTTGCCATGGCGACCAATGAAAGAGGACAGAGCCCAGATGCTTTGCTCATTCTCCTTTGCTCATTTTATCCCCGCATTACCAGGAGCAGACAGCATCACATGCAGAATTACTGACATGGACGAAGTGTCCAGAACCACAAATATTAGCTGCTATCGTGCCTCAGGAGGGAGATGACAAGAGTTCTGTAGGGTACACAATAAAACCACATTCATTACTTCATTAAAGAAACAGATCCTCAGACCTAACGCAAGACCCCGTATCCAAGCCCAGGACAGTGATGAGGCTGGAGATACCAGCTGCTGTCCCGGCTGAGAGGGGGACTGGAGCTGTCCAAGGTCCTGCCGCTCTCCTAAGGAAAAGCTGTGGATCACACATGATACTGAATGGACAGCGACCCAGATCACTGTCTGCATTAGCAGAACAGGCGCACACGCACACACACACACACACACACACGCACGCACACGCACACGCACACGCACACACATCGGGAATGTGTCCTAAGAATACGGTACCCGGAAGTACTTGAATTACAACCCCAATTCTGAAATAGTTGGGACAAAGTGTAAATTGTGAATAAACTCAAAACACAATGACTTTCAAATCACACCAGCCAGTATTTTATTCACAATAGAACAAAGATAACATAGCAAATGTTGAAACGGAAATTTTACAATTTTATCCACAAAATGAGCTCATTTCAAATTTGATGGTTGCTACAGGTCTCAAAAAAGTTGGGACAGGGGCCTGTTTACCATGGTGCAGCATCCCCTCTTCTTTTTAACACAGAGTGGAGGCGTCTGGGCATTGAGGAGACAAGTTTCTTGAGTTTAGCCATTGGAATTTGATCCCACTCTTGTTTAATACAGGCTCCAGCTGCTGGAGAGTTTTGGGTCTCCTTTGACGGGCTTTTCGTTTAATTATGCGCCAAATATTCTCAATCGGTGAAACATCAGGACTGCAGGCAGGCCAGTTCAGCACATGGACTCTTCTACTACGAAGCCATGCTGTTGTAATAGCTGCAGTATGTGGTTTTGCATTGTCCTGCTGAAATACACAAGGCCTTCCCTGGAATAGATGTCATCTGGAGGGGAGCATATGTTGCTCTAAAACCTTTATATACCTTTCAGCATTCATCGCGCTTTTTAAAACATGCAAGTGTCCCACACCATATGCACTAATGCATCCCCATACCATCAGAGATGCTGGCTTTTGAACTGAACGCTGATAACAGGAGGGGTGGTCTTTCTCCTCTTTAGCCCGGAGGACACGACACCCACGATTTCCAACAAGAATGTCAAATTTGTACTCGTCTGACCACAGGACACTTTGCCACTTTGCTACAGTCCATTTTAAATGAGCCTTGGCCCACAGAACACGGCGGCGCTTCTGGATCATGCTCAACAATGGCTTCCTTTTTGCATGATAGAGTTTTAGGTGGCATCTGTGGATGGCACGGCAGACTGTGTTTACAGACAATGGTTTCTTGAAGTATTCCTGGGCCCATTTAGTAATGTCAATGACAGAATCATGCCGGTGAGTGATGCAGTGGCGTCTGAGGGTCCGAAGATCACAGGCATCCAGTAAAGGTCTTTGGCCTTGTCCCTTACGCACAGAGATTTTTCCAGTTTCTCTGAATCTTTTGATGATGTTATGCACTGTCGATGATGAGACCTTCAAAGCCTTCGCAATTTGACGTTGAGGAACATTGTTTTTAAAGTATTCCACAATTTTTTTTTCGCAAGCCTTCACAGGTTGGAGAGCCTCTAGCCATCTTTTTTCTTCTGAGACTCAGCCTCTCTAAGACATCCCTTTTATAGCCAATCATGTTACACACCTGACGCCAGTTAACTTAATTACTTGCTAAATGTTCTTTCAGCTGATTCTTTTATATATTAATTGCTTTTTCAGCCCTTTTTTTCCTGTGTCCCGACTTTTTTGAGACCTGTTGCAGCCAGAAAATTTGAAATGAGCTCATTTTGTGGATAAAAATGTAAAATGTCTTAGTTTCAACATTTGAAATGTTATCTATGTTCTAATGTAAATAACATATTGGCTCGTGATCTGAAAGTCATTGCATTTGGATTTTATTCACAATTTACACTTCGTCCCAACTATTTCAGAATTGGGGTTGTATTATAAATAAAGATATAATGGATAAAATAGTAATAAAAGAGAGGATTACCGCATACATAAGTGTGGACAGAAGTGTTGACAAAGACAAGGAGAGTGAATTGGTTACAAGTATGTAGAAACAGCACATATATGTACTTTACATGGTGTATTCTTTATATTGCACATGGATTATTCACTTACTAAATATAAATCATCTGTCCACACAGTACAAAGTGGAACGTACAAACACATTTCTGGGAAAGTTGGGACGGTATGAAAAATGCAAGAAAAAAAAGAAAGTAGTGATTTATAAATAATCTTTGACCTGCATTACATCTAAAACAGTCTGAAACAAAACACTGAATGTTTTGCAAGCACAACATAATTTCTTTTTTGGAAATAAACGCTCACTCTGAACTCAATGAATGCGAAACATTTTTAAAAAGTTGCTAAAGAATGCTAAAAATAGACGAGTGTACAAATTTTTAACAGTAATCATGCTTGGTTACAGCGAGAGCATCCACAAAGACCCATCTCTTTACAACCAATGAGTGGGCAAAACTCTGTGCAAAACTCAGTGTTTCCCATACATTGACGAGACTATGGCGGCCCGCCATAGTCTAATTTACCCCGCCATAGTCTCAATATACGCAAATGCCGCGTGTTGAGATTACATGCGCACATTAAAAAAAAAAAAAAACGGAAAAATAGGAAAGGTACCTGAAGACGCGCAATTTGCGCAACCCCCCACCCCCCCGAAACCACCACCACCACCCCCACCCCCGCCCCGTAATCAAAAGGAGAATAATACCACGCTCAACAAAATGAGAATAAACCCCCCCAGCTCAACAAAATGAGAATCATCACTCCCCTTCCGCTCAACAGAATGAGAATCATCTCTCCCCCTCCCCGCACAACAGAATGAGAATGACCCCCTCCAGACATCAGTCTGCCACCACACATGTGCCCCCATAGTCCCCAAAAATTCTGTGGGAAACACTGATTAAACTACATGATAAAATCTGCATGATTGAAAAATCCAACAGTTTAAAAACAAACTCACAACAGTCTCTGTAACGCATCATGTTACTGAAAGATTCGGGGAGTCTGCAGAATGACTGTGTAAAGGACGCACTTCAATACCAATGCTGAGGGCCTCTGTACTTCAGTCCATCAGAGGACACTGGCCTGGAATCCCAAATGCTTCAGTGATGTATACAGCGGGGTTGGCCTCAGGGCCTACAGAACGAGCAGCCATTTACATTTTACTGTTGGGGCCTACCTGTGCATCTGTTTCAGCTTACCTCCTGTTCATGTGTATTTCCGTTGGCTTGGACAAAAGAAGAGCACAATGCAATGGAAGGGTGTTAAAACTTTTACGCATAAATGCCAGCTACGCGATTTCAATCGCAATAAAAACTGTAATAACTCGTCATGCCTTTCTCTTTTAACCCCGGGTGTACGCTGACCAGCGAAACAAAAAATGGCGCGAGTCACTATCAGCTAAAATGTCAAAGAATCAAAGGCTTTTTCCAAATTAGAATTACTGTGGAAGCCAATTTCCAGCTGTAGGTGACAACTTGAAGTGCTGCATGTCTGTAAAGCGAGGTCTCTCCACTGGTGCATAAGCACTTCAATACTAGACTCATTAAACATTTAACTCCCTCAGCTAATGTAGAAAAGTTTCTCTAATCACACTGAATCGTCAATTCAAGCAGCTTGTTTGCAATCCCACGACTCTGAAGATGTGTAAGTATCAGATGAAGGGCACAAAGTGATCGATCGTAAATTAAGCGCCAGATGCATACGGTTTGCAAATTTTGTCATTCATTTTCAGTGAGAGGAAATGAGCAAACTTCCGCCGGGTCCGTTTTGGTGGAGCAGTGTGCAAAGTGCGATCTGCTAAACCTGGCGCAATGGTGTACGACACATGCAAGCGGCGAGTTTCGCAAGTGTTGAGATCTGCTCAACTTTCAAATGTTTGCTGCACTGACATCATAGGAGATACAACAAGGAGCAGAAGGGAAGCAAAGCGACTCCCAAATATTGGCAGTTTATTTGTGTAGCATGTATCAAAAAGTAGATGTGCGCATCGAATCTGATCCATATATGACGAAGGAAAGTAAATACAAATTGCATAAACACAGCAACAATTATAACTTTTAAACCGTCGGTCAAAAAACATGAGCGCTAGCTAGCCCAGAAATCACAACAAATCTAATATTGCAGGTTTGCGCTACTTGCTACCAAAATAACTCGTAATGTGCGCATTTGTACCAGTGGCTAAAAACATAAGAAACAACCCAACAAATACTTGGTCTCAAGATGTGCAGACCCGACAACTTTGCCATGCTCTTGAACAAATACCTCGCTGTTTTCAGCATGTCACTGAGAAATCTCCAAGCTGATGTTATTCTGGGAAGTTTTGGATTACATCATGCTTTTTCTTCCTCAATCCTTTAATGTTTGAGTTGTCCGATGGGAACTTGAATGAGGGGCAGATGGGAGGCAACACAAGGCACCTCAAGGTCACACAGAACTTCATAACGGTTCCAAAAAAGCACTTCAAAGTCGGCTCTGACTTGAGTCTTAGGGTCCATCAAAAGGGACCAATTTCATTTGGAGGTGTCTTCGGTCCTTTTGCAGTCAAGCTACAAGAGCTATCAGTAGCATCACAAAAAGCATCTGTAAACACTACGCCTGGAGTCAAGCGTGTGTTTGAAACATACATGTATCCTGTAATTTACATCAGTCTTTTCACAACACATACATTCTTGAACTCTTCAATGTACCTTTGGCATCTAGAACAATAACGGAACTAACATCAAATATGCATTTTTACTGACCTGTGATGGGAATAACTAACCTGACACGCCAGACGGACAGTTCCATATATCCGCCACGGAAATATTTCACAAGTCCATCTGGGAAAGAGCCGTTCAAAAAAGTTTTCAGAGGAGGAACCTTCAAAAAAATCTGCGGCTGCTGATTGGACAATGGTTCTTCTCGTCACACTCATCACCGACCAATCGGGTCTTTCCCATCTTTTTCACGACCAGAGGAGCCAGCTGGTAGATCAAACTCTTATCGAAACCGGTTGGGAGAACAGCAAAAACATCGTTTCAAGTCAGAAAAAGCTTTTAGTGACGTTTCTTTGCTCCTCTTTAATGAAGAAATTGAGTCTATTTCTGATAAAACTGCTGATATTGACCCATCCACAGGAACTGCTTCAAGACGCCGCCATTGTATTCAAAACATAAAGTCGCTTCCTGGTGATGTCACGCCTGCAGCTCCGCCTCTCTTTCCCCGATTGGGCCGTAAAAAATTTAGCCGCGAAATTGTTGGACGACGGCAGTTGGCAAGACGGGCCTGCAGGATTTCAGACAATGAATCAGGCAGGGCCGTCTGCTCTGCAAGGCTAGGGTATAACAAGAGCACATCAGTTTTAGTGGCAATGGCTTTGCAGTGTAATTTATTCTGCGATCTAGCCATTAAACCACTTAATTCCCATCACTCTTGGAGCGCCCTCTAGTGCTCTGGATGCACATCTCCAAAAGCCATACTAATTAGTATAGCAGGTTCACCATAAAAAAAATCATATATAGTGTAAGATGTTTTGTGTTTTTTTCCATAAATTACATGGATAGCCTTCATAAATTAAAATTGTAAATTATTAACTGTATTCCGTTAATCCTATTCTCGAAGGCTGTGCTTTTAGATTTCATGTGACCAACTGTGCTGCATTTGTACATGGGCATGTCAATGAAACAAGAGTGTGGTGTTCTAGAAGGGTCCTCTACACATCCATAATGAGGGTGCATGTCTGTAGTAGAAAAGGATGCAGAGGCCTCAATGGCATTTCTCGTGTACCAGGAAGAGGTTAATTTCCTGGCCAAGAGATGTAAAGGTAATCTTTCTTGAAGACCTTTCTTGATGACAATATCTGTCAAATTTCTCAATCAAAATCACCAACTTTCAGAATAAAGACGGGATCGAAGACCCAGCAAGGCCAGGAAAAATGGTCTTCAGAATCCTAAGTTTCTCAAATATTCACCACCCAACTCATCCATCAATCATCTAGTCCTATTTCTGTCTGCTTCAGCTGTGGTGGAGCTGGAGCCTGTCCCAGACATATGGGGCCTAAAGGTGCCACATCATGGACAGCATCACCACTCCATCGCCCGGCAATGTCTTGATCAGGCCGGATGCGATTAAGCAGGCGGTGCGAGGTTACAGTGGGTCAGACTCTAACTGTAAGGCGATACGTGCAGTAACACACAGCAGCACAGGCCCCAGACCTGCGCACACACAGCAGCAGCGCCAGAATCGCCAGGATACGTCAACATGTCACCGAGACCCTCTGATGCGCCACATCTGCGGCCACTTAATTAAATCGCACCTCCTTTTTGTGGACAATGTGGGACAAAGGCAGTCGCTGAGCGCTTTTGTGGCAGCTGGAGTGTGTTGACAGAACAATAATTGCGCTCTCAGATGACGGCCTGGCCTTTCGCTAAACAGGAAGCAATGTTTTCCTCTCCACGTCTCCAATTTCAGTATTGCTGATTCATAGTCAGAAATCAGGGGTTAAGATTCATTGACAGAGGAAGCTGAAAGGGTGCATGCGTGTGTGTGTGTGTGTGTGTTTGTGTGTGTGTGCGCGTGCGTGCATGTAAAACAGGAAGCATTTTTCCCTGTGGGTCTCAAGTTTCATTGTTAATTCCCCATTAAGACTGGATGTTTAATGCCTGGTTGAGTTCAGAAGCGAAATGCCAAGCTTTGTTAAAATATGCTCACATTACATACCCTGGCTCCCTTATTGTAAAACACTTTGAGTACGTGAATATCTTTGAATGTAATCATCAGTTTATCATCTCATTAGATCAATTTCATGTGACACTCATTAATAAGCCGGACCGATGACAACATTCATGCTCCCAGCAGGCTGGTTCTCGTCTAAAAGGCTGTAGATTAAAAGTCACTGACACATGAACAGTGTCGCTGTGCCTATACATTTAGGGCAGGCATGTGCCCGCCCAGAATCGTGGAGGTTTTTTTCCCCCTCTTTCCCCATGTCGCAAAATCAGCTTTAGCTGTGACGAATCAGCAGCACTTGTCCATAAGTGCGACGTTCCGCAGCTCGTGTCATCCACTCGTCTCAGGGTAGTCTCATGCTGAACTTATATTAGTTTATCTTTGGTCAAGGGGCGGGCCTTAGTGAACCCCATCTCGGGAACTTAGCATAGCGCACTGTCGGTCGAGACGAGCCCATAACAGATGAAACTGGTATTTGCCGTTCCCCAGCAGGTTGCACGGACAAGCTTACATGCGATACTGACGAGTGGACAGGTAGCCTAACAATAAGATTGGCTACTCAGGCTTAAGTATGTATTCTCTTGCCTTAGAACGTACGTTCTTTCAATTGCCAATTACATGTGCGTATTTTTTGGTACTTTTATTTTTAGAAATATCCCTTGAGCTGATAGCAACGCGTGTGTAAATATAGTTTGACAGCGCAAAACACTACGTTAAATGACTTATCCATCGATTTAATATTAAAGATATTACATTGTTTTCTTATCCTTTTGTTGTATAGTTCGTGATGTCACGTCAAATACATGCGCGAAGACTCGATGGAGTGGACAAAAATGTATGGTAGGGTTATTCCGGGCAATTCTTGAAGGCTGCGACTTCAGCAGCAAATTTCCTTTGGGATAGTGAAGTATTATTATTGTTGTTGTTATTGCTTCTTGAAATGAAAATGATCAAAACTTATTCTGTACTTAGATGAAAGGAAGTGGCTATATCTACAGCGCCGTACACGGTAATTCGGGGCTATATTTACGGCGCGCGTGAGCACTGACGTTTCTTCACTTGTGTTGGCAGCTTCCAAGCTCAGCACGCTGAACTGCGGTCTGCGGCGGAGTGTTTGTTTTTAATACAAACTCTCAGACCGCTTTCGCACAAGGTACGATTGTTCGGTACTGTGCCACAGTGCGATTTTCACCTCTCCCCGCTGATCAGCTTTCTCACAGCTTTTCTCTTAGTAATATCGTACCGTACCTGAGTACACATATGCCAAAATTCCAATACAGCGTGTTGCAGTATGCACCTAGGAAGTTTTAAATGGGGAAATATACAGAAAGGAGTAGTTAACGCTTGCGTAGAAAGAATTCCGTATCCAATCGCTGCTTTTTTCTGGCTTTTTATTTGCCAGTACGATTTTAAAAGGAGCCGCCAATATGTTTTGGGGGATTTTATTATTGAGAAGGGGCTTTAGAATATTAATATCATGAATGCATGCTGCGCGTGCCCCAGCAACTCGGTGTGTCATCAGTTACATGGATTACCACATATAGCAGCACAAGAAATTAAACTCGAAATTTTCTTGACTAAATTTCAGTGGCTAAATCATCAAAATTGCTCCCTACAACTGTCAAACGCGAGTCCGTCATCTTGGATTTGCCCGGTGAGGCCTCCGTGCATGCACACTCCGACTTGCCGTAAATATAGCCCTGAATCACCGGCCATTTCTCAATACCAAGAATTCTAAGAACGAACTTGCATTCTTGGGAGGAACGTTCTCGCTAGTCGTTCTAGGAAGAGTGCACTTCCAAGGCTACAAGTACTCAGAACGCTGTTGACGGTTTGAGACCATACGTTCTCGTTGGTATTTCGCAATACGCCAGCCAGTGAGCCGCGACTTCCTCCGCCATCATCCGTCTTTTCCCCAGTAATGTTATCTATGGGGGAAGATGGGTCTGTGAGCGTAAGCTAGTTAAGGTGCTTAGCGTAGCTACATTCCGCCGGCTGTTGCGGAGTTTCTCTACTACGAAAACATTGGAGCATATTCGACATAAAATATCGTAAAGCGGCCAATATTCCAAATGTACTCAGATAATAGTTCCTCGCCTTAAAATTACCAGAAGAGTATTTAGCCAAGAAATAGCGAACGAATACTGCAACAACAAAAGACTTAAGTCCTTCCACACCGGATGCGAAACGAATTTTTCGAATGACAGATTACATTCAAAGTCAATGCAAAGACGCGAATACACGCGAAACGAAATCTGTCGTGCGATCGTTTCACATCCGGTGTGAAAGCAGCTTTACCGATCCTGGGGTGCATTTCCCAAAATCACAGATGCTAACTTACATAGTTCGACCCATTGACTGTGAATGGACGAACTATGCAAGTTGCTAATTTAGTTAGCAACTACGCTTTTGGGAAACATAACCCTGGCTTTCTCTCTCAGGGGCGTCCCGCTTAGATGCCGAAAAGAATTCTGGGATATGCGTGCTGTCAAGTTCACACAAGATACCATCCGATGGATCCTCGGAAAAATGGGCGTGTCAAGAACACTTCCGGGACTGGTAACCGTTCTCGTCGAGATGCGAACTTTGAATTGATACAGTACATGGTCTCAGAGGGACGACATTTCTCAAGTTCACAAAAACAGAAGAACAGAGAAGAACGCATATTGAGGAGCGGCCACCACCGTTTACGGCGCCGTAAATATAGCCACTGCCTAGATGAAAAGACGCAGAGCTATTTTCAGATAATGCCGCACAATTAGGTTGGGTTTTATACTTAAGGCTAACTGGGGTTCACCTGTACGGAGGATTTTTCTTTAGCTCTGCATTTTACTGATCTGCGACCGAATGTGCAGGAGGACCTCGGTGGTCACTTTATTAGGTACACTTGTACACCTTCTCCTGAATACAAATATTTCAGTCAATCACGAGGCTAAAACTCATGCAATGCATGTGAACATCTTCCCACCAAGCATCAGGATGGGGAAGGAATGTGGTGTCAGTGGTTTGACAATTAACTGACTGATGGGTATAGGACATGTGGACTCTTTTTTTAATATTATTTTTCATTTATGTAGCGTATAACAGAAAACTGTGGGGAAGAGATTTTTTGAATTGTGAACTACAAAGTTCAATTAAAAAAGCTTATTTGCATGGGTATTATTTATGTAAAGGAGACATATTAAACTTGTACAGTATAGCTAAGCTGTGCCCACCCAAAAATTTGGCTTGCACAGCACCCCTGCACATGAACCCGCTCAGCTGCAATAATATACAGTTATGACACCTTTACGAAACCTCTTCTCGTTCTCGAAGTACAGGAGGGGTCCGCGGTGGGGTCCAGGGTTCGGATTTCATCTGGAGGAGCTCTGTCTTTGGCCTTTGAACTGAACCCCAAATCTGCTCCACGGGCTGTTCCCCTGTTTCTCTCACCAGCTCTTCTGACTGAGAGCTGTGCTGTCTGACATCTCTCCCAGGATGTCTTTAGAAGAACTGCATGCCCAGCAGAACTTCCCCGCTTGAGTAAGGCAATGTCTACACTTACACATTTTCATTTTAAAACAGCATTTCAAAACGAAAACGATCACCATCCACATCGATACGCAGTTCGGGGGTTTTCAAACTGAAGCTGCGTCAGCAGCGCTTTCAAAAGTCTCTGTCTTACGGGTTCAGAAATGCTGGGGTAGTTTGGACGTCAGGCAAAAACACTGCAAGAGTCATGCGTTTTCAAAAAAAAGAAAAAAGGTATTAGTTTGGACATAGCATAAGTGTTATAAAAGCACAATGAAAGCATTTATTTTTGCTCAGTAAATCTGTTAAATGTCAAGCCAGGGGGACAGCAGTATACACCTCATGTTGAAATAAGGACTTTAGATTAATTACAGTCTCTTTCAGTCATGTTCATCAGCGCACACCACTACAGCATTATTTCAAACAAGCCTCCTAGGACATCCACACCGTTAAAACTCACCATTATATTTTTATTATCACAAAGTAACCTGAGGACTTGTTACCTGCCTTGGTAAATATGAGCAAATGAGCATATGAATAACATTTTCAGATCAAACGTGGGAAAATGCATCTTTTTTTTCTATCACTAGAGAAATACTCATATTCTTGAGTCACTGATAAACCAATAGAAATGTTTTTTTTTTGTTTATTGGCACTTCATCCCGGTGCTTAATTTTAGATTGAAGTGTCTCGTGAGACACACTTCTGTTTTATGAACATAGATGTGTTGCTGTCTGGCCGTCAAACAGAAATAGGTTTAAGTCTTAATTTCCATCAAAAATTACAGCGGCATTTTCCAACATGTCCTCACACCCGTTAGTTTGCTCCTCTGAGGCGGCCCATTGGAGTGTTTCTGATACCGTATAAGGGGCGTTTCCTCAGTCACCTTGCGTAACAGCGACATTGTGCCTTCAAAAACAAACACAAAGTCGCTGCTTCCTGAGGTTAAGGTTAGGTTAGCGTTAGGAAAAGGTTAGGCCGCAGGATTAGGATGAGACAATACTTTTTCAAACAAAAGTAACTGGCAGTTTCAAATGTTCGTCTTGTGGTTGGAAATGGGAATCAAACACCTGTCTCCCCTGGAAAAGTCTGCTGTTCACTGTCTCAGGACAGCATCCAATCTCACACTTCACTGCCGTCACAATTACGACGGCCGCTGGAGGACATCGGTCGCTGAAACGTAAATACCGACCGTTTGGATTTTATGACCAATCCTCTAATTTTCCTTCGGACGACAGTATCGCATTTTCGTGCACAGCCTCTGCTCCCAGTGAATTTACAGACGGCTGCTTGAATCTCAGATTAAAAATTATTGTCTTTGTATTTCAAAATGAAAATAAAATTGACTAGAAAAAGTTAATTTACCCTCCAATTATAAAAGGAGCACTTATGAAAATGTTGAGAGGAAAACATTGTATTGAATAATGTAATCTGGCTGACTGTAATGTATAAAGTCAGCAGTAAGCACATTACAGAGCAGATTTAGAGTACAGCAGGAGAGAGTCGATCGCATCGGCCTTTAGAGCGACGCTCTGAGCGAATTCTGCACTGTCAGGAGTTTCCTGCATCCATTTCATCAGTGTGAATGTGGAAGGTAATGGCGTATTCTGCCTTGCTTCTAACGGCTGGGGTCGCGAACTCGCAGGCTCGTGACAGAGCTCGCCAAGCACTCTGAATAATTAAAGCACAAGTGCGGCTGATATCCAAGCAGGGGATTTAGGGTTTCTCTGATTGGGTGAGGCGAGAGAGTCAGTCCTCACACTATTTCCATACATTTCTGTACAGCACATAGTTCATGTTTCTAACTGTTTATCATTATAATTTCACTTTGAATTACTTTCATCCTGGCCGTAAGTATTCATAATAGTAGAGGGAAATAGTGTTCTTTGCAAGAGAGGAAATATAATAATCATGAAAGTACACTAAAAGACGCATCATAACCATAGTGCAACAAACACACAACATTCTATGGACGTACATCGAAGCGTTAAATTTTCCCTGAGCACAAGTTAAAAGCATAGACAAGATTTAAATAAGACAGAAATCAGATTCGGTTGAATCGTCATAGTGACGTGATGTCACAGCTGCATCAACACAAGCTGTCAGTGTTACTGTAAGTTCAGATGAACATTACCCATCCATGCCTGTGCTGTTTCCTGTCCTTTTGCAGGGACCGTCTCCATGGATACCCTTTGTTGTAATGATGATAAATAAATAAATAAATAAAATGAATGAAAAAAATGAATGAATGATGTGATGAACCACACCCTACTATAGCTTATGAAGGTGGGTCTATTCACCACATGCACACACAAACACACACACACACACACACACACACACACACACTCCAGTCTCCTCCCACAGTCTAGAGGCAGGTCTGGACAGTTGGAGGCAACATGGCTCCTAGTAATTTTGGTGTCTGTATGTGTGTGTGTGTGTGTGTGTGTGTGTGTGTGACCGCTCGTGCATGTAAGTGTGTGTGTATTGGGGGGTGTAGTTCAAGAAAATGACTCTGTAGCACACCGATATAAATGATATGTATCCCTCTCCACACTGCTCCTGCTGATCGTCCTGCGGAGAGTAATGTCATTACACCAGCGTGAGATTGATGGCAGGCGATCATCTCGACCGCGGCTCCGTCCAGCGCCCTGTCGTACTCGCTGCTTTCAGCTCTTCATTTACAGAATTATATCACCGCGAGATTTCCACACAAATCCTCTGAGGCCAGCTCTCTCCACACCACGCTTTATCTTACAGGCCGCTACTGACAGCGAGTACCAGGCTAATAATGACCTCTCGCCATATTAGGTAACCTGGATTTCAGAAGAAAGTGCTACAAAATGAAGTCAGGGTTCACCATTAAAAACAATTCCCAAGCAGTAAAACAGCAAGCAGTAATTTACAAAACTCTTTCCACCCTTTTGTACATCGTGGTCACTGAAGAGACCAAACCCACCCACCACCCTTATTACGGAGAGAGGAAAAGAGTCGAGCAACAAAGGGTTAATCTGTATTCAACTGAGAAAATATAAATACAAGATAAAGTATCTTGTAACTCACCAACTTCACCATTTTTTGAAAATAATATCTATTTCAAAATGTGACGTCTGCAACATGTTCCATTGAAGTTGAGAGAGGTGCATGCTCACCACTGTGTAACACCACATCTCCGAATGAAACTCAGAGTTTTTCATGAAGTTTTCTGAAGTGCAGTTTATTCCCGTTTCTGCCGGATATGATGTGTGTGTCTGGTTAAATGAGGGTCCTTTATATATGGTGGTGTCCAAGAACTCTATGCGTTCTTTATGTGTGGTGTATTTAACTGTGATTGTTCTGTGGTGTGTGTTGAGGATATGAATGAAGTTTCTGAAGTCTTCTAGGCTATGTGTCCATGTTCCCCATATGTCATCTAAGTATCTAAAGTAATTAGTGGGTAGTTTGGGGCATTTTTCGAAAACAGTCTCCTCCCAATGTACCATGTAAATGTTGGCATATGCTGGTGCAAATTTTTTGCCCATAGCAGTGCCACTGATCTGTAGGAAGAAGTCCTTGTTGAATTCGAAGTCATTCTTGGTGAGGCTGATTTCCAGGAGTTGCAGGAGAGGTGTGTCCGGGCGACTGTCGTCCGGGTACTTCTCCATCCAGGCTTTTACCGCTGTTAGTCCCACCACCGTGTTTATGTTTGTGTACAAGCTGTCTATGTCTATTGTAAACAGGATGGCTTCCTGTGCTATTTTGGTGTTTTTTATTTTGTGTATAAAGTCATATGTGTCCTTAATGTAGCTGTTGTGTTTTGTGGATAATGGGGTGAGGAAATAGTCTACATATTCAGCGATCCGGTAGGATTCACTGTTGCAGTCTGAAACAATGGGTCTCCCTGCTGGGACCTCATATGGTATGGTCCAGGACTGTGGTGGTTTGTGTATTTTTGGGAGGAGGTAGAAAATCCTAGGTCTAGGACTGTCCTCTCCCCTGAGATAAAAGCTGTTTTTTGGTGATATAATTGTTGTCTAAAAGTGTTTGTATTATGTTATGTATTTCCTGGGCTGTGTCTGGATATATGGGTCTAGTTAGTTTTCTGTAGTGTGCTGTGTTATTTAGCTGTCTGTTGGCCTCATGTAGGTATTGTGTTCTGTCCATGATCACTATGGCACTCCCCTTATCTGCTGGCTTTAAGATGATTTGTTTGTTTTTTGCCAGTTGGTGTAGGGCTTGCCTCTCCCCTCTGCTGAGGTTGTTTTTGTCCTTGTAAGCCTGTGGGTTCAGTGCCTTGATCAGGGTGTTGTTGTTTTTTATGATTTGTGTGATTTCCTCTGGGATTTGATTGGTCCTTGGTTCCCAGGTGGACTTTTGAATGAATGGTGTGTTTTGTGTGTTTTCTGATCCCTCGAAGAAGGCCGCCAGTTTCTATTTCCTGTGAAATTCCTGGGTTTCTCTTTGTTTTTTGTGTGTGTTTGTGGTGGGTATAAATGATAACCCTTTGGCTAAAAGACTTAGTTGGTCCTGTGTTGGTGTGAAGTTTCTGGCCAGAAGTATAATGTTCTTATTCCCCTCCCTGATTGTGTTTGGGTTTGTGGGGATCTTCAGTTTAAATGCTGGAGCCAATGGTCCAACATCTTGCTGGCTGTCCTTTCTGTGCAATGGATGTTGTCCTGTGTGGTACAGAAGTCCCCCTCTGGAAGCTTCGGGATGTGTGGCATGTTTCTGCGTATGTGTTCATTAATTTCTTCCAGGTTGGACTTCTGGCGGGGTTCCAGGTGGGTGGAACAATTGATGAGTGGAATCCAGATTTCCGCAGCCAGGAAGGTGGTTTTCGCAGCTCAGCATTGTTTGTAGTTGCTTGATTGCTGTCGTTATGGTTTTGCTGTATGTACTGTATATGATTATATACAGATTAGTGGTGCCCAGACAAGAGTAATATCTGTGTTTACATGATTAAATCTGTTCATGCCAATGACATGTTATGAATCCTGCATGCATTTACACAATGAACAGAGATGAAATCTCGCCATGGTTTTACCAGGCTACATTGTATACTCTGTATTTGCGCAGGCTCGATATTCTAACACCAGAGCTATAATCCTGATTTAAAGAGCAGCGTAGTGTGCAGTGTAGGAGCTCCAGGTGTGTGAACATCTCGGAGATCACAGGTACTGTAGATACCAGAAGCTGCAGCTCTTAGACTACAAAACAGCCTTCTCATTATCCCCCAGGTGTCCTTTGTGATGTCATAATTCCCCGACTCACAGATCCACATCGACCTCCCACTCCTCCCCCACCAGTGGCTTTTCTCCACACCCAAATATTCCCCCACACAAACCCTGATTACTAGCCTGGTAAAACCAGACTCTGCTACTTCGCTGTGCTTCGTACAGAGTCTGGCCAGTTGTCATTGACAAGTGTTCACTTCCTGGTGGGTGGGCACTTGTCAGAAGTTTAAAATCATTGGTGTACCCATAAACTAACCACTAACGTTTGGCGATGACGTGTGTTATGCGCCGGCTCAGCCGCCTAGTACTTCCGCTGGAAACTACAGTCCTTCATACCAGGAATGCAGCGAAAACAAACTGATCAGTTCAATAAAGTTAATACTGTACCCATACATAAGCCCATCTACCAAATTTTAGCCTTCACTCATTCACTTAAAAGAACCAAAGGGGGACAGCGAATAGGTCTTGTGACACGAACAAAAACATGGCTTTTAAAAAGTTTGCTGCTAACTTAAATAGTGTGAAATTCGCGGGCAATGTAACACTAGAAGCTACAAGCTAGCTGAGGTGGTTCGGCTGTCTCTCACAGAGATGAACAGGGTGCCTATTTCATGATGGCTATTAAGTAGATATGACAATCTGTAGGGAGTAGCGCTACAACATCATTTCCATTCAAAAAACTAACCAAACATTCATCTTGCTGTGGCTATAAGTCGCTGATACCCGGGATTTTCTCCACGACAGAGCGATGGCCTCCCGTGTATCTATGGCCGTGGCCATTGTTGATTTCGGAGACGACAATTTCAAACTTGGCGCAGCAGCTACATCATGGCCCTTGGCCACGCCTTCTGTTCGTTGTTTGGTCCGGCGTACTTTCTGCCATGGTAAACGAGGCAGAGCTCCGAGTGACCAGACTGAGTAATGAAGCGAAATTAAATTAAGCGGAAGTACGAAGGCTGGCGGTGCCAGGCTACCTGATTACACCTTCAGCCCCCAAAATTCAGAAATAACTAAATACTACTGCAAGTATTACAGTCATAAACACAGTGGGCCGTTTTTATGAAAATATCAGTGGATTTCATTCTTAAATATTTTGTACATCAAAAAGTAAAAACTGTGCATAGTAAAAAAAATATCCTAATTTATGTATCTGTGGGAAAGGTGTGTGAATGGTGTGTGCGCCCTGCGATGGATTGGCGAGCTGTCCAGGGTGGGTTCCTGCCTTCGCCCATAGTCAGCTGGATTAGGCTCCAGCTCCCCCCGCGACGCTAGTGAGGAATAAGCGGGTATAGACAATGAATGAATGAATGAATGAATGAATGTATCTGTGGGCAAATTAAACAGCATGAAACTTTAATAAGTCAAAATTGTCTTAATTCTTTTTTCTTATGTGAACAATCTTATTAATTTTGTGTTTTTCAATCTCCTTTGTTTTAATTAAGTCAAAACTTTGGTATCGCAGAAAAGGTCGGTAAAAAAAAAATAATATCATTGATGTAATACCACTGACTGCACATGAAGGGCGTAATAATGGACCCACTGTACCCATAATCGCAATCCCAGCCCCCCACAACCCAGCGCCAGCACTGCCCACCCGCTATACACACCCCCACGACCCAGCACCAACACTGCCCACCCACTACACACACCCCCACGACCAAGCATCAACACTGCCCACCCGCTACACACACCCCCCATGACCCAGCACCAACACTGCCCATCTGCTACACACACCCCCCATGACCCAGCGCCATCACTGCCCATCCGCTACTCACACCCCCCCATGACCCAGCGCCAGCACTGCCCACCCGCTACACACGCCCCTCCTCACAACCCAGCACCAACACTGCCCAGCACATGGACTTCAATCAACGAAGGCCATCAACCCCACAATCTGATCACAATCCATTAGCCTGAGACCCTCTATGTGACGTCCAATAACTTCAGATTCTTCTGAGATACCATCCAATCAGGCCACAGTGTCATCAGGTGGTTGGTGACTCCCTTTCTGTATCTGTAACAGTAAGATCATTACACTGGTCTCTGCTCGCGCCCCAACAGTAAGATCATCAAACGGGTCTCTGCTCACGCCCCAGCAGTAAGATCATTACACTGGTCTCTGCTCGCGCCTCAGCAGTAAGATTATTACACTGGTCTCTGCTCGAGCCTCAGCAGTAAGATTATTACACTGGTCTCTGCTCGCGCCTCAGCAGTAAGATTATTACACTGGTCTCTGCTCACGCCCCAGCAGTAAGATTATTACAATGGTCTCTGCTCGCGCCTCAGCAGTAAGATTATTACACTGGTCTCTGCTCGAGCCTCAGCAGTAAGATTATTACACTGGTCTCTGGCTCGCCTCAGCAGTAAGATCATTACACTGGTCTCTGCTCGAGCCTCAGCAGTAAGATTATTACACTGGTCTCTGCTCAAGCCTCAGCAGTAAGATTATTACACTGGTCTCTGCTCAAGCCTCAGCAGTAAGATTATTACACTGGTCTCTGCTCACGCCTCAGCAGTAAGATCATTACACTGGTCTCTGCTCACGCCTCAGCAGTAAGATCATTACACTGGTCTCTGCTCGCAGTAAGATTATTACACTGGTCTCTGCTCACGCCCCAGCAGTAAGATTATTACAATGGTCTCTGCTCGCGCCTCAGCAGTAAGATTATTACACTGGTCTCTGCTCACGCCCCAGCAGTAAGATTATTACACTGGTCTCTGCTCGCGCCTCAGCAGTAAGATTATTACACTGGTCTCTGCTCGAGCCTCAGCAGTAAGATTATTACACTGGTCTCTGCTCGAGCCTCAGCAGTAAGATTATTACACTGGTCTCTGCTCAAGCCTCAGCAGTAAGATTATTACACTGGTCTCTGCTCAAGCCTCAGCAGTAAGATTATTACACTGGTCTCTGCTCAAGCCTCAGCAGTAAGATTATTACACTGGTCTCTGCTCAAGCCTCAGCAGTAAGATTATTACACTGGTCTCTGCTCACGCTCCAGCAGTAAGATTATTACACTGGTCTCTGCTCACGCCTCAGCAGTAAGATTATTACACTGGTCTCTGCTCGCGCCTCAGCAGTAAGATTATTACACTGGTCTCTGCTCACCCTCAGCAGTAAGATTATTACAATGGTCTCTGCTCAAGCCTCAGCAGTAAGATTATTACACTGGTCTCTGCTCACGCCCCAGCAGTAAGATTATTACAATGGTCTCTGCTCGCCTCAGCAGTAAGATTATTACACTGGTCTCTGCTCGAGCCTCAGCAGTAAGATTATTACACTGGTCTCTGCTCAAGCCTCAGCAGTAAGATTATTACACTGGTCTCTGCTCAAGCCTCAGCAGTAAGATTATTACACTGGTCTCTGCTCGAGCCTCAGCAGTAAGATTATTACACTGGTCTCTGCTCAAGCCTCAGCAGTAAGATTATTACACTGGTCTCTGCTCACGCCTCAGCAGTAAGATTATTACACTGGTCTCTGCTCAAGCCTCAGCAGTAAGATTATTACACTGGTCTCTGCTCAAGCCTCAGCAGTAAGATTATTACACTGGTCTCTGCTCGAGCCTCAGCAGTAAGATTATTACACTGGTCTCTGCTCGAGCCTCAGCAGTAAGATTATTACACTGGTCTCTGCTCAAGCCTCAGCAGTAAGATTATTACACTGGTCTCTGCTCGCGCCTCAGCAGTAAGATCATTACACTGGTCTCTGCTCACGCCTCAGCAGTAAGATTATTACACTGGTCTCTGCTCAAGCCTCAGCAGTAAGATCATTACACTGGTCTCTGCTCGAGCCTCAGCAGTAAGATTATTACACTGGTCTCTGCTCACGCCTCAGCAGTAAGATCATTACACTGGTCTCTGCTCAAGCCTCAGCAGTAAGATTATTACACTGGATCTCACTGGTCTCTGCAAGCCTCCAGCAGTAAGATCATTACACTGGTCTCTGCTCAAGCCCCAGCAGTAAGATCCACTGGTCTCTGCTCACGCCCCAGCAGTACCTCACTGGTCTCTGTAAGATTATTACACTGGTCTCTGCTCACGCCCCAGCAGTAAGATCATTACACTGGTCTCTGCTCACGCCCAGCAGCAGGTCTAAGATTATTATTACTGGTCTCTGCTCAAGCCTCAGCAGTAAGATTATTACACTGGTCTCTGCTCAAGCCTCAGCAGTAAGATTATTACACTGGTCTCTCTGCTCAGCCTCAGCAGTAAGATTATTACACTGGTCTCTGCTCACGCCTCAGCAGTAAGATTATTACACTGGTCTCTGCTCACGCCTCAGCAGTAAGATCATTACACTGGTCTCTGCTCGCGCCTCAGCAGTAAGATCATTACACTGGTCTCTGCTCGCCTCAGCAGTAAGATTATTACACTGGTCTCTGCTCGCGCCTCAGCAGTAAGATTATTACACTGGTCTCTGCTCGAGCCTCAGCAGTAAGATTATTACACTGGTCTCTGCTCGCCTCAGCAGTAAGATCATTACACTGGTCTCTGCTCACGCCCAGCAGTAAGATCATTACACTGGTCTCTGCTCGAGCCTCAGCAGTAAGATTATTACACTGGTCTCTGCTCAAGCCTCAGCAGTAAGATTATTACACTGGTCTCTGCTCAAGCCTCAGCAGTAAGATCATTACACTGGTCTCTGCTCAAGCCTCAGCAGTAAGATCATTACACTGGTCTCTGCTCATTTACACTGGTCTCTGCTCACGGCAGTAAGATCTTACACTGGTCTCTGCTCAAGCCTCAGCAGTAAGATCATTACACTGGTCTCTGCTCGCGCCTCAGCAGTAAGATCATTACACTCTCACTGGTACTGGGTAAGATCATTACACTGGTCTCTGCTCTTACACTGGTCTCTGCTCGAGCCTCAGCAGTAAGATCATTACACTGGTCTCTGCTCAAGCCTCAGCAGTAAGATCATTACACTGGTCTCTGCTCGCCCTCAGCAGTAAGATCATTACACTGGTCTCTGCTCGCCCCTCAGCAGTAAGATTATTACACTGGTCTCTGCTCGTCAGCAGTAAGATCATTACACTGGTCTCTGCTCGCCCTCAGCAGTAAGATCATTACACTGGTCTCTGCATTTACACTGGTCTCTGCTCACTCTCAGCAGTAAGATTCACTGGTCTCTGCTCAAAGTAAGATTATTACACTGGTCTCTGCTCAAGCCTCAGCAGTAAGATTATTACACTGGTCTCTCTGCTCCAGCAGTAAGATCATTACACTGGTCTCTGCTCAAGCCTCAGCAGTAATTATTACACTGGTCTCTGCTCAGCCTCAGCAGTAAGATCATTACACTGGTCTCTGCTCAAGCCTCAGCAGTAAGATCATTACACTGGTCTCTGCTCACGCCTCAGCAGTAAGATTATTACACTGGTCTCTGCTCAAGCCTCAGCAGTAAGATTATTACACTGGTCTCTGCTCACGCCCTCAGCAGTAAGATTATTACACTGGTCTCTGCTCCTCAGCGCCTCAGCAGCAGTAAGATCATTACACTGGTCTCTGCTCAAGCCTCAGCAGTAAGATCATTACACTGGTCTCTGCTCAGCAGCCTCAGCAGTAAGATCATTACACTGGTCTCTCACGCCTCAGCAGTAAGATTATTACACTGGTCTCTGCTCAAGCCTCAGCAGTAAGATCATTACACTGGTCTCTGCTCACGCCCCCAGCAAGTAAGATCATTACCTCAGTCTCTGCTCTGCGCCTCAGCAGTAAGATCATTACACTGGTCTCTGCTCCGAGCCTCAGCAGTAAGATTACACTGGTCTGCTCGCCCCTCAGCAGTAAGATTATTACACTGGTCTACACTGGTCTCTGCTCACGCCTCAGCAGTAAGATTATTACAATGGTCTCAGCAGTAAGATTATTACACTGGTCTCTGCTCGAGCCTCAGCAGTAAGATTATTACACTGGTCTCTGCTCAAGCCTCAGCAGTAAGATCATTACACTGGTCTCTGCTCGAGCCTCAGCAGTAAGATCATTACACTGGTCTCTGCTCAAGCCTCAGCAGTAAGATCATTACACTGGTCTCTGCTGCTCAGCAGGTCCTCAGCAGTAAGATCATTACACTGGTCTCTGCTCGAGCCTCAGCAGTAAGATTATTACACTGGTCTCTGCTCAGCCTCAGCAGTAAGATTATTACACTGGTCTCCTGCTCGCGCCTCAGCTGGTCTCTGCTCAGCAGCCTCCTTCAGTAAGATTATTACACTGGTCTCTGCTCTTTCAGCAGTAAGATTATTACACTGGTCTCTGCTCTCAGCAGTAAGATTATTACACTGGTCTCTGCTCGAAGCCTCAGCAGTAAGATTATTACACTGGTCTCTGCTCACGCCTCAGCAGTAAGATTATTACACTGGTCTCTGCTCGCGCCTCAGCAGTAAGATTATTACACTGGTCTCTGCTCGAGCCTCAGCAGTAAGATTATTACACTGGTCTCTGCTCGCCTCAGCAGTAAGATTATTACACTGGTCTCTGCTCAGCCTCAGCAGTAAGATTATTACACTGGTCTCTGCTCGAGCCTCAGCAGTAAGATTATTACACTGGTCTCTGCTCACTCCTCAGCAGTAAGATTATTACACCTCAGCAGGTCTCTGCTCGCACCTCAGCAGTAAGATTATTACACTGGTCTCTGCTCGCCTCAGCAGTAAGATTATTACACTGGTCTCTGCTCAAGCCTCAGCAGTAAGATTATTACATTACAGCTGGTCTCTGCTCTGCTCGCCTCAGCAGTAAGATTATTACACTGGTCTCTGCTCAAGCCTCCCAGCAGTAAGATCATTACACTGGTCTCTGCTCGCGCCTCAGCAGTAAGATTATTACACTGGTCTCTGCTCCTCAGCAGTGGTCTCTGCTCGAGCCTCAGCAGTAAGATCATTACACTGGTCTCTGCTCCCCAGCAGTAAGATCATTACACTGGTCTCTGCCTCGCCTCAGCAGTAAGATCATTACACTGGTCTCTGCTCAAGCCTCAGCAGTAAGATTATTACACTGGTCTCTGCTCAAGCCTCAGCAGTAAGATCATTACACTGGTCTCTGCTCAAGCCTCAGCAGTAAGATTTACACTGGTCTCTGCTCGCCCTCAGCAGTAAGATTATTACACTGGTCTCTGCTCAAGCCTCAGCAGTAAGATCATTACACTGGTCTCTGCTCTCAGCAGTAAGATCATTACACTGGTCTCTGCTCAAGCCTCCATCATTACACTGGTCTCTGCTCAAGCCTCAGCAGTAACTGGTCTCTGCTCGCCCTCAGCAGTAAGATCATTACACTGGTCTCTGCTCGAGCCCTCAGCAGTAAGATCATTACACTGGTCTCTGCTCACGCCTCAGCAGTAAGATCATTACACTGGTCTCTGCTCGAGCCTCAGCAGTAAGATTATTACACTGGTCTCTGCTCACGCCTCAGCAGTAAGATCATTACACTGGTCTCTGCTCGCGCCTCAGCAGTAAGATCATTACACTGGTCTCTGCTCGAGCCTCAGCAGTAAGATCATTACACTGGTCTCTGCTCGAGCCTCAGCAGTAAGATTATTACACTGGTCTCTGCTCGCCCCTCAGCAGTAAGATCATTACACTGGTCTCTGCTCAAGCCTCAGCAGTAAGATTATTACACTGGTCTCTCTAAGATTATTACACTGGTCTCTCTCAAGCCTCAGCAGTAAGATCATTACACTGGTCTCTGCTCGAGCCTCAGCAGTAAGATCATTACACTGGTCTCTGCTCTCGCCCTCAGCAGTAAGATTATTACACTGGTCTCTGCTCGAGCCTCAGCAGTAAGATCATTACACTGGTCTCTGCTCGAGCCTCAGCAGTAAGATCATTACACTGGTCTCTGCTCAAGCCTCAGCAGTAAGATTATTACACTGGTCTCTGCTCAAGCCTCAGCAAGAAGATTACACTGGTCTCTGCTCGCCTCAGCAGTAAGATTATTACACTGGTCTCTGCTCAGCAGTAAGATCATTACACTGGTCTCTCTCTAAGCACTGGTCTCTGCTCAGCAGCAGTAAGATCATTACACTGGTCTCTGCTCGAGCCTCAGCAGTAAGATCATTACACTGGTCTCTGCTCGCCTCAGCAGTAAGATCATTACACTGGTCTCTGCTCGCGCCTCAGCAGTAAGATCATTACACTGGTCTCTGCTCGAGCCTCAGCAGTAAGATCATTACACTGGTCTCTGCTCAAGCCTCAGCAGTAAGATCATTACACTGGTCTCTGCTCAGCCTCAGCAGTAAGATCATTACACTGGTCTCTGCTCGCGCCTCAGCAGTAAGATCATTACACTGGTCTCTGCTCACGCCTCAGCAGTAAGATCATTACACTGGTCTCTGCTCAAGCCTCAGCAGTAAGATCATTACACTGGTCTCTGCTCGAGCCTCAGCAGTAAGATCATTACACTGGTCTCTCTGCTCTCGCCTCAGCAGTAAGATCATTACACTGGTCTCTGCTTTCAAGCCTCAGCAGTAAGATCATTACACTGGTCTCTGCTCGAGCCTCAGCAGTAAGATCATTACACTGGTCTCTGCTCAAGCCTCAGCAGTAAGATCATTACACTGGTCTCTGCTCAAGCCTCAGCAGTAAGATCATTACACTGGTCTCTGCTCGCCCTCAGCAGTAAGATCATTACACTGGTCTCTGCTCGAGCCTCAGCAGTCATTACACTGGTCTAAGATCATTACACTGGTCTCTGCTCGCCTCAGCAGTAAGATCATTACACTGGTCTCTGCTCGCGCCTCAGCAGTAAGATCATTACACTGGTCTCTGCTCGGGCCTCCTCAGCAGTAAGATCATTACACTGGTCTCTGCTCACGCCTCAGCAGTAAGATCATTACACTGGTCTCTGCTCTCAGCAGTAACACTGGTTCTGCACTGGTCTCTGCTCTCAGCAGTAAGATCATTACACTGGTCTCTGCTCGCGCCTCAGCAGTAAGATCATTACACTGGTCTCTGCTCGCGCCTCAGCAGTAAGATCATTACACTGGTCTCTGCTCAAGCCTCAGCAGTAAGATCATTACACTGGTCTCTGCTCAAGCCTCAGCAGTAAGATCATTACACTGGTCTCTGCTCGCGCCTCAGCAGTAAGATCATTACACTGGTCTCTGCTCGCCCCTCAGCAGTAAGATCATTACACTGGTCTCTGCTCGCCCCTCAGCAGTAAGATCATTACACTGGTCTCTGCTCGAGCCTCAGCAGTAAGATCATTACACTGGTCTCTGCTCGCGCCTCAGCAGTAAGATCATTACACTGGTCTCTGCTCAAGCCTCAGCAGTAAGATCATTACACTGGTCTCTGCTCGCGCCTCAGCAGTAAGATCATTACACTGGTCTCTGCTCGCGCCTCAGCAGTAAGATCATTACACTGGTCTCTGCGCCCCTCAGCAGTAAGATCATTACACTCTGCTGCTCGCCTCAGCAGTAAGATCATTACACTGGTCTCTGCTCGCGCCTCAGCAGTAAGATCATTACACTGGTCTCTGCTGCTCGCCCCTCAGCAGTAAGATCATTACACTGGTCTCTGCTCGCGCCTCAGCAGTAAGATCATTACACTGGTCTCTGCTCGCGCCTCAGCAGTAAGATCATTACACTGGTCTCTGCTCGCCCCTCAGCAGTAAGATCATTACACTGGTCTCTGCTCGCGCCTCAGCAGTAAGATCATTACACTGGTCTCTGCTCGCCCCTCAGCAGTAAGATCATTACACTGGTCTCTGCTCGAGCCTCAGCAGTAAGATCATTACACTGGTCTCTGCTCGTGCCTCAGCAGTAAGATCATTACACTGGTCTCTGCTCGCGCCTCAGCAGTAAGATCATTACACTGGTCTCTGCTCGCGCCTCAGCAGTAAGATCATTACACTGGTCTCATTACACTGGTCTGCTCGCCCCTCAGCAGTAAGATCATTACACTGGTCTCTGCTCTCAGCAGTAAGATCATTCCACTGGTCTCTCCTCAGCAGTAAGATCATTACACTGGTCTCTGCTCGCGCCTCAGCAGTAAGATCATTACACTGGTCTCTGCTCGTGCCTCAGCAGTAAGATCATTACACTGGTCTCTGCTCGGCCCTCAGCAGTAAGATCATTACACTGGTCTCTCTCGAGCCCTCAGCAGTAAGATCATTACACTGGTCTCTGCTCAAGCCCTCAGCAGTAAGATCATTACACTGGTCTCTGCTCGCGCCTCAGTAGTAAGATCATTACACTGGTCTCTGCTCGGGCCTCAGCAGTAAGATCATTACACTGGTCTCTGCTCGGGGCCTCAGCAGTAAGATCATTACACTGGTCTCTGCAGCAGTAAGATCATTACACTGGTCTCTGCTCGAGCCTCAGCAGTAAGATCATTACACTGGTCTCTGCTTGTGCCTCAGCAGTAAGATCATTACACTGGTCTCTGCTCGCGCCTCAGCAGTAAGATCATTACACTGGTCTCTGCTCACGCCTCAGCAGTAAGATCATTACACTGGTCTCTGCTCGAGCCTCAGCAGTAAGATCATTACACTGGTCTCTGCTCGGGCCTCAGCAGTAAAATCATTACACTGGTCTCTGCTGGTCTCTGCTCGGCCTCAGCAGTAAGATCTTACACTGGTCTCTGCTCGGCGCCTCAGCAGTAAGATCATTACACTGGTCTCTGCTCGCGCCTCAGCAGTAAGATCATTACACTGGTCTCTGCTCGCGCCTCAGCAGTAAGATCATTACACTGGTCTCTGCTCGCCCTTCAGCAGTAAGATCATTACACTGGTCTCTGCTTGCCCCTCAGCAGTAAGATCATTACACTGGTCTCTGCTCAGCAGTAAGATCCACTGGTCTCTGCTTCAGCAAAGATCATTACACTGGTCTCTGCTCGCCCCTCAGCAGTAAGATCATTACACTGATCTCTGCTCGAGCCTCAGCAGTAAGATCATTACACTGGTCTCTGCTCGAGCCTCAGCAGTAAGATCATTACACTGGTCTCTGCTCGGGCCTCAGCAGTAAGATCATTACACTGGTCTCTGCTCGCGCCTCAGCAGTAAGATCATTACACTGGTCTCTGCTCACGCCTCAGCAGTAAGATCATTACACTGGTCTCTGCTCGAGCCTCAGCAGTAAGATCATTACACTGGTCTCTGCTCGCCCCTC
Source organism: Gymnothorax javanicus (assembly GCA_029692085.1). Lineage (NCBI taxonomy): Eukaryota > Metazoa > Chordata > Actinopteri > Anguilliformes > Muraenidae > Gymnothorax > Gymnothorax javanicus. Next base: position 189,335,859 of record CM056194.1, on the reverse strand, counting down.
AGCAGTAAGATCATTACACTGGTCTCTGCTCGGGCCTCAGCAGTAAGATCATTACACTGGTCTCTGCTCACGCCTCAGCAGTAAGATCATTACACTGGTCTCTGCTCGCGCCTCAGCAGTAAGATCATTACACTGGTCTCTGCTCGCGCCTCAGCAGTAAGATCATTACACTGGTCTCTGCTCGCGCCTCAGCAGTAAGATCATTACACTGGTCTCTGCTCACGCCCCTCAGCAGTAAGATCATTACACTGGTCTCTGCTCGCCCCTCAGCAGTAAGATCATTACACTGGTCTCTGCTCGCGCCTCAGCAGTAAGATCATTACACTGGTCTCTGCTCGCCCTCAGCAGTAAGATCATTACACTGGTCTCGGCTCGTGCCTCAGCAGTAAGATCATTACACTGGTCTCTGCTCGAGCCTCAGCAGTAAGATCATTACACTGGTCTCTGCTCGCGCCTCAGCAGGAGCAGATTTTATCCCCCGTTAACAGTCCTGTCTTCATCGCGAATAGCACATGCAGCCAAGAGTGGCCTCACGTGTTTCACGCACATGCCCAACTGCCTCATTTTCCGTGTGTCACACAGCGCCAGATCTAATCCAGGAGTCCTTTCAACCATGAACGCAATCAGAGGCACTGTCTCATATATCTTACATGCACCCAGGTACTCAACTCCTGTCTTTGTACCATGGAAGGTTACAAAACTATACATGAACACAGATGAGAAAGAATGACCATGTACATACAACACAGTGGCAGTTAATGTGATTTACCTGAGGGCAGAATTAGAAACTCTTATGGTCGAAAGGATCCTGCTGTCATTAGGTTGTCGAGAGCACAGACAGAGGGCAGGAGTTGAGTATCTGGTTATTCTACAGACTCTTTGTTGTGACAGCAGCAGTGACAGCAGCAGCACGTCTGAAGCACCAGCCAGGCTTTCTGTCCCCGGAAGTGATGATGTCATAGATGATTCACATGGCCACTGTCTATATGTGTGTGTGTGGAAAACAGGTCTATATTTGTAGGGTCTTTATGCTTTTTTTAAATCAGGGTTTCATCAGGGAATAGAAGGCTAAAGGCATGATATATTACCGGGCAGCCTTTCGTTATCTGAGTCCAATTAGAAAATGGTTACCGGTAAAAAAAAAAGAATAAATAAATAAAAGTGAAATACATCTGCAAAACTCGCACCATAAAAAAGGAGCAGTGTTCGTTTTATAAACGTGTTAAAATGCATAAATAATGTTTGAACACTGCACTTCATCGGTGTAAAGCTTAAGACTTCTGGCATAAGGGGTCTGTCTTCACAAGAGACTAGTGTCTTATTTCTCCAGCTCACTCAGAAAATATGACCTTGTTTTAAATCACTGTGGGCCTAAGAGGGGAAATTTTATAACTTCCTAAACAAATCTCAAAATTAGTCAAAATATCTCACCTTAGTGACAATAATTTGGACATATTAGCCTAAATATACTTGTTGAGATTGATCCAATTCCTGGTTTTTGATGATCTCGGAAAAAGTGTACAGGAGTCTAAACAGCTAATATGTACTCTGCAAGAGTCAATTTAACTCTAGACATTTTGCAATGAGGGCTGTGTATGTATTTTTCCTGGCCAGGATTAAAACATGAAACCTCTTCATTTAAAAGTGTCCACAGTAATGACACAGTATGTTACTCTGAGGCTGTGTATATTTAAGAATTAAAATTACTGTAAAACCTGTTAATTGTAAAAATGGTCACATCTAATGTTACTCAGAGGCTGTGTATTATAGTATATTTAGGGCCAGGATTTGCATCTATTCATTGCATACGCGTCCACAGCAGCGACACTCAGTAAGGAATTGATTTGTAGCAATGTCCTCACAACCCAGTTCATCCCACTGGCTCATTAAATCGATGCACTCCTATTATTTCATTCCAATCCTTCAGGGCGTTTCCTGAGTTTTATTCGTCCATTAACTAACCAATCAGAATCTTGATCTGCGGGCACCTTTCATGAGATCATTCCTGTCTGTCCATCAAAAGTGATCAACATCACGGATACAAACACACGCATGGTGAAATAAGAGAAAAGTTTGACAGCGTGTGACCAAGGCCTGAGCTGAGTGCTCAAATAATTAGGTATTTCAGGTTAATGTCATCAGATCAATTAGAGACAATGAGATGTTAAGTAGCAACTAAAGGTTTTTATCTCCAGAGTGAGAACAATAACTGCAGTGTTGGGAAATAGTTATCTTTGTGCCATTCAATAATGTCCTCACTGCCCTGTCCTTAGAGCACACACTACGATGGTCCAGGTGACCTCTCACCTGCCCAGGTCACCATGTCTGTCACACCTCACTCTTTCTCACTCCAGCTGTACCTCTGAGTGAATACATCAGATTCCAGATCATGTTGATTTACTTTGATTAGCAACTTTTTTGAAAGTAGGTAACATTTACTAATGTGAACTTGTCTTCATCGTCAAGTAGCACGCTAGTACAGTGCCAAGAAAAAGTATTTGCCTCCTTCCTGATTTCTTCTGTTTTTGCCTTCTTTCACAAAATGTTTCTGATCATCAAACTGATTTTTGGAAAGACAAAGATAACCAGAGTTAACACTAATGCAGTTTTTAAATTATAGCTGCTGTGCAGCCATGGTTGGGGCCGGGCAATTTTAGGCAAAATTCAGCAATTCTGAGCAACAAGCAGAGTGTAGGAAGATGAAAAAAAGGTGGCATTCTAATGCGCATTTTACATCAGTTGAGGCTTGAACTCGCAATTTCTGGCGCACGAGACTATGCTCTATCTCACTGAGCTAATTGGCAAATGGAAATGTCACATGTAGCTTCAAAAATGGACTAAGCCAGTCACCTGTGTACAACACAGCAGCTGTTAGCGTGTAAAGGCAGATTTCAAATGACTGTCAAAAATTCAGTTATTAAGACAAAAATCCGAAAATACACAAATTACATCTAGACAGCATGGAGCCACATTTTGGTGAAAGTTGCAAATCTGTAGCGCATATGGTTGATTTGTGGTGAATTTTCAAAATTTTGAACTTTAGAGGCTTGCTGTAGCGCCTCCATCAGGACTATTGGCCTGTTTTTACAGCTGAGGTGATCTGGCATGGGACTGGATGTTTGTGCAAAGTTTGGTGATTTTTCATGCATGAGAAGTAGAATTTCCTCAGAAGAAGAAAGAAGAACATGCAGGATAACAATAGGGTCCTGGCAGCTTAGGCTGCCTGGCCCCTAATAATTATGATTTTATTTAATGAAGGGAAAAAAAGCTATCCAACACTACCTGCCCATTGTGAAAAAGTAATTGCCCCCTTAGGTACTAAATCAACCAATTAAACTAATTTAATTGATTAGTGGGCTCATTTTCACTAGACACACCCAGACATGTTTATGGTTAGCCAAGTAGAATCTAAACATCACTTAAAGGTAGGGTCTGGAGTTTTTTGCTCAAAAATAAACACTAGACTTATACAAATGAAATCCGGCTTAATCATCACCTATGGGCTTCTAGTCCTGTGTGGTGGTGACTGCGTCTGCAGCGCCCCCTCCCCCTGCCTGTATTTTGGTTTTTTTCTTTGTTTTGTTGTGGACGTAGACGTTTCTGGGCGGAGAGTCGTGTTCTCTCCAGCCAATGAGAGAGCTCAGGGCGTGTCACTCTGTGGGCCTGCATAGAGCACAGCGACTGGAGCGGTCACTGTCAAAGCAACGGCGGACACTGCCAAGAAAGGAAAATACACGGAGACGAAACGTGCAGCGGACAAAGTACGCTCGAAAACCAGAGTGAATACCGGCTTGGTTTTCACCCGCTTCTGAGCCCTGAAGGAGAGGCTGGGGCTGAATAGCGACGCGGAGTTGGCCTGCTTACTGTTGGACAGGTACGTGCCAAACACGGGATGTTGGCTTGCTTATTTAGCGACGTGCTACGTAGGTTGTCGTGGAGGTATAAGCAGTTTATGTACACACTAAGTCCGAGTATCAAACATCGCAAACACCTTTACATTTGCGCTGTTAACTCGCCCCCTCGCTCTACCTCTCCCTCAGCCTCGACCTCCGGTTGCTTGTCCTCTCCCTCGGGGCTGCGCTGGTCCGTAGCTGACATCAGAGTCTGTGTCAGAAGCTCTGGAAGCTTCGCTAAATTCTATCTGGGCATATTACGGCCATATGATAATTATCTGTTTTCTCTATGAAGGACGTAACTCGGTATAACTAGACATTGAATTACGTTATTATCAGAACACAAATACTTTTATACATTTGCAAACTGTCTGTTAGCAAGCTAGACTGAACATCTGAACTACTATAGTCAATAATTAGCATTATTATTAGCATAGCTGTTTATTCAAATGCACAAACAATATCATGTGGACACGGTAAAACATTTGATACTATATCTGCAAGATACCTCGTCACTCATTCCTGCAGGTAGCATGGTGCACAAATCCTGATTCAATACGATACAGCAAGCCGGGTGCTGGGCTGGGTGGGTGTGTATTAGCAAGGCTGGCAGTGGCAGGAGGCGTGCATCGCTGAGCCCGAGAGGAGGGGCTTAGATTGACTACTGTGTTTACAAACAGCAACGGACAAAACTCCAGACTCTACCTTTAAATACATCTAAAGAAAGTCAAAAACAGATGAGAAACAAAGTTGCTGACATTTATCGGTCTGGAAAGGGTTACAAAGCCTAAGGCTCTGGGACTCCAGAAAAGCACAGTGAGCCATTATTCACAAATGGAGAAAACTTGGAACAACAGTAAACCTTCTCATGAGTGGCTGGCCTACCCAAAGGCATCGATGACTCATCCAGGAGGTCACAAAAGGACCAAGAATAAACATCTAAAGAGCTGCTGGCCTCAGTTGCCTCAGTTAAGGTAAAAGTTCACAACTCCGCAATAAGAAAAGAACTGGCCAAAAATGGCATCCATGCCAAGCCGCAGGGTAAAAACTATTGCTGGCCACAAAGAACACAAAGGGTCATCTCATATTTGTCAAAAAACGTCTTGATAATGACTCCCAACAGTTTTGGGATAATATTCTGTAGACTTATGAGTCAAAAGAAGAACTCTCTGAAAGACATGAATCCAGTGACATCTGGTGTACTGTAAGGATAAAACAGATACGCTGATACGAACACTGATATTCTCACGAGAACACTGTACAAAGGCCCTTACCTCCTGTTCTTTCTCACAGAAGACTGCTAAAGCATACAACTGACCACCTGCCCAACTCAGTGAGGTCGGTCATTTTATGGACAGGGACTTCTTTGCTCTTCAGTCTTGTACTCCAGAAAATTCAGTCCGCTGTATTTTGCAGGTATTCAAATCCATACCATGTGAACTGATGCCCTTCTCACACAGTGTAATTTGCCAAATACTCACATACCATGCTGTGAATGCCAACACTATGATTCTGTGTTCAATCACAATGAGCAGGGGGTGAGCCTAATTTTCTCAAATATTAAACCAGGATCATTTTCTCAATAGAACAAAAGGTTATAAAGAGAGCACTGATGCCAACAGGCCATCACAAGGTCGGCCTTAATGAGAATAAAACGGACTCGACGGACCGGAAGTTTCTGTTCTAATTGGGAGGAATGGAACAGGAGGCGATCGCTGCCAGTGAAATAGCGCATACTACGTTCCCTGCGGCACGCTAGCTGTCCGGTCATCATTTAACCGCAGAAACAGGAAAATCGGCCGCCCTTCTGTACTCTTACTCCACAGCAGGTGGTTCTGTACCCACTTTCATCACCATTCACTTTTATTCGGTAAGTAAAGCTAGGACCATCATTAACCCTTAGAGCGCTGAAATAAATAAAATATATATATAAATTTAATTATCTTGTGCTATTGAAAACCTATCATGAGGCAACATGTTTGAAAGAGCTCCCCTACGGGAGCTCTTTCAAACATGTTGCCTCATGATAGGTTTTCAACAGCTTTGATTTTGACATCTTACATCATTGGGCAACAATAGCTGAATTTGGCGCTCTAAGGGTTAAGACAGTCTGGCTTGCATAACATTTATGACAGGTAATATACCACGTAATGCCCTTAACTGTGTGCAGACCTTGACTCATCGGTAAACTCCAAAGTTTCTCCAACACTCTAAACTGAAAAGTTGGGCTGACTAAATACTGTCAGTTGGTTCAATGTGACAGTGTTAAGTAAGCTTTTAGTGACTTGATTTATTGACTAGACTAAATCATCTGTAGACTCACAAGAGTTATGTCGAACAAGTTGACATAATTCAGTCAGGACACTTGCGTCAGATTTAACCATTTATTGCAGGACGACCTACGTCTGATTTTGGCAGAAATGCTTGAACACTGCCATGGTTATAAAAGCTCGCCACCTTCAGTTGGAGATGCAGAAGTCAAGAATGATTGTACAGAAACAGATTTATGACCAGCCTGACTCCCGTGCCTGAATGAACTAATGCTAAACCTCAATTTATTTTAAGTAAATCCAATTTAATTCATAAAAATAAAGCCTGGCTCAAATATTGAGCCACATTTAAGGTGTACAAGATAAAAATATTGTTTATCGTGTATTTGGTTCTTTGATGTGTGAGAAAAAGCATTCTGACATTAGAACACTTCTAAAATTTAATTCAGCCCATTTGTTACATGTAAAACTTCTGCTATTTTGACTTGAAAGTTGTCACACGTCCTGTGATTTACTCTTGTGAAGTCAGTCGATTTGACCCACAACAAAGTAAGAGGGAGGGAGTGCAGACAGGAGGCTGATATTGTGTAGCTGAAGTGCTGAAAATCCAGAGCTGTACGAATACGTTTCACACATCTGGCATATCGATACATGCGTTTCCCTCAGATCCCACTTTGAGGGCAAATGGGTCAAATTCGTACAGCAGCACCGAGATGATTTTGGTGAGTGAATGTAAGTGAAATGACTCAAAGCTGAACTTCGCAGAGACCGCAATCAATGACCCTGACATCATGATTTAGGCATTCGGCATCCTCAGAGCCCGTCTCCGGAGCAATTACAGAGGGAAAAAATCCTCAGAGCCAGTCTCCGGGGCAATTTTAGAGGGAAAAAATCTGTGTATTTTGAGTGGTAGAAAGACAAGAAAAAACATTTTTTCATCATCTGTAAAGTTTTCATTTATTGCATATTTCAAACAACCTAAAATGAGGGGGAAAAAAATCTCTGTCATCTAAACATTAAGTAGCGTAATTACAAAACCTTGTGCTCTCAATCTACATGTCAGAGGAGCAGCACTTAAAATAGCATATTTTTATTCTCCGAAAAAAAAGGCATCCAACTGTTCCAACAGATTTTTATTTGGCTGACCTGACTCTTATCGTAATCAGCTCTGGGAGATCCCTACCTGTTGAATGAGATGTTGTTGGGTAGGAGTGAAAACCTACAGGGCATTAGATCTCCAGGAACAGGGTTGGGCAGCCCTGCTCTATCGGTATAAACAGGTTTGATTCCCAACAGTCGGAGAGAAAACCTACACACACTAATCACACCTCTGATGAACACAGTGAAATCACAAAGTAAACTGCAGAATCTTTGAAGATTTGGTCTTCACATTGCAAAGGTGTTCATTAAACCTGCACAGACAGGCCACCGGAGGCCTGAATATATTCTGAAGGGGTTGTACTTTATGTAAACTTCACCTTTTCTGTTTGAACAATGAAAGGTTTGTTCTGCTGCAGGCTGCTTGCACACCTCTTAGCTGATAGAAATAAAATGTGAATAATTATCTGTCTCAGGATGATGAGAGAGGTCACAGGTCACAGTTTCCCCGAAGCACCTGCTGACTGCGCTCTGACTTTATGCAGGAAAAGAACATGGAGAAGAAATCTGTTATGGCCCTGACAAGCGGGAGACTAATACATATTCATGCGCCTCGCAGTTACATTTGACCCAGGGGTATACAAGCCATTTATACTGTTAAATTCATAAAACTGCTTCTGAAGGTAATTTGGGCTGGCAGGGGTGCATTAAGGCAGGTTCCTTTACAGGCAGCGATAGAGTCACTTATTTATATATAATGCGAGTAATGTCAGTCAAAGGCACATAGGATAGAGTCACTTATTTATATATAATGCGAGTAATGTTAGTCAAAGGCACATATCCACAAACCAGACAGAAATTACAATGAACCTGGGCGCTAATGTCAACCACAGGAAGTTAGAACATTTTAATAACCTTTAAAATGCTTCCGTTTACAACACTTCACTTCAACTCAGCTGGCCTTATGATAAAATGAAATAAGACTCATTATGCAAAGAATTTCAGCTGAATGACACATACATGATTGCTGCTAAAGAAAATATTGGCCGTTATTCATACAATGTACTTCAGTACCTAAAAGGCAGTCAATTGTCAGTTGAAAGCTTACACAAGGACGTCTTCCAATCCACCGCAAGAGGCAGTCATTGTTAATAAGCCTCACCATGATGGCCTCCAGATGGATTTGAGACTTTAATTGACCAATTAAACCCTGCCAGCACACCTGCTGTTTTGCATAATGCTAAGGAGGCGACTGTCCTCGGATACAGGAAGAGCCTTTAATCGCCTCGCTGGTGTGCTGCTCTCTCTTTCTCTGTCTCCCTTGTTCCCTTCCTCCCTCCACCTCTACTCTCTGTTTACTTAATTGACTGAAAAGCTGGTGAATCCTGCCTGTGATTCTGTAGAGGATTTCAGGAGGAAAATATGAACATGATTTATCTACCACTACTCTGAGCTGTGTTATTAAACTAAATGGGTTAAAATGAGAGATGCTGCAACATAACCAAAGAAGAAGAGTGCGCCCACCCGAGGAGCAGGATGCACTGTTCGGAGAAGGAGAGGGTGGAAGCATATATAATAAATAGATGAATAAATAAATGAATAAACATGCAGAAGTTTGTTTCTATTTGAGCGTGTTGTTGCTTCTGCTGTCTTTGGCCGCCAGAGAAAGATGAGACAGCGAAACACGTTCCAGCTCCTTCAAACATCAGGTCTAAAGCCCTGTCAGATATGAGCGTGGCAACTGGGGAGATCTGGATTTACAAGTCATTCAGTCACGTCATGCATTCATAGTCAACTTCCTCAAAAGATAAACTTTAGTTTTGTCACTGAAGATATATTTGAAAACTCCTGATTCCTATTTCCCTACACAATAATTGGATCAGAAACTCCCTAATGATAAATGGAGCTGAAAGGCGTGCAGCGTTACTGAAAAGCACAGCAGGAGAACCAGGGACTGGCACGGGGGATCCAGACAGGCGAAGCCAATGATCTCAGTAGATCAGTGATTTCAGCAGGTCTCAGTAGATCGGTGATCTCAGCAGGTCTCAGTAGATCAGTGATCTCAGTAGGTCTCAGTAGATCAGTGATCTCAGTAGATCTCAGTAAATCAGTGATCACAGTAGATCTCAGTGCTGTGGGATCTCCACAGTGCCCTGTTAATGTAAGTCACTCCTCCTGAGCACCCCGTTCCTGGCTGGGTTACTCCAGGACCAGTTTGAGCAAACACAGCCCAGCACTGCTGCACTGAATATCATACTGAGCGCCGTCTGTCCAACAAACACACGCACACGGGCGTCTATTTTCAGGGCTTCGCTCGTCCTGCCTCACAGACGGCTCTGTGCTAGACTGTTCCTCGAGTGTGAATCACACCCCGAGCCGATGCCTTCAGAGATAATTTTGAAATACTGAACTCCCCTGAGTATATTAACACCATTTCAATGCAATTGTAACTTAGTTGATAACATGACAAAAGCACATTTTTCTTATTTAAGAATTCAACCCCATTATAAATGGGGGATGCCAATGTCCGTAATCTCTTATCAACCCTTCCAAGACACAGGCAAAAAATAATGAGGAATATTAATTCACCCCTTTCAGTGTGTAACATCACAAATATGTGATGCTGTATGTTTCAAATTTATTTACAGTCTAATGCTGCTATAATACTCACGACTGGGGGTTCAGAACAACTTAAGCTCAACATTACTAACTGAGAGCAAAAAAAAAGTATTTTTTAAAACTCTCCCTTCAAACAGTTAAACTCCTGAGATTCGATTCTATTGTTAAAGATAATAAAATCACAGGGAAGTGAAAAGTGCTCTCATGGCACTGCATGATGACATGTGGAACTCCACAAGAGGCAGTGTATGGGCATGACGGAGAGGCTCCTTGTTTTGAGTGACAGCCAGTCGAGAGAGAAGGGCGATGCCCTATTTTAATCACTCGGACCCTCGCTCCCTTCCCTCAGGGTAGAGCTGCAAACAAGGTGCTAGCAGCATTAGCCTCACAGGGGTGTACGGTGATGGCTGTGGGGTTGTTAGCTGGCATACAACCTTTCCATAACGCTGCCTCAATGTAGTGACGGTGTTTGGATTCGGGTAAAACACAGCAGTCACTCTGTTGTAAAGGCGCTTATTTGTCGACTGCGCTGTGATGACATGCAACAGCTTTACTTACAGACTGGAGGTCGGGCCTGCTGTCAAGTGCGACTGCCAGGCTGCTGTAGGCCTCTGGAAATGGCGTGGCTCCAATCGCCATCTGCTGGCCAAAGCAGGAATTTCATGCACTACAAATAAGGACGCTGTGAATAACCGCGGCGGCATCTAGAAATGAACTGGATGCATCGCTAATAATCTGCAGGAAACAAAGACCGTTGCGCCTCCAGTTTATTTTCTGCTCAGATTTTTCCCCGTTAATGACGAGCTCCGTGGAAAACTGCAGCACAGGACTGAATTAGGCCCAGTGAGGCTCTGCTGAGGAACTTATTTTCACTGTTCTGCACCAGGTATGTGTTCCTTACCAGCGTACTGCACTACAGGCCAAAAGTTTGGAAGCAAGATCAAATTTGTACTAAAAAAAGATCATAGTGTCATTGGCATACTTTGCAACAAAATAAATATGATTATTATATAAAGTCACTTATCAGAATACATTTTTACTCAAATTATCAGGTATTTCCTTTTTTTTTTTTGCTTAGACTTTGCTTTCTTCAAAGTAACCTCCTCTTGCTTTAACAACAGCATGGCATATACGAGGCATTCGTTCCACAAGTTTTTGTGTCAGGAATTGCAATCCAAGCTTTCTTAAGTTCATCAGTGAAAGACTGCTGATTCGTGGGACGCACTTTTCTGATAGATCGATCCCATTCGTCCCACACAAGCTCAGTTGGAGAGAGGTCTGGACACTGAGGGGGCCAAACCATCTTTCGAAGAACACCTTCCTCTTCTTTTTCTGTCTAGGTAACCCTGACAGAGCTTGGAGGAATGCTTAGAGTCTAAGGGAAGAATGCTTTTCACCTGTACTGGCCTTGCTTCCAAACTTCTGGCCTGTAGTGTAATCCAACACCAGCCCTGCATCATCAGCTATGGGAAATACTACATCATAAACATACCTGCTAGAGGTCTAGAGGTTATCATCATTCTGACACATACAGAATAATTACAAATGTGTAAATATTGCTGGCAATACAGCTGAGGGATTTTGAAGCTGCTGAATCTTTTTCTATTATGTAAAAACTCAATTATTTTCAATAACAAGTTTAGTCCCTGGTCAGTATAATAGTGTCTTATATCACAAAATATGTAGCACTGAAAACATTTTCAAAAATTCTCACTGCATGCTACTTCAAGTGTAGGTTTCCATTATAACAGGATTTATTTCAGTACTGGAGAATGAGACCGGAGAATCATGCCCCCTGCTGGAGACAGACATGAATTGCCGGGTATTAGGAGGTTAAGAGCTCAGCTTTATAATCCTCTTATTACACAGGTTTGCATATGAGAAGAACTAAGACTTCATTGACTGGGGCTGTATAACAGATTATCTCCAGTATAAATGCAGTGTAGATTAAACTGATCACTGCCCCCATATCATTCATTCCAAAACAGTTGGGATGCTGGAAAAACTTAATATTTTCATTGCTTTTCTCCGGCCAATAATTAGCGCCTTGTGAAACACGGTAACATCTTTTCTACAACTATGGAATGCATCTTCTAACATGACTGTTTAAGGAATGAGAAGCTACACATTGCATCAGTCAGGGTTAAAAGAATTCTTGCCAGCTACATTAATGATTCAAGTTCTTCACTATTTGTTCATTTGAATCCAAAGGCAACTTTTTTTTTTTTTTGATCAGGCAGTGAAAGTGATTATGTTATCAACTATGTATGTGTTGTGAAAGTACAATAGTGCAATCATTACCTCGTCACTAAAGATTTTTCATAAACCAAAAGCTCTGATCACTGCAACACGGTTGGATTTAGTTTAGCATTGAAGAGACACTTACACAGTCCCAAACACAGCATCCAGGGCTAATAAAACTGTTTCAGAGTACGGCAGGAATGACCTGATTCTGATAGCCTATATCTTTACCTTGAATATTATTGGGTGACATGAAACTTTCTAAGCCTGTTTGAGTGCACAGTGGATTTGTAACTGTTAGACTGTTAGGGGAGGTTTCTGGACAATCGAAGAGTTCACTGTATTTCCATAGCTAGCTGGGCTATAATGCCGTTTATTGCATTAGATAGATGAAGAATTTCGAGATATTGACTTTATCCATTAAATTAAGAGCCTAACGAGCCAACGCGGACCACTGAGAAAACCCCGCAGCCCTTAACTAATTATTAATAAATAGTGAAATTATTGTGCCAAGGTCAGAGGTCAAATCCACTATTGATCCTTACATTGCACACCTACCCCTCACAAAGAACAACATTATAACAAAACCCCATCGTGCCATAAAGGACTGTGGAGCTGAGCTGGGACCATTGGCTGGGACACGTTCAATCCTCCAATCACAGTCTGAGTCACACACTGTCCCCACATTTACGCCAGGCTCCCAGCCAATAAACAGAGGCCAAGAGCGAGCAGATTTATCTGCATTCACCCTGCTGCAGGTAGGCAGCATTCTCCAAACCCCAGAACTCATACTGTAACCACTGCATTTCACTTAGCTTATACAAGGTCAGCTTTTTCTTCATTTGCATTTTAGCAGCAATTTAGTAATGATTTTACACGTCTGACCCACCTCCCTGTGATCCAATGGGCAAGAAAACTGTTCCAAAAGGTCTCACATTTCCTGAAGAAACACAGACACACATCTTCCAGCCAACCAATCCCTCCTCATGGGACTCATTATTCCTCCAGGATTCAGCACACACTTAGAGTACAAGAAGCACTGAAGCTGAACAAGGTTTTAATTCATTCAGTTCACCGTACAGGAACTGCAGTTGGTCATGAGTACCTGTAACAGGCCCCTGTTCTGCTAGCAGGTGCTGCTCATTTGCAGATGCCTGGTGGGCGGAGCCGGGGGGGTCATTGGCACAATGTAGAACACCTGTGTCTCATTTACAGAGCTGATGAAATGTACCTGTCAGCCATTTTGGAGAGATCTCTCCCTCCGTTTTGACTTTTGCTGTGTGTTGGTTCTTTTTGGTTAGTTCTTCGCACGCATCCACTGACCGACATTACAGATGGTACGGACTCTCACACCCCATATTTTTATCATCTTTCTGTTAAATTTGGTTTTACGAAATAAATAGAATTTTGCTTTTTAAATACATCAGTGTGCATCTCCCTCCAAGTTACGGCTTTTGAGCAGAGTCATAACATACCTTCCTTGCTTATCTACAGTATGTGAATATAACAACCAACAAAACAAATGCACTATGTCACTTATTGCTGATACATTCATTGCAACCTTGTTGATAAAGAATTAAAGCAAGAGAGGGCACACATGTCTACTTACCTTCAAACCTTCACTTACTTACCAGAACGTCAAAGTTTTAATTCACAGAATCTAAGAAGCCTGGAAGTTACGTACATTAATTTTTGTCTATTATTGATAGTGGAAAGCTGGAGGAGAGATGGCACTTTGATCGTTTGGGCTTAGACAGCACCTGTGCATCTCCTGAGGGGTGCTGTTCTGTTGCCTGGGCATATGGTGCAGCAGTGGCGGGCGGTGGACAGAGAACAAGGAGGGCGATAAACATGTCTTTAAACTGCTTATTAGTCTTGATCTGTTTTCAGTCAATTTCCCTGGTAAAGGACACTTGAACTCTCCCTTCTCAGGTGAAGCTAATTGTCTTCGTCAAGACGAGAAGTCAAACGCACCAGTTGAACGCAAAAAAAAAAAGCGCATTTCAATCTTTCAATTAAACAATCATTACGCACAGGTTTGACGACTTGCTTAGGATGTGACAAAATTTAACGCGGACAAGCCACAGTGGATTTTTCGTGAAGAGTTGCCTAATAAGGCATGTGAATTAAACATTTTATAGAATTTATTATTTACTCGCCTAAACATTTCATTATAAGGAAAACTAACATGTTGACCCAGAACAATGATTGAAATCGGGTCACTAATCTCATCCGTTTCAAGGGATGTTTTCCGCCCCCCCCAGTTTTCCGTCCACTGCCCGCCACTGTGGTGCAGGCTGCAGGCTGGCCATGATGGATCTACAGGCCCAGGCAGGAGCAGAACCTGACTGCTGCACCTCCCATCCTCCATCTGTTCCTCTCTGCTTTAGGTCCGTCTACTTTAACCCTTTAAATCCCTGCTCGACCTCAAGTAGAGCACATTTTCAGTCACTGTATCTGACTGAAGGATGTGTAGAACTTATCTGACTGCACCTTTTCAGCATCACATGCCTCAACTGAGTGTTAGAGATGGCTCAAGTCAGGTTATGTTCAACACTGCGTTCAAGTACAAAATACAGGGACTCAAAATGTGCTCTACCAAAAGGTTGAGGCAGTTAAAGGGTTAAACAAAACTGTTATGGCCCCAATTTGTTATGGCGTCAATTTGCTATGACGTCACGGACAGCAAGGGATGACAGACAAAATTCTTAAACTTCAACAGATTTAATTAAACAAACACTTGGAACTACTCTACAATCAACCCTACTGACCAAGATTGAAATAATAATAATTAAAAAAAAAAAAGATAGTTACAGTTCCTTTGTACTGGAGATGGGCTGCTATATTGCGATGTCTTGGGACAGGAAAATGCTCCAACACAGGCAAAAATCCACAAAAAGCTTCATTGGTCTTGAAAAGAGTGACAGGTCTGGTCAAATGTATCCTTCCACAATTTCTCCTTGAAATTTCTCCAACTACTCCCTTCCACTCTCTCAATTTTTCTCCTTATATACTCTTGTCCAGCCCCCTCTGAGGCATGCCCAGGACATGCCCAACCTAGCTCCAGACTGGGCTTAACAAAAAAATGTCAATACTGCCATCTAGTGGCTTTTTACCACATTATACCTCCATTCCAAAAGGGAAAAATTTTGACTCATAAAGGCAAAATTTTTCTTGTCAATACAAAAATGGTTAAGTTGACACTTGTATATATATATATATACATATAATACAATATGCTAATAAACACAGGTGATATATATACACATATTCAAACACGGGATAAGCAATCGGCAATTACATTGTCAGCACCCTTTACATGCTTAATTTCCAAGTCAAACTCCTGTAAAATCAAACTCCAATTCCACAATCTCCGATTCTTGTTTTTCATCTGACTCAAAAACATTAACGGATTGTGGTCAGTATATACAATCATTGGCTTTTGCCCTGTACAAACATAAACCTCAAAGTGTTGTAAGGATAGAACCAGAGCCAACAGCTCCTTCTCAATTGTGGAATAGTTCTTTTGGTGGCGATTGAACTTCCTGGAGAAGTATGCCACGGATGCTCAATGTCATCAGAGTCACTTCTCTGTAGGAGCACAGATCCACAAGCTTGGTCGCTAGCATCGACCGCTATGGAGAACGGTTTGTTGAAGTCAGGAGATTTGAGCACGGGAAGTGACACAGCAGAGACTTCAGGCGATCGAAGGCTCTTTGGCATGCTTCATCCCAAGTGAACTTTTACGCCTTTCTTCAGTTAGTAGGTGAGACTGAGAGCAATCTCAGCAAAGTTCTTGCAGAACTTGCGGTAGTACCCGATCATTCCAAGGAAGCGGCGCAAAGCTTTTTTGTTGTCAGGAACTGGAAAGTCCATGATGGCTTGGACTTTAGCATTTATGGGTGCCACCTTACCCTGGCCTATGACGTGGCCGAGATACGTGACAGTAGCACAACCAAAGTCACTCTTGTTCAGGTTAACAGTCAGGTTAGCCTGGGTCAAGCGCTGAACAACGCCCCTACATCTTTCAGATGTTCTTCCCAGGAGTCACTCCATGTGATCAGGTCGCCGATGTACGCGCATCCGTGTGTGGCAATCCGGCGATTGTAGACTGTATCATCCTTTTCGAACGTGGCTGGGGCATTTTTTCATGCCAAATGGTAGGACTTCATACTGGTATAGCCCAGATGGTGTGGCAAAAGCAGAGATGCTCTTGGCCCTCTCAGTTAAAGGCACACACCAAGAACCCTTCAATAAATCAATCTTGGTCAGAAACTTTGCTTGCCCTACTCTATCGATACAATCATCAATCCTAGGTATTGGAAACACATCAGTTCTAGTTACAGCATTGACTTTGCGATAATCTGTACAGAATCTAGTACTTCCATCAGGTTTTGGAACTAGAACACAGGGTGAACTCCAATCTGTGTTAAAGGGTCTGATAATATCATGTTCTAACATGTACTCAACCTCTTTCTCAGCAATCTTTCTCTTTTCAGGATTCATCCGGTACGGATGCTGTTTTATTGGTTTGGCATCACCAACATCGACATCATGAGAGGCTATAGAAACTCTCTTCGGAAAATCAGGAAATAGATCTTTATATTTCTTGATCAACCTCTCAAACTGATCTTTCTGTGAGGGTTCTAAGTGCTGGAGTTTTACATCAAGATTTTGCAACACTTCAGAATTTGACAATTTACATGAAAGAACTTCAGCTTTAATTCTAGGTTCATCATCTTGAAACTCCCCCCATCTTCACAAGTCTCGGCCTAGGAGGATCTGAAGTGACAGCTGCAACCCTAGCATTCCTATCATGATAAGGCTTCAGCATGTTAATGTGACACAACTGTTTTGGCTTTCTCCTATCTGGAGTCTTCACAATGTAATTGAGATCATTGAGTTTTGTCAGAATTTCATAAGGACCATGAAATCTAGCCTGCAATGGATTGGACTGCAAGGGAAACGACACAAGGACCTTGTCTCCTGGTTTAAACTCACGGCTTCTAGCCTTATGATCATACCAAGTTTTCATTTTTCCCTGACTTGATTTCAAGTTCTCTTTGGCTAGGTCACAAGCTGCACGCAGTCTTTCCTTGAACTTGCTAAAATAGTCTAACAGACTGATATGCGGCTCTTTCTCTTGCCATTGTTCACTCAACAATAGCAAAGGTCCTCTCACTTCATGGCCAAACACTAGCTCAAACGGACTGAATCCAGTAGACTCCTGCACTGCTTCCCTAGCTGCAAACAACAGCAAATGAACACCTTCATCCCAGTCTTTCTCATGGTCATAACAATAAGTCCTCATCATTGTCTTGAGAGTGGAATGAAACCGCTCTAAGGCACCCTGACTCTCTGGATGATAGGCACTGGAAAGAATCTGCTTCGCACCTAGTTCATACACCTGCTGAAACAATCCGGAAGTGAAATTGCTACCTTGATCTGACTGAATTTCCCTGGGAAGGCCAAACAACGTGAAGAACTTTATCAAAGCCTTCGAAATTGCAGTTGCCTTGATGTTGTGTAGAGGTATGGCTTCAGGGAATCTGGTAGATGCACACATGATTGTCAACAAGTACTGATTTCCAGATCTAGTCTTGGGTAATGGACCAACACAATCAACAATGACCTTGGAGAAGGGCTCCTCAAATGCTGGGATAGGCTGCAATGGAGCTACAGGTGGGTCTAACTGGTGTTTTCCAACTACCTGACAAGTGTGACAGGTTTTGCAAAAGTTGGAAACATCTTTTCGAAGTCCAGGCCAGAAGAAGTGTTTCATGATCTTGTCAACAGTCTTGTTAACACCAAGATGACCTCCTAAAGGCAAACTATGAGCCATTGTTAAGATCTCATTCCTGTAGACCTTCGGAACAACAATTTGCTTGACCACTGCCCAATCTGCATTGGCAGGGATATCAGGAGGGCGCCACTTCCGCATCAACGCTCCATCCTTGAGATAATACCCAATTGGAACTGTGTCTATTTCTTCATCAGGAAGGGCTCTCTTCTTTAATACACAAATTTCAGGATCATTGGTTTGCTCCTGAATCAACCGCTTTCTGGACAGAGACAAGTCTCCAGACACATCAGAATCACCAGACCCATCTGGCTGGCTGAATAGAGAACTGATAAAAGTGTCTGATAAGTCCTCAAACGGAGAAACCATAGTAGGCTGAACAGCGTCATGAGGCGAACCACCTGAGTCATGACTATTCAATGTGCTGGACGGCACCACATCATCTTCTTCTTGAGCCTTCTTAGCCATAGCACGAGTCACTGCACAGGAAGGATACAGAGATAGGTCTTCATCGCCATCTTCAGTGCTCGGCTGTGAAGTAAGATGAACAGGGGGAACTACATTGCCCCCAGCCAGGTCATTGCCTAGCAACAGAGAAACACCCTTTATAGGTAGACTTGACATAAGTCCCACCTTTACCTGTCCTGTAACTAAATCTGACTTCAAGAATACAGAGCGCTGGGGTACAGATACAGTCCTCCCTTCAATACCTTTTACAAGTATGAAATCCCCAGAAGCGGTCTCATCACGTAACTCCAAGGAGTCCATCAACAAAAGTGACTGAGAAGCTCCGGTATCCCTTAGGATATATATGGGGACAGGAGGAGAATGCTCATTCAGAGCCACAAATCCCTCTGACACAAATGGAAGAAATTCCTCCCTCACAAAGTCAGCAGTATCAGGCTTCTTGGCCTCACAAGGAGCAGGCAATTTAGCAGATCGGTCATCTACTACAGGGGTTTCTAACCTTGTCTTCACAAAGGCATTGGGTTTGGTATCCTTTTCTTTTTCTTTCTTAGCTTTAAGGAACCAACAGTTAGTTGTAACATGACCAGATTTCTTGCAATAATCGCAAACTAGACCACTTTTGTCCCTGTCAGCTTTCACACTTTGATCAGACCTTAGACTTGATTTCTGAGCACCATCACCAGATTTGTCTTTGTCTTTGGGTGAGGAATCTTGGGTATCACCGTTACCTTTCTTCTGAAATTGGGACCATCTATTGTTTCTGCTAGACTGAAATTTTGACTTATGTGTGAGAACATATTCGTCTGCAAATTTGGCAGCTGATTGCAAATTCAATGCTTGCTTCTCATTAAGGTAGGTCTTAATATCATCCTTGACACAGTTCTTGAATTCTTCAACTAACACCATCTCTTTTAGTGAGTTGAAATCATCCTTGACCTCCATAGAAGTACAACAGCGCTCAAAGCAAACCTTCTTCTCATTAGCAAATTCAACATAAGTCTGACTGTCAGATTTCTTCAGACCTCTGAATTTCTGTCTGTAAGCCTCTGGAACCAACTCATAAGCTGTCAAAATAACCTTTTTGACAACCTCATAATCAGAGGAATCATCTGCAGACAAAGCCGAATAGGCTTGTTGAGCTTTACCCTTGAGGACAGTTTGCAACATCAGAGGCCAGTGTTCCTTTGGCCACTGACAACTCTTAGCTACCTTCTCAAAGCACTGGAAATACTTATCAACCTATCTTTTCTGAGAATGGAGGCACCAGCTTTACCTCCTGGCTAGCCCAAAATTTGTTTTCACCTTGCATTTTGATTTTTAGTAGCTCCATTTGGAGCCGTTCTTCCCTGTCTAATTTTTTTAAATCGAAATCTCTCTGTCTCTGTCTCTCTCTTTCTGCTCTTTCCTCTTTCTCTCTCTCAAATTCTCTTTGTTTTTCTTTTTCCTCAATTTCTTTTCTCTCTTTTTTCTCTTCTCTTGCTAATTTTTCTAACTCAAACTGCCTTTCTTTCTCTCTTTCTGCTGTCTCGAACTCTCTTTGTTTTTCTTTTTCCTCCCTTTCTATCTCTAGCATTCTTAATTTAAGTTCCAATTCTACATTTGGATTTTCCACTGGAAACTGTTCCAGATCTCCTGGTGCAAACACATTTTCATCAATGTAATATTCAACAATCTCTCTAGCCAGTCTTGCTTTTCGCATGGCTGGTTTTACATCTGTCAGCTCTGTCTGCATATTTCTAGCAGTTCTGTCTTTTTAAAAGACTTCAAAACCTCTACGGTTGGTGATGCTAAGAAATCATCCATTGCTGTTGATCTGCCAATATATATCTAGGAAAATTCAAAAAACAATTTCACTATTTGAAATTTTAGATTTTCAATAAATGACTCGCACAATGGCCTATCCCGGACCCGAGCCCCCAATTTGTTATGGCCCCAATTTGTTATGGCGTCAATTTGCTATGACGTCACGGACAGCAAGGGATGACAGACAAAATTCTTAAACTTCAACAGATTTAATTAAACAAACACTTGGAACTACTCTACAATCAACCCTACTGACTAAGATTGAAATAATAATAATAAAAAAAAAGATAGTTACAGTTCCTTTGTACTGGAGATGGGCTGCTATATTGGGATGTCTTGGGACAGGAAAATGCTCCAACACAGGCAAAAATCCACGAAAAGCTTCATTAGTCTTGAAAAGAGTGACAGGTCTGGTCCAATGTATCCTTCCACAATTTCTCCTTGAAATTTCTCCAACTACTCCCTTCCACTCTCTTATTTTTTCTCCTTATATACTCTTGTCCAGCCCCTCTGAGGCATGCCCAGGACATGCCCAACCTAGCTCCAGACTGGGCTTAACAAAAAATGTCAATACTGCCATCTAGTGGCTTTTTACCACATTACAAAACTCTGATTCTCTCAGCTTCAGGTCTAACTTCAGCAAAACTCGAGGAACACAGAGGCCTGTTTCCTTTCACGTGTTACCAGTTTTGTTTTGCCAACAAAAAGTGTAATTTACTAATAAATGTATTTGAACCCGAGCTAATGAATTCCTAGATCGAAAATGATTTTGCTGTTCCTTAACAGAATCGCTGTATATTTCTCAACATCAAACTCCCACACAAACACTGTCATCTGCTCCACTGACCCAGAGGAAGGAGGGTGAGCGTCCACAACTCCAAAAGTCCTCAGATGGTAAAAAAGTGCATGAGTTGGTATCAGTTGTGGCATTATAAGTCATATGCTCAGGACGGACTCACGCACTCAAGTACATTGGGTATCCAAACTCCATTGTGGTCAGTGACGAGGTTCGGAGGAGGGAAGAAAAATCCGGAGGCAAAACTTAGCCGCTTGAAACAATGGACAGCCTAGTGAGGCACTGTCTGTAAATGTGAACACTATCGCCAATAGGCACAAATAACTTCATAGCAAGACTCATACATTTAGCCTCTCTGAGATGAATACTGACTCATGTGAGACCGTAAACCCTGAAGTCCAGTGAAGTAATCAGGAGGAGTTGGTGAGTATCGAGACCAGCAGTTAGGAAGGGAATTATGACCACAGGTATTCCTCAATGATGGGTCCTCCAGTCACTCAACTGTCAAACACCAGCTTGCAAATGAACAGAGCAAATAGTAAGGCATAATCAAACCACCCTCCTCCTGCACAGTTTGTCGATAAGGCCTTTGACTCACTGGAGAACCTTAGTCAAAATATAGCTTCTTATTAAGTTGAATTGGGTGATTATTTTGACGTATGGAGGGGGGAGAGGTGACCTTCACTGCTTTAGCCGGACCTAGCGACTTAGGGAACAAGCGAGAATATGTCCATCAGGACTCTTAAGAGAATGAGAACCTGGATAAAGCGTGGGATTTATGGAAGTTTGTTCTGAGACAAAGGTCTACAGCTCACTGCTCCAGGGTCACAGCGTGCTGATGAGTTGATTAAAATACACCAAAGAGTTCATCCACAACCAGCATTGGACAGAGGTCCCACAACAAAAGAACTGTCTAAATGGATGGTGCAGTACTTTGACAGGCAGGCAGACTTGTCCTGGGCTTACAGACTCACTATAATTAATCCAGCAAGGCTTGTCTATGTGTCCGAAGTACCTCTACTCAGATTTGCTCTCCCGTGTCTTCCTGTGGTCCCTCCCCCTGCAACTTGAGTGGTTACGCAGGTTCTCTTGTTTGTCCATCAAAACGATGAAGACCAAGTACATCACCCGTAGGGGAGGGGGGGTTAGGTGCGCTGAGTCCAGCTGTGGCCAATCAGGCCGATGCGGGTGTGGAACATTTTGCCGCATATATGACACATGAAGTCCTCATTAGGCTGAGGAAGGGTGATTCTAGACTTGCGCAATTGACGTTTTCTCTGGGCTTCTGTTGCTCTACTTTGCTCGAAAGTCACGGCGCCTTTGTTAGTGAGCGTTCTCCAGGCGGGGCGGTCTAGAGCCAGAGTCTCCCAGGATGAAACGTCAATGTCAAAGCTTTTCAGAGACATTTTGAGGCTCTCCTTGTAACGCTTCTTTCGCCCTCCTTGTGAGCGCTTGCCTTCTACTAGCTCGCCATAGAATAGTCGCTTTGGAAGACGGGAGTCGGGCATTCTGACAAGGTGGCCCACCCACCTGATCTGGGCTCTCCTGAGCAGGGTGTGAATGCTGGGAAAGTCAGCGCGAGAAAGGACCTCGGTATCCGGAACCTTGTCATACTAGGTGATATTGAGCAACTTTTTGAGGCAGTTCAGGTGGAAGCGATTGAGCACTTTGGCGTGATGCTCGTACACAGTCCATGTCTCACAGGCTTAGAGTAGTGAAGGCAACTGCCTTGAACACCTTCAGTTAGGTGGCTAGCCGGATGCCTCGTCTTGCCCAGACTGATTCACGAAGCCGTCCAAAGGCAGAGCTAGCCTTGGCAATGCGTAAGTTGACCTTGTCGTTGATGTTGGCAGATCTAGAAAGGGTGCTCCCAACTTACGTGAACTTGTCCACTGCCTTAAGGGTTTCTCCTTGAACAGTGATAGCTGGTTCAACATACGCCTTCTGTGGAGCAGGTTGATACAGGACTTCAGTCTTCTTGGTACTGACTGAAAGGCCAAAGTTGTCACAGACAGCGAAAAGCAGTTCATGCTTACTTGCATTTGGGCTTCTGGTGCAGCACTGAGGGCGCAGTCATCTGCAAACAGAGAGTCGCGCACAGTATCCTCATCTACCTTAGTCTTTGCCTGGAGACGGTGCAGGTTAAAAAGTTTGCCGTCAGTCCTGTATCTGATTCTGACCACCACTTCCTTTGTCACTGCGGAAAGCATCAGACAGCATGGCAGTGAACATCATACTGAGCAGTGACGGAGCTAGGACGCAGCCTTGCTTAACCCCGTTGTTGACTGGGAAAGCTGCTGTTTTTTTCTCCACTGTCAATTACATGTGCAAGCATGCCATTGTGAAATTGGTGCACGATAGCGATGAACTTTTCAGAGCAGCCAAAGTTGACCATGATCTGCCACAAACCGTTGTGATTAACGGTGTCAAACGCCTTAGTCAGATCTACAAACGTCATATGGAGATCTCTATGTTGTTCTTAGCATTTCTCCTGCATTTGGCGTGCAGCAAACACCATGTCCATGATACCGCAACCCTCTCTGAAGCCACACTGAGTCTCGGGTAGGTGGCCATCTTCCAAATGCTGGATAAGGCGATTCAGGAGAACTCTTCCTAGGACCTTGCCAGCAATGGCAAGTAAAGAGATTCCGCGGTGGTTATAACAAGAACGCCTGTCGCCCTTTCTCTTATAGAGATGGACAATAGAGGTATCATTGAGTTCTTGGGGAATAACTTCTTCTTGCCACATGGTCAGGAAGAGTATGGTTAGCTTCTGAATCAGGACAGGTCCACCTTCCTTGAAGATTTCAGCAGGAATGGAATCCGAGCCTGGCTCCTTGCCATTCGAAAGGAGTTGGATCGCTTTCCGAACCTCTGATTCTTTTGGGAGTTCTGCCAGAGAATGGTTGATTTGTACTTGGGGCAAGTGAGCAATTGCCTCAGCATTGACAGATGATGGCCTGTTCAGAACACTACTAAAGTGTTCCGCCCATCTTTCCAAGATGTCGCTCTTTTCTATCAGTAGCTTGGACCCATCTGCACTTAGCAGAGGTGATGCTCCATGGGACTGAGGCCCATAGATGGTCTTCAGGGCGTCATCAAAGCATTTAGTGTTACTGCTATTGGCATGCTGCTGTATTTCATCTGCCTTGTTGCTCAGCCAAGAGTCATGAATCTCTCTAAGTTTATCCTGCACCTTGCGCTTGACAGAGTTGTAGGCTGCTTTCTTCGAGGCTGAGTTGATGTCCTGTTGAAGCGCTTTGTACCTTTTGCACGCTACTCCTCAAGCAGCTTTTGAATTTCTTCATCATTCTCATCAAACCAGTCCTGGTGTTTGCACACGTGCAATCCCAGATGGGTTAGTGCAGCTTCGTACAACGTGTCTCTGAACACTGCCCACTGCTCTTCTACCCCATGTGCGCTAACATCTAGCTGGCCAATCTTGCTGTCAAGCTCTGCACGAAGGTTTTGACGCATGGACTCCTGTTCTAATTTCCTGACATTGAGACGTTTGCATGACTTAACCCCCTGTGGGCGCCGCTTGGGTTAGACACGGATGTTGAATATTGAGAGGATTAGTCTGTGGTCGGTCCAGCATTCTGCAGCACACATAGCTTTCGTCACCCTGACGTCTTGCCTGTCTCGTCTCCTGACGATAACATAGTCAATCAGATACCAGTGCTTGCTTCGTGGGTGCATCCAAGATGTCTTATTACGATGGGTAAACGATAGACTGCGTTGGTGATCAAAAGATCGTGTGATGCACAGGTCCTCAGAAGTAGGCCGTTGCTGTTGCATTTACCAACCCCGTTCTTCCCAATTGCTCCTTCCCAAGTCTGATAGTCACTGCCAACTCTGGCGTTAAAGTCCCCCAAAACAATAAGTTTGTCCTCCTTTGGTGTGGCTTCAATGGCGTTCTCTAAGTCCTCATAGAACTTTTCTTTGAGTTCCTCAGGGTTTGTCATAGGAGGTGCATAAGCACTGATGATGGTGGCAAAGCGTTTTCTACGGATGGGGAGCCGCAAGGTCATGAGACGATTGTTGATTCCTTTGGGGAGGGTGATTAGGTCTCTAGCTAAGTAGGATTTGACAGAAAAGCCAACTCCTGACTAGCAACAATCTTTGCTACCGTGACCGCTCCAGAAGAAAGCGTAGCCTATTTCTGTTAGTTGGCCCTCATTGGCGAGTCTGGTCTCACTCAGGGCTGCGATATGGATGTTATATTAGTCGAGTTCTCTTGCTATGAGAGCCGTCCGTCTCTCAGGTCTGTCAACTTCGGTGCTGTCCATCAAAATCCGTACATTCCATGTGCCGATGGTGATCGGTGTCCCCACTGCTTTCTTCTTCCTGTTTCAACCGCACTGGTGGGCACCTGCCACGGCAAGCAGGCCAGAGTAGTATGAAGCAGGTTATGTTTAGGGCACCTTTTCTAGCCCCTTCCTCAGGCCATGGAGGTGAGCAGAGCGATCCTAGAAGAGGGCTGCTCAGACACTCAGGGGGCTGCCGAGCTCCACTGCTGCTTCGGTCCAGTACAGAGAGCGACCTATGCCCTGGGCCGCCTACGTGCAGGTCTGTGGCTGCAGCTTCCAGTGTTTCCTCACCTGCTGTTTCACCCCTCGCCACTCGCCTATTGTCGTAGGACTTTTGGTGAGGTGTGATGTCTTGACTTGCGCGTGGATTGGATTTAAGTGAGGAAGATATTGCGCTGGTCGTCAGCCTCACTCACTCGTTCAATCATATCTTGATCCAGTGGCAAGACGGCGTCAAGACGACTGGAGATGTGATGGGATGCATACGAACAGCATGTTGGGTTTTTTTTGGGGTTGTCTCCCCTAGATCCGTTGCATTTTGCAAGACTAGGGGCGGCACATAGAGCCACTGCGAACGGTCTTTGTTTTGTGAGATGCTAGATGGAGTGGCTACTTGCTGGTGATGAGTTGGCCATATGACTTTCCTTTCCCATAGTTCACGGTTCCAGAAACCTCTTTTACTCAACCAGGGCTGGGGAGAATGAAGAGGAGGTATTCAGTGAACAACAAGATGATAAATGATGGGCAAATATTAAATGAAGTAAAGATGGTGTCCTGACAGTGGAGATATTACCCCATGGTGATTCACATATAGACAAGATCGATGATGGCAGCAATGAAATTCCAGAGTGTAGCGACGTCTTGGAGAGTGGCTTCAACCAGCAGATGCCAGAGGTCGAAGAGCTGAACAGTTTGTAGCAGATCACCTAACTCTCAAGCAGCATAACTGGCTGATTTAGGTTGTGCCACCTTACCTAAATGGGTCTGCAGAGAGCTTTGCTGAGGACAACTGCCATGCAACCATGCAGAAGGAAGGCGTGGCCACACCAAACCCCATCGCTAAAAATCATTGCTAGCACAGACTGTCCTCTGAATAAGTGAAACAGGTCAGAGATAACAAGCATTATTGGGAGCTGCAATCAAAGATCTATTCAGAATGACAAAATAATGCTCCTGGACATGACAGCCCCACAGAACAAGAGAAGAGTGTCTTCTTTTCGAGAGCCCAGTATGTCATCACTGCAAAATACAGGAGAGAGGGTGGGGGAAAAGGAGCAGGGAGAAGTTTAATGAAGCAGTTTCAAGATTAGCATTAGCAGGTTTATTGACTCGATTCAGATTCTCTTGCAGGACAGAGATGTGAGAAACTCCCAGAAGTCCAACAGGCTCAGACAGCCATGGACTATCGGTCTGTATCACTCAATAATGTCTGCAGAGCAACTGAAGAGAAAGAGAACCCAAAGATGGTGGTCACAGCTGTTCCTCTAAGCGGTTCCTCCAACTGTCTCAGGAATTCTGGGAAGGGTATGATCTAATGCGGGGGACAGGAGGATGCCTCTCCCCCATATTGAAATCACAAAATCTCGTTCCCCCAAAAATGAGCCCTGTGATAAATGTAACATCAATGAGAAAATAAGAGGTATTCTCGTAAACGCGACTGTTTTAATTGTTATGGCCCCCAATCATAAATCCGCAATTACTCCCTTGAATTCTGACATATTGATTCCAAACTAAGGCTACCACAAACAGCCTAAAGCAGGAGCCCAAGTATTCTGAGATGGAAGTTCACTCAACTTTTGACTGAAGAGGCAATAATGTTTAAAGGATCAGACATTATGGTGCATATGATATTTGAAGCAACGCCCGTATGAAATCTCAGCCATTACACCAATTTGTTTGGTTGGATCTCCCACCAGTGAATTTTCTATGACCTCTTTTCTGTTGGCATTGCCCTATTTTAAAAAAGTAAAATAATTCTCAAGTTATCCATGTTAAAGTCCATTAGTGTAATAATGCATTTTTCTGTGTAATTAGACGTAAATAGGCCCTCCATCTACCCAACATCTACCAAAATGTGACAACAGATTGTCTTGACATTGTTACTGTATAGTGGCCTTCCAAGGCAATTACTGTATGTTTTTAGCAACTCATTTTGATTTTGTGCCCCTTTCGACATCACAAGGACAGGTATTTGGATAGCACAGCCCAGTACAGCCGTGCTTCAGTGTCAGGAGCCATTGTTCATTTCACACCACGATCACATGACCAAACAGAGCAGAGCCTCAACTTCCTGACTCTCAACCTGCACACAACAGCATTTAGTCACTGAGGAGAGAAAATCAGAATCGAGAGACCAGTCAAAAGCCTGAGTTAGTGGTTTTGTTTTTTTTTTTCTCACAAGTTTCAAAGCCATGTTTGACTGACGTCAGGGAATTCTCTTAAATTGTTAACAAAAAAATAAAAGTAACATGGGACTGTTAAGGCAGGAGTACTCATTCTTTTCCAGAATGAGTTGATGTGGGTGCAGGCTTTCATTCTAACCAACCAGTCACTCACCGGATTCTTCTACTCAACCATTAAAGCTTTTGCCATAGATTCTTGATCAGTCAATCAGGTGTGAAACTGCATGGTTTGAATGAAACCCTGCACCCACACCGGCTCATTCTGGAAGAGAGTGAGTTTCCCTGGTTAAGGTGTAAGATCACACAAATCACACAGGTGACTCAGAACTTTCCAAGCTCATGCAACAGTCACTGCCAGTGATTCAACACGATGGCATTTTGAGTACTGCATTAGTCTTCCAAGACCCTACACATGAGAGGGTTAAGGGAAAAGACAGGTGTACATTACATGTTGAATCTAGAATTTGCATCTGGCAATTGACTTCTGAGAAAATGTGTAGCAATAGCACACAGCATTTGAACCTACTTTACAAAGCGTTCAAATAAGGTAACAGAGACCAGGCTGAAATGGTCACACTACAGTTTCTGTGGGAGACAGTTTGAGACAAAATTTACTTTAGCATGTTTTGCCAGCTTCATTCTGCTGGCCTGATTGATGTAAAGGATGAAGCAAAGAAATTATTTAGAGTCGGTCGGCGAAGACCTCAGTGTGAAAGAGCAGGGGGATGTACAGGACCTCTGGGCAAAGAGATGCGATCTCCTTAGCAAAACTCAACTGGAGGCAGTGCCTCCCCCAGTGACATCACAGAGGAGTCTGGTACACCCTCACCAGTGACATCACAGTGGAGTCTGGTACACCCTCACCAGTGACATCACAGAGGAGTCTGGTACACCCTCACCAGTGACATCACAGTGGAGTCTGGTACACCCTCACCAGTGACATCACAGAGGAGGCTGGTACACCCTCACCAGTGACATCACAGAGGAGTCTGGTACACCCTCACCAGTGACATCACAGAGGAGTCTGGTACACTCACACCAGTGACATCACAGAGGAGTCTGGTACACCCTCACTAGTGACATCACAGAGGAGTCTGGTACACCCTCACCAGTGACATCACAGAGGAGTCTGGTACACTCACACCAGTGACATCACAGAGGAGTCTGGTACACCCTCACCAGTGACATCACAGAGGAGCCTGGTACACCCTCACCAGTGACATCACAGAGGAGTCTGGTACACGCCACCAGGGGGCGCAAATCAGTGCTATAGCTGATAGCAGGGAGCTCATAGACTGGCTGTGATCGAGTTCAGAATAAAACTCTGTCTAATGCTTGTGTGAACCTAGTTTTTATGAATCATTTACCCATAATACGGGGCCAGGAGAAAAATGATTTTTTGAAGAGTACTTTATGAAGACTTCATGTGTAAGTTTAAGGACTGGTGTGGACCTCAAAGAACATGATTTATGAAATGATGAATAATCCTTTGTCTGGAGGAATCATACATTATAAAACTCTCAACTCTACAGAAAGTGAATTATGCATTAAAAATACTACTTCTAAAGTGTTGTCTGAAAACACGAGGGATACAGCATGGCTGATATCTCTCAGAAGATTGCTTGTACTCGTAATTGTGAAATGGAGTTGCTTTGCCACTTGTCCAATGGAAAACTGTGCAGAGGATAAAACAGTTGAACATCTTTTGATAAATTGCCACAGAACAAAAGAAATATGGAAGCGCTTGTTATACATTGGTCTGAGATTTGATGTGAACGTGAAATCGATAATGTTGGGCGTTTTTGAAGAGGACTTCCCGCAAGAGACAAAGCAATTTTATGAGTCAATTATTTGTATAGTAAATTCAAAAATACAGTAAAACAAAGTTAAATATGATCATTAATAAGACTGTAAAGAGTAGTGATGAGGTGATAAAACAAATAATAATGGACTTCAGAAGACGTCGATCTTTGAACCTAACCTGTAACCAAAAAAAAAAATCACATGGACTGTGGAATCATTTTTATATTGATTCATTTAATTATTATTCGATCCATTTAATTATTATTAATTGTTTATCCTTGCTTGCTCTTATTTAGCTTTTCTTAGGCCTCAGTGTGTACTCTTGCATGTTTCTGGGCCTGCATAACTGTAGTTTCCATAAATCTGACCAGTGCGTCATGGCATATAGCTTATCTGGAGCCATGCGGACCTGATGGGCCCATAACAAGGGCAAGATGTTCTTTCTCTCTCTCTTAGTTTATGTGTTTACAGAAGAAGGAGTGCGAGGGAGAGCCCCGGAATGCAAACAAGACGACCGGCAGATATGATAGGGAGGAATCACCTGTCTTCTCTGAGAGATGTACGCATACCTCAGGGGCGGCTTGACGTGGGTTGCGTGCGACTACAGGAGTCTTCCAGATTACATCATGATGTGCAAATCAGCATGGGGGGAGAAGAACGTCACAACGTTTTCCTACATAAGCCGCAGAATCAGAAACTGTCTTTATCCTTGTTTGACTGGACTTATTGTGTACAAGGATCCTTCCTCTGCAGATGAAGTAAACTGACCTTCGGCTTGGATATTAATTCCTTTGTCTCTGTCTGAGTTCTTTTTGAAGGTAACACCAGGAATATAAAATCAAAATTCCTACAACATGGACCCTCTTGAATTTCTGAATATTTTAATGATATGGATCTTGACGTAAATTCTGATAGGCACGGAGTCAAGCTTGCTAACTTATAAGAGCCGCTTCTCGCGCTGGAGAATCACCTGTGTGCTCACAAATGTCATCTGATTTGCTGTCGCATGATTGCTTGATTTATAATATGCTGGTTTACTTAAGCTCTCATTCTGAGAAGCAGCTCCGCAGCACGTACGCTTAACACCGCTCGCACAGGAAACAGAGCTGCCGGCGACAAGGTTCGTGGCTTTCGTTATCGCTGCTTCTTCCATAACATGTTTATTTTGGTTACTGCACTTCGTTGGATTTGATGTGGTTTGATGTCATGCTCGCATGTTGCCATGCTGGAAGTGCTCGGTTATGCAGGATAACCAGTGCAAAAAACTAACTTGTCTTAAAAATGCGGCATGTTTCGAAAACATTGCCTTTGTCTTTGGTGAAGGAACCTTGCATTATTGGTGTGTCATTGTTCAACCGTAAATTCAAAGCAGCGCATGGTAATCCGGATGCAGCCACGAACGCTCGATTCCAGGGCTGCGTCTGAATAGTCTTTTTTGCTTAGGAAAGTTCCTAACTCCTAGAAAACGATCCGGAAGTATTTACATGGCAGCCATGATAAGTGTGTTTGGATTCTTTAAATGTAAAGGAAAGGTGCTACAATGCTTCCTAATTTATCACCTTTAGCATAGGGTTCTCTGAACTATCCTTTTCGAAAAGAAAGGAGGTAATGCTATCCCGCAATTCCGCAATGACCATCCATTCGGCCAATCACGAAAACAAGCAAACATGACAGGCAGGAGGCGGGTGATCACTGTGCCTAGTGTAATGGTGCGTTCCAGGCAGGCTTTTGAACTTGTAAGTCACGACTTCAAGTCACGACTTCCGACTTTGTAGCGTTCCAGGAAATTTATGACAAACTGCCAGTTAACTGCAAAACTTCCTGTTTACCGGTGCGTTCCAGGCAGGCTTTTCATTGTCGAACGTGGCGAACCGTATAGGCTGCCATATTGTTTCCTGGATAATGTGACGTCAGAGGTCGGAACTGGGAGTACATCGATTTGGTATGAGTTCACGGGTGGGAATTTACGGGTTGGACTGCCGTTCCAGTGCATTTTCACGGGTTACAGGTTGGAAAAACACGAGTTACGGGTTGCCTGGAACGCACCCTAAGTGCATTCGGATTCTCTTATTAGCGCGGTTCTCTTCCTAAGCTGTAAAAGAGTCCCCTTAACACCTTTCCTTTACCTCATGATGTTTTACACAGAGGTTAAAGAAAAGTGGTTAGGAATTAGACGATAGGCCGTAATTTTTTTACTATTCGGACGCAGCCCAGTTCTCGCTTAGCGAGGCAGTAGCTACTCTTTGTCAGAAGCTGGTCTTTTCTGGATGTCGAAAAAGCATTTGGATGCTTTATATAAATGCAGTAACGCACCGTAGTCTTTTCTTAATTGGGAGCGTGGTGCTTAGACCTGCATGTCTTCCAGACAAACCTTGCTGGAATGCTAATATTTTGAGTCTTGGAAGTGTTTGTACTTGCAATGCGGAAAGATGCTGTCATGTCTTATTTCTGGTAGTTTCCCGAGCTTCTAGTTTTCCTTTATATATAGGACGCTCGTTGGTTCCTTTGCACGGTTGGGATATGATTGGGAAGCCCTCGTAGGTGCATGTTGAACGTTATCTCACTGCAGCAATGAACGAGCTCAAGGCTTTTTTGAATCGCGTTCATGTTTTATGCCTTACGGATTCTACAAATAATGACTTTGGCTTTCTAGCTGCACCCAATTCACTTGGCTATATTGAAGTATTTGGAGATGACAAATTAATTCTTTTGTAGCAACGTCCGGGTCGGATGCTACTTGGTCCAGTGATTTACGTTTTAACCTTCTCAGTTTAGTTCCATTTGTTCACTTTACTTTTACCTGGGTTCTCAGATATGGGCCAGGTCACACTGTAACAGAGTTACAAAATTGGTGTATTTTGTATCAGAGCTCCAAAACTAAGTAAGAGAGTACAATTTAAATGGCTTTGTGTAGGTTTTCCCTAGTACTTCAAAAAACAAAATGGCCAATTTTGTTCATTTGATTTATTTTGGGTGAAAGCGGCAAAAAACTGGTTGGTTACTCTGTTTCCGCGTGACCGGACCCATATAACATTACATGGATTGACTGTGCATGTTTAATCCGAGTTTCGCTCAAACTGGTTCTGAGGTCTCATGGATTGCGACTAAACTTTATTTGCCTTGTTGCAGGCCTGTTAATGGCAATTCACTGGCACAAATACTACAATTTGCCAGTTATTCCCGTTGTCTCAGCGCTCATGATGGTCATGTAAGTGGAGTGTCTATTGAGAAATGTCCTATGGTTCAGATTTGTCTTCGACTCTTTATATTATATATATATATATATATATATATATATATATGTGTATGAAAAATCTTTAATGCATTGTCTCAATCATGTTAATTTAAAGCAATCGGCTCTTCATAAATGCTTCAGCTATGGAATGTTTGGCACAGGAATTGTTTGTTAATTTTCAATAATTCCGTAATTCATATATCTGTGGCCAAAAACGAACTAAGTGTTATTCAGATGATGTTTGCTCGAATGCTGTTCAAATGACTGGACCAAATCGTAATCCACATTTATGTTAAAATCTATTGCCGATATGTGACTCGGATCCAATAACGATGGTGCAACTACTTCCCTGTTGGTTTTATTCATTCCTAGCAGGTGCTGCCATAAGTAGCAGCGTCGAGATATGGTAACTGTTTGCAAATCGCATTGCATTCACCTTGCGCCAGTAAAACTGACGGCAAATGCTAGCCACTGGTATGCTCAATGAATCTTTAAAAAATAAAAAATAAAAGTCTTCTAAATGCTGCGGAATCAGAGGTGGAGCAGCCATTCCGGTTGGCGTTAGAATTTCTGAAATCAGTCCAGTATTGCTCCACCTTTCAGTAATTGACGAATATTGTATTTACGTTATTTTTCCAAATTAGCCGTTTCCCCTGTATCATTGGCGGTAATTACCTCCGCCAAACGAAGTTGGCAGGAGGTTATGTGATCGGTGCCATTTGTTTGCTTTGTTTGTGAACAACTTAACTCAAAATGTAATGAAGAGATATTTCTGAAATTTTGTGGGTGGGTTACTATTACATCAGGGATGGACCCTATTAATTTTGGCCACAATCAGAAACACAATATGGCAGCCATGGCAGCCACCTTGAAATCCTATGACACACGATAACTGAACTTTGCTCCCCCTCAGCAAGATTAAGACCATGCTGCCTTGGCGAAGGGTTGCACTCTAGGAGTGCCTCTAGTGTTCTTGTATAATCGTACACACACTAGCACCCAAGTTTGGTTAAAATTTTGATTGCTATGTTTTGCTTTGCAAGAAAACCTCAGAGTGCTTGCCAACATCAAGCTCGTATACTCAAGCTGTGGCTTATCTTGTGCACGCTCAGCAATGCCATGATGCGGCACGTTGCCGATGCTTCGCTAATATTTACCCCGTATCAGCAACTAGCTAGTGCTTGTGGTCTTCTGCTTATTCCATTCAAATTGCTTTGCCTCTGCCGGCTCAGTATGTCCTATGGCCTCTAACTGTGCCAGTCGCTGGGTTGACCCAAAGGTCATGGCTCCAAGGCTCACTGTCATTAGCCTCTGGTGTTTGGGTTTTGCAACACCATTGGTTTTTGGGGAGATTTTAGTAGCTTTCTCAGCTTTCAGATTCAAGAAGGCTCTTACAGTTTTCATTCATGACGTGTGTGTGTGTCTGTGCATGTGTATATATATATATATATATATATTTCTTCTTCTTTTTTATATCAACTTTATGGAGTAGGCAAAATTATAACCTGGTATATTCCAAGCACTGCTTACCCCTGTGTTCTCTACTAATTGCCTGGTTTGTGTTCTCTCCATGTCCATGGCGGGCCCTGCCCTGAGCAGACTGCTGCTGGTCTTCGCCATCAATGCCACCGGGCCTCTGCTCAAGTTCTGCTCCACCATCGAAATGGTCTGGTTCATGGCATCTATTCAGCAAACTTCAAATCCTGGGCTGCTTTTCAACAGTCCCTTTCGCATTATGGCAACCATGAACTCATACCCTGGGACGGTCAGAGGAGGATGGACCTCCCCTCTTAAGCCTGGTTCCTCCCAAGATTTCTTCCTATATTTAGCCACATACGGAGTTTTTGCTTGCCTCTGTCACCACTGGCTTGCTTTTGAGGGGGTTCAGACCAGGTTTACTATGTGACTATTTACTATTTACTACTATTTACTATTACTATTACTAAGCGCATCGTGAAAAATTCAGTTCCCTTGTTCATCACAGAGGCTGGGAAACCCATTCCTGGTTTGCTGCTCAGCTCCGCCTCATTTGTCAGTACTATGGCCTCTCCCTCAGCTCTACACTCCTCTCTCACTCCATATTCGAGCAGCAACAACCACTTCCTTTGTGGCCTTATGACAATATTAAAGGCCACGGGACATTGGATACCTTCAGCCCACGTACGTTACCTTTGCCCAGGAATTAAGGACATTGTGGCAGCTCAAAATGAATGAGTAAGATTATGTAAATTATTACCATGTTTTGTGTGTTAAATGAAATCCTCTTGTACTTGCATCTGTTTCACGCGTCATTCAGAATACTTCTATACACATATACAGGCACAAAGCATCACTGCTCAGCACCTATGCAATGTCATTCACCACTACATACACTTCAATCATTAAAGGTACCAGCCTTCTTGTTATACTCTTCAAATCATATAGTGTTATTCTCATGAATCTGCTTTGAGAAGACTGTCACTACATTTAGAATATTTCTCTTGTATTTGGCTTCAAGAGAAATTGTGCCAGCCGCCGGGCTGTCACTACACATAGTACACTCACGCAGAATATTTCTTTTGTGTTTGGCTTCAAGAGAAATTGTGCCAGCTGCCGGGATGTCATGACACAAACCACACTTCATATAGATTATTTCATTTGTATATGGCTCCAAGAGAATTGTGCCAAGAGCTGGGCTGTCACAGCACAGTTTCACATAGAATATTTGTCTTGTATTTGGCTTCAAGAGAAATTGTGCCAGCCACCAGGCTGTCACTACACATAGTACACTTCACATAGAATATTTCTCTTGTGTTTGGCTTCAAGAGAAATAATGCCAGCCGCCGGGCTGTCAATACACATAGTACACTCATGCATAATATTTCTCTTGTGTTTGGCTTCAAGAGAAATTGTGCCAGCCGCCGGGCTGTCACGACACATGTACACTTCGCAGAGAAAATATCTCTTGTATTTGGCTTCAAGAGAAATTGCGCTAGCCATCGGGCTGACGTGTGGTACACATCACGTAGAATATTTCTCTTGCATTTGGCTTCAAGATAAATTGTGCCAGCCACCAAGCTGCCACTAAACCTAGAGAAGCTTCATATTTCATCTGTTGGCTTATGCCAGCATGGTTCTGTTTTGGGGGGTTAGTTGCAGCTCCCTGCCTTCAGTTCCATGCTGGACGGGCAGGGATCTCGCGAACAGAGCCATGCCGCCAAACTCAATGTATGCTTATATGCTTTCAATAAATATTCTCTTTGACAAAGTGGTCCTATCAGAAATGCATTTTGAATGTAATTCCTCCTTTAGGTTTGATTTTGTAATATAGTGATAATC
Source organism: Gymnothorax javanicus (assembly GCA_029692085.1). Classification (NCBI taxonomy): domain Eukaryota; kingdom Metazoa; phylum Chordata; class Actinopteri; order Anguilliformes; family Muraenidae; genus Gymnothorax; species Gymnothorax javanicus. Next base: position 189,299,803 of record CM056194.1, on the reverse strand, counting down.
AGCGGAAAAATGATCGCTGATGTACTGAATGCATTTTTTCCAAATAAGTTTTAATCCCTGATTCTATGACCTTGGTTTATTTTATGAGATTAACAAGAGGGAAAACAAACTTTATTCCAGTATGTAACATGCTCGATGCCCCCAGTGAAACTTATCAACCTGGTGCTGGAGGAGGACTCATTAAAAAATTAAAAGGTTCACAAATAGTTGGCACAGACTAACCTTTTATCACACAAGCAAAGTATATTTCTGTCAAAATGTGGCTTAAGGAAGTAAATAACTGCTCTATACATGAAATGCCCAGGACTAATGCTGAGGATCAATGATTTAGCTGTCATAGGAGTCAGAGGGAGTGACTCTGTTGCTTCACAGCGATAGTGCTATGGTTTGATTCAGACCTCGTCCTCCTGTGTGGAGTATGGACTCTATCTCCCTGTCCATACCTGCATGTTGTGTTATGATGTGCAGGTTGGGTTAACTGGAGACTCTAAATTCCCCATGAGTGCGACTGAATGTTGTGCCACTATGTGAAGCTGCAATGAATCAACGCATTTTCCAGCATTTGTCCCCATGAATCCAGCCTCTTGCCCATCCAGAGCTAGAACAGGCTCTGGTCACACATGAAAATCAGCAGGAATACACTGGTCAGATGATGAACATTGAGCAAAGCCCTCCTACCCAGTATCTTTCAGTTTTGGGTACTTTTTTCCCTCCTCACTGTGTCATTGTAGTTTTCATTCAGAGAAGACATTTATGGGAAAAGAAAATGACAAAATCAATATAATCAATAAAAGTATGATTAATCCAATTGAAATATAAAATTTAAAATAAATAATTCAATCCACACAGAAATATGCTATTATATGATACCTTAAGTTAGCTACTTTCACTTTTAAGATTTCAGAAGATAATTTGCTACACAAAAAAATGAGTGCGCACCGGAGTTTCAATATGACTTACAAGTGCTATGGAGCTTAAAAATATTCTGTGAGTGGAAAGCCGAAATTCAGCTGATGCTGATCGGTATAATAGCTAATTACATTGTGGGTAACCTTATTTCTAACAAACAGTAAATGCTGTTGCCAGTGTTAAAATGTTGCTAATTAGCTGGGCATACAGCAGGGTTGGGTTCAATTACTTTTTTCAATTACAATTACAGTAATTGTAAACAATTACTTTTGTAATTGTAATTGAATTTTAATTGATTTTTTTATTGAAAAGTAATTGTAATTGAACATTCTGTCCAGAAAGTAATTGTAATTACAATTACAATCAATTGTAATTGAAAAAAGTCATTGAACCCAACCCTAGCATACAGTATTGCAACATTACCCAAGTTTACGTGGGCTAACTTAGGGCTAATGTGAGCAAGCAAAAAAACATTATTTAAAAGCATCAAGACTGCTCAGGTGTCGCTAAATGTCCTCCAGCTTTCAACACAGGATAGCTTTACAGATAACGCAACAGCTTGACAAGTCAAGCCCGATCGTACGGCTTGTTAACAACACAATTCACATTTCTTAAATTAATCATGTCGCAATGTTTTGGTCCAAACTTGAATAAGCCAGCTAGCATTGTAACGGCAATGCAATACTAACAGCAAGTCATCAACAGCTCTTACAACCAATGAAAAAAGGCTAAAATGATGCAGCAGGAATAAACATGGACAATTTGCTAATCAATGGGCTCAGTCAGAAGAGATGGCATGACGTCACACTCACCTTAGCCCTGAGAGGTCAAGGGTACATTGAATATACAAATTGGTGGACCGAGTTTGTTTATATGCTGTGTCAAATCTGACACTGGACAAATAAAATGTTATTTACAAAGAGATGGGTTGTTACAGCTGTGAAATTGGCATTTGTAACAAGAGATCATACAAACATTCTGAAGTTTTTAGCGAAACATGTACCAGAGCCATTGAAAACAGCCTGGAAAAAGAAGACCCTGCCTGTATCGATATGTACCCAGGGTTCTAGCCTCGAACAGCTACAGCAACCAAGACAATACAGAGGAGCGAAGAAGCTCTTCAGTTAACATTACTGTTCAATAAATACAACCAGCCCGAATTAGCCATTCACTTAAACCTTAATAACTAATAACCCTAATAACTAAACACGAGATCCCTATTCAAAAATGGTAACAGTAGTTATCTAGCTAACCAACAACGAACAGCTACGACAAACAAGAGAAACTGGAGAAGGTAAATGCCCTCGGTTAACGATATTCTTGAATTAATATTACCAAGCCAAATAGTCTGAGCTGATTCAGTACTTAAAGTCTCCCAGAGAGATTCCCTAATAGTCTGAGCTGATTCAGTACTTACAGTCTCCCAGAGAGATGCCCCAATAGTCTGAGCTGATTCAGTGCTTAGAGTCTCCCAGAGAAACACCCCAATAGTCTGAGCTGATTCAGTATTTACAGTCTCCCAGAGAGACGCCCTTATAGTCGGCCATTCCTGCATTCTTCAGTGTCTTCGCCAGCTCACACCGCCCAAAGATCTTAGCGCTAGCGGCGCCCGCTAACAGGAGAAGCACTAGAACCTTCATTCTGAACAGACAGATGATTCTGATTGTGCTTCTGTCTTCCTCAAAACTTGAATGCAGCGAAAAGTAGCAGGAGCTTTCGCCGGTTGGATTGGGTCATTCTTTGATGAAATGTTCATTGATCAACTTCTGAAAAACATGAGGAGTGAAACTTCCTCTCTCATTTTGACAGCTGCAGTCATCCTAAACAAGAACCTCAAATATGAAAGATGTTGTGCATACAGAACCACTCTTACTGTGAACTGCATATAGCACAACCTGGCAAAAAATGTGTAGTGGCACTGCAATATTGTTGATTTAGTGGAGACATCTCCAGCCAAACTGTTGATTTATTTCTGCTGGTGAAGTTAAAGGTGCATAAATAACTTTTATAAAAAACAACTTTTTTTCCATTTTTACTGAAACTGTCACTCTATTCTGACAGTAGTAAATGAGACTGGTATAATCTGCTAAAAAAAAAAAAAGAATCAAGAAGATTTGGCTCTTTCCAGTGTTTTTAATAGCATTGGCATGAATCCACCATGCCCAATCGAATTTTAACCAATCAGAGCCACGAGGAGTGTCTAACACCGTGTCAATCACTTCTTGAGCATGCTCTGTTCTGCACCTCCCCTCTGCACATGCTCTCTTCCTTGGTCTACTCTAGACCAATTTTTTCTTTGCTCAGTTCCTGGAGGAGCCAAGTACTACTGTTGGTAACTTTTTTGTGTTTTATTTGGCAAAAATGTCATAATATTCTGTCAGCTATCAGTACCTGAAGTGGTCCGAGAGTGAATTTAGAATTCTGTTTGGTGGACCCGGACTGTGAAACTCAAAATCTCCCTGTTGACGCTTCCAGTTCCTTCGTTGTCATCAATTGCATAACTGTATTAGCTAATGTTATGTTAATGCTCTTATAACTGGTACCTACAGTGTTTGAAAGTGTTGCACTGTTGCTTTGCTCAGCCTATGCCGGTGAGGTGGTGAAAATAATAGTCAACATGAAGCTAGGTAGCCAGCTGTTCTTCAGTCTGGTGTACAGGGATGCAAACTAGCTTGTCTTTTGTAGTCTATCAGCATCCCTCATCATGGTTTGACCTGGTGTGTAAGTTGCCTATCATCGTCGCAAAAGCTCTCATCTAGAACATTCTAATAATGCAAAAAAAAAAAAAAAAAAAGGTTTTTATGTTATTTGTCGCCAGGTAGCTTTTGTAATGTGTACAGCTAGTTACTTGGTTCGATATCTTAGTCAAGTCAAGTCAATTTTATTTTTATAGCACATTTAAACAAAACATAGTTGATCCAAAGTGCTGCTCAATACAAACCACAAACAATAGACAGAAGTAAAAAGAAATAAGACCATTAAAGGAGACTAAACAAGCACATTTCTCAGGAAAAAAATGGCTACACAAAATAGCACAGAAAAATTAAATTCAAGTTCTGAAATGCTAAGGCATAAAATTGGGATTTTATATGAGATTTAAAAGTGGCAAAAGTAGGAGATGACCGAATGTGGAGGGGGAGGCTGTTCCAAAGCCTAGGGGCAGCGACAGAAAAGGCTGGATCACCCTTGAGCTTCAGCTGTGATTGCGGGATGGAAATTTATAGCTGGTTCGATGATCTGAGGGACCTTGGGGCAGAATATGGTTTAAGAAGGTCAACATCATGAAATGATTTAAAAATAAAAAGTAAAACCATAAAATCAATGCGGAATTTAACAGGCCAGTGAAGTGATGCCAGAACAGGAGTAATGTGATCCTTCCTCTTTGTACCAGTTAAAAACCTCGCTGCCGCATTCTGCACAGCGTGGAGCCGAGCCAGGGCGGTTTGAGACACCCCCAAATAAAGCGCATTGCAGTAATCCAAAGCATGATGTTATAAAGGCATGGATCACTGTCTCCAAGTCCCTGGAATTCAAAAGCAGCTTAAGCTTGGTTATCATACGAAGCTGAAAGAAACTACCTTTCAGAAAAGCGCTAATATGTTTGTCGAATTTCAATGAGGACTCAAAAACTATGCCGAGATTTTTTACATGGTCACGCAGGTTGATGGAGAGTGGGCCCAACTAATTACCAATCATCACGACAGAGGGAGGAGATCCAAAACTGATAACATCAGTTATATCCTCATTAAGTTGAAGGAAGTTGTTTGCCAACCAATACTTTGTTATCAATGCAATCAAAAGTGACATTAGTGAACTACTGCCGTTGGCTTTCACTAGTAGATAGAGCTGCGCATCATCTGCAAAACAGTGAAAGGAAATGTTCTAATTTTGAAAAATAGAGCCAAGAGGGAGCATGTACAAAGAAAATAACAGGGAACCTAATACAGAACCTTGGGGAACACCACATGAGATTGGAGCCCACAACGAGGAGGAACTACCTAGATTTATGGAGTGGAATCTGTCCTCAAAGTAAGAGGTAAGCCACTTTAAGGCAACATCCTGAATGCCTACTTCACTGCTAAGGCGGTTTAACAAAATTTTATGGTCGATAGCATCAAATGCAGTGCTAAGATCAAGCAAAACCAGGACTGCACAAGACCCAGAGTCGACAGCCAACAGGAGGTCATTCATAATTTTCACAAGAACATATTCTGTGCTGTGATGTGCTCTGACACCTGACTGGAATTTCTCCATGATACTGTATTGGTTCAAATAGGATGTGAGCTGAGAGCTAACAAACTTTTCAAGGATTTTGGACAAAAATGGTAGTTAAGAAATTAGCCTATAATTTTTGTACATAGTTGGATCAAGGTTTGACTTTTTTAAAAGATAAGAAAACCTATGGTGAACTTTGCATCGCCAAATAAAGTACATGATCTCTGCTATCCAAAACTATGTGCAAATTTTACTTTTTTTTGTATCGTGCAAACTGCATTTAAATTTTAAATGTATAAGACAGCAGAAGAGAGCTGCTATTTTACTTTGGCTTGAAGAAGATGCTTACGTCACTCAGGCTGGTAGCTCTTTTGTTTTAAAGGTAAAATGGTGAAAGGTCACATCAGTCAGGATCGGATCGCCCATTTCATTAGAATACCCCACAACTGCCCATAGCAGCATTGTCAGGGATTAAACATAGATTTCCAGCAAACAATCGGTTATAATTCAAAAACTGGTATCTCTCAAAAAAACTCCTGATTATCAATGCAACTTTCAATACTTATACTGTGATTACGCACACTCAAAATACAAATCCAGCCCTCGACGTCACGCACCGGTCTGGGCAGAATATTTCCCATTGTTTTTGATCGGTTGATTATTTTTCATGGCGACACAGCAGATTCTGAAGTTTGTGGGATTCTGCGATGTTTGAACGCGGATAACACGGTGTAAAAAATGTAAATAAAATAATGGCTTGTCATTTTGGACAGCAGACACTATGTACTTAATTTGACAATGCAAGTTCACCATAGGCAGAGGTGTAAAATCCAGGGGTCAGAAAGTAAAAGTCCTGCCAGGTTTTTCTCCCGCCCACAGAATGAGCTGATCACTCATATTGGCTCTCTCTCCTGTCTGAAGTAAATCCAGTTGGTTGGAATAAAGTTCTGGGGAGGATTTTTACTTTCTGAACCCGGAATTTACACCCCTGACCATGGGTTTTTTTTATCCTTTAACAATGGTTGCACCACAGACTCTCCAGGGAAAAGGCAGTAAGCTTCATGTGAGGGACAATCTCAGATAACTGGGGAAGAGACACTGGCTGAAAACAGTTATAACAGCGAGGCAGCGATTTTGACGCTGAGGGGTCATTTGCAGGAGGAGGGATTTGAGACCATATATCCTGAATTTTGCCGAGGAAAAAGTAAAAAAATTTGGCGACTTTAAAGTTGGTGTTGGTGTTAGTGTTGTGTGTTTGGTGTCGGTGTTATTGTTAATTTGACGGGCAAAATACAATATTGAGGTTAACACCACTAACAACACACAGTGAAACAACCAGTGTCAACACTAGGTGTCAGTGTTTATGTGAAGTGTTAATCTGAGGTCCCCTACACCTAGTCTTGGTGAACACCACACCCGGTGTTAACACCAGGCGTGAGATCATCACTTCCTGTCCTAATTCACAAAGTAACACATGCAGGAGGGAGCGAGACAAGCTGAAGCTGTTGCTGCAAACAGATTTCTGATAAAATAGGTATGCAAAGCATCAAACTCATGCTTCATGCATTCGTGTGTCATTCAGTTTTGACTGCTATTTTGAATATTCGGCCTAGTGCATTCAAATATGCACTCTGGGCACATGTTCGGGATTTCCACGTGCTGCACGTCGCACCATTGGCTCCGTTTTGGTGCTCTGTTATCTTCATTGCAGTCGGTTATTGTATCCAAAACACAATCATTGTTTTGTTATTGACCTTGAAATTCCAATATTTCCTACTTTTTTTGAAGAGTTTTATCTTGGGTGATCTGAAACATACGTTTGACAAATAGGCAAAAATAAAAGAAATCATGAGGAAGGCAAATACTTTTTCACTGCACAATGCAATGTGATGACTGCAACACGGTCCAAAAATTGGCTCACTCAGCTGTTTACCACTGTGTAACATCATGTCTTTTTATCCAATCTTAAGCATTTGGGTGCTGAAGGCATCAGCTGATCAAGTCAAGCAAGAGTGATTTTCCCTCCATGTGACAGGTCCTCAGCTGCTCAGCTGTACAGGGCCTTCATTGCCATGAATTTGTCTTCATAACACAGCATACACTCTCAATCAGACACAGATCAGGATGGCTGGCTGGCCTACTTATCTCACACAACCATGCATTTACAATCCTTGCAGAATGTGGTTTGGCATCGTCTCGCTGAGGAATGCTGGGCCGTTTGTCTGGCTGCATTATTGATGCCCCTGCCAATGTGCAGGTCTCGCCCCAGTACCGTGGCAGATGCTGGCTTTTGGACCCAACACTGATTACAGCTTGGGTTGTGCTTGCTGTCTTTGGTCCTGAGAACAGGGCAGCTGTTTTTCCAAAACCCACATGGAGTGTGGTCAGCTTTTATAGTAGAGAGCAAGTGGACTTTTCAATTCACAGCTTTTTGACTATATTTGCATTTTCCATAAGGTTCTGACATTCAGAATTGGGCATTATTTCACTCAGCGTGTAGATATCCTCGATAAAAACACTCAGACAATGTGGCTTATTCCTCTCCCTTGCCACATAAAGGCAATTACAACATAATAAACCGCCGAGACAAAAGAAAGATTGCAGGAAGTAGTCAATACAATGCTCAGTTCAACATCATTTATTTAAAAACCTAACTGCCTGGAGGTTAATACTGTCGCTGAACCTGATAGCGCAAACAGTGGGTTTTGTGTGTCGGTCTCAGCTCTTCTCTCACAGGTATGATCTGCCCTCAGGGAAGTAAATAATCAGGCCATTTCCCAGGCGACTTTAGGGTCATTGCTATCAGGACATCTTTTATCATATACAGTATATACCAATAATTATCTGTGCTGTTTTTACAACTGTTTTTATTGTTTACTGGTCTTTCTCGTCAGGGTTTCTCAGCGATGAGTCATAGAACCAGTCGGTGCACTTTCCGTAAAAAACCTATAAGCACATGAGACTCGAACACTATTGTCCCTAAAACCTGATCCTGTGTCAAAAAAAAAAAAAAAAAGTGGAAACTCTGTTCATATTTGTCTTTCAATTTAAGTTTATCTGAAATGTCCTGCAGACTCATTATATTTGTATGCAAATGATGTAGCTATAACAAAGATGTTTTCGTAAATTTTGAATGTCCTTATAATCAAGCAAGTAATCAACCAATGAGCATTCCCCAGTGCCACGGCAGTTTCAGCTCACGCCCTTAGGCATGTAAAGAAGTGAAACTGCTGCTGTACGCGTTTAATGGCTGTGCAGGTAATTACAAGTGAACAGCTTAAAGGGCATCTAAAGTCGATTCCCATTGTTTTTGTTTATCGGCAAATCAGCGAGCCCCACCCGCGCAAACTAACCAAAATAAAAGGATTATCTACGCGTGTACACAAAACGTTGGTTGATGAATGAAATTGGTCATGTGACAATGCAAGATGTCAACAAAAGCAAGTGATTTGTTTGTAAACATTGGACGTTCAACGTCCCGCCTGAGAATCGACTTAAGATGCCCTTTAAACACACCCTTCACAATGAATGGGCATGTGCTCTTCTCAGAGCCCTAAAATAAACAGAGACATTCATATCAAGGATATTTTCTTCATGCCATTCACTTGAGTTCAGTATCTTCATATCTGTGGAATTGCTCATTATTGTTGAGCATCTTTATGATGACCACAGTGTCGTCAACAAATTTAATATGCAATTGTTGCTGTATTTTTTTTTTGGCAGAATAAGAGTGAGAAAAAGAATCTTGATTGTGGCTTTTTTAAACTGAAGTGGACAAGTTAATATCACACATCCTCTACATCCGCGCTCTGCCTGTTAGAAAATATAAAGCCCATTTACTGATGGAAGAAAATGGGTCCTGGGCCCAAGAGTTTAGTGGCTAATTTGTATGGAACAGCATAGTTAAAAGCAGAATTTAAAAAAGAAAGCAACAGTCTGACAAATCTGTCTCTTCTACCAACGTGACTCATTACAGAACATCTTTGCACAAAGAAAAGACATAGTGCAAATTATGTCTATTTTAGGAATTACAGAGCAATAAAATCATCTGACCTCATGCCACCATTGAGCGAGAGGTATGTTGTGTGAACGATCATGAGTCGCTCGGTGCTGTTAGATCAGGAACATCAGACGAAGGGCATCTGCATCACTCCAGAGTACAGTGGAGGAGACCTGCAATCTCTGACAGCTGTTGTATGTTATTGGATCATCCACAACCTTTGTATCCCCGGACGACAAACCGGGGATAGTAGGATACTATGGATATGGTTGGCTGTGCTGTAGCGCTGTTCGTTGGTGTTCATTCTGCTTGAGTTGAGACAGAGGAAGACGTGCGGGATCGAATCTGAAGTTTTACTCTTGTTTAAACGGAGTTATCTGAAACTAATTTGTGTGTTCAGGCTCAAACAGTATTAGAGATTAGACAATTTGCTCCCGAGGTATAACCTTTGTCGCATTAGGGGCAGGGAGAATCTTCCTCCATCTTTTTTTTTCCCCTTTTTTCCCCCTTTAACAACTCGGTGAGCAAACAGCCAAATTAAGTCGCTAATCTGGTCAAACAAAGGCGACGGGGGTTTTTGGGGTTTTTTTTGAGGGGTTTCAGTCTCCGAGCAAAGTAAGGTAAAGTAAAATAAATTTAAATGCTAAATTTAAAGAATAAACTAAACGCCAAGTAATTGTCTAACTTAGTGAATTGTGTGATATACAAAGTAAGTCAGAGTTGTTTTCAAGGACTGAGGTACACTGTCGCCTGCTTTTTCTGTAGCTGATTTAGCTAACGAACTATTGTAAGCTCTCAACGCCAGGAATATTTCAAATTAACGGGATATCTAACTATCTGGCTCGGTTTCATACTTGGTCGCTTGCCTTTCATACAGTCTTCTAGCCAATAAATATTGACGTTCACCGGGGTTTTTTAGTCCCCTTCGTTCTCTATCCTGACTGCATTACCGCAAAAACGCATTTCCAAGCTTGAATATTAACGCGAACCGGGGTTCTTGTCTTTTTCGCATTTTATTATCATCGAAGGGCTCTTCTGATTAAACACATTGCAAATTACGTAATCTTTGTATTTTCCTCCGGTTGCGGTGCCTTGATCAGCTGATTAAAGTTTAACTGCTTGTTTGAGTGTTCAGCGACAGCTTGTTGGGGAGGTACCGTGTATAGTTCGCTCAATGGGCAAACGACTTGTTTATTCGGTCCGTTTTTAATTAAAGGAACCGAGGCTTAACTCTTATCTCGGTTACTCGGTTACTCTTGGTTGTATTTGTGGCTGGCTAGCTAGATAGTTACTGTTTGCTTTTTGGCTGGGGATCTGAGATTTAGTATTTAGTCAATAGGACAGCAGTCACTTTTAGTCGTCCGCTCGGTTTACCCTTGAATTTAAACGAAAGCTTTACCGAGTGCTCCGCCTCCTCCCTCCTCCAGTTTCTCCTGGGCGTAGTATCGCCAGTCTTTTATCTGGGTTCTCAGGTAAGCCCTGTGAGACTTTTTAGGTTTAGTATATTAATAGTACGGGTCTAGATAAATTCAAGTTGGCTTATTAGGAGTGCTTATTATGATAGAGTTTCTCAATTTGGTATTTCATTTCTGTTCACTAAAACTAAGCCCCTGTTAAAAGAGGCTTATTATCCATTCACATAGTTTCCCCATAGTTTCTATTGTGACTGCTGCTTAGGGCTTCTCAGGTTAATTAATTAATAAATTGTGGTTCCTGAGCTTCTGTCTTGGCATTAGTAATTTTCTTTGTTATCTAGGGTGAGCGAGGTCATTAGATAGGGGGTTCAAAATGTGGCCAAAACTATGTGACGGTTGCAGGATGATCGCACTTTTGGAAAGAGATTTCAGGGTGGGTTTGTCTGTCACCGGTGCCAGCTAATTGAGCATCTGGAGAGCAAGATCCTTGTTCTTCAGGGCCAGTTAAGCGGCACGACATAGTTCAGAATCAGTAGAGTTCCTAGAGGAACTAAGTAGCATGTCGTTTAGAGAAATGGTCTGTACGCCAAAGCAGGGTGGTGTGGGGACCCCAGAGCAGGCAGGGAGAGAAAGTTGGGTGACAGTAGGACGTCAGCGCAGGAAAGGGCATGCACACCGTACAGCGACAGCTCCTCCAGTGGTTGAGGTGTCCAACCGATTCCGGCCCTTGCAGGAACTCGAATTGGCACCTGACCCTGAGAGTGAGGGGACTGATGAGCAGCAGGGCACCCTGTTGGCCTCTACCCCTCAGAAAAGAGAGTTATTGATAGTGGGGGACTCAATACTTAGAGGAATAGACAGTTTAGTCTGTTCGCGCGACAAGGAGTCTCGTACGGTGTGTTGCCTGCCTGGTGCCCAGGTAGGAGACCTCCTGAGCGCGTCGGACAAGCTCCTGGCCAGAGCGGGAGGGATCCAGTTGTCATGGTCCATGTTGGGACTAATAACATAGGTAAGGGTAGGTTTGAGGTTCTGCAAAGCAAATTTGTTGAATTAGCTGAAAAGCTTTGGAGCAGATCCTCCACGGTAGTGTTCTCCGGGATTCTACCGTACCACGTGCAAGCAGAGGGAAGCAGAATTTTATCTGGAGGTTTAACACGTGGCTACTTAACCTGGTGTAGGAAAGAGGGGTATAGGTTTATGGGGCACTGGAACTACTTCTGGGACAGGGGTGACCTGTTCAAGCCGGATGGGCTACACCTGAACCGGAGGGGTACCTTTGCACTGGGTCAGCGTATGTTGAGGGTAGCAGGGAGTTAGAGGGGGGCAGGGAGGTTAGAGAGTGTTACACAGAGGAAATGCAGACTGCCCTGATGGAGGCTGACAGCGTTACATGCACTATTGATGATATAATTTTAAAGCAAAAAAGCATGGTGAGGGGCTTTGAGCAGCAGGCGCATGGGAAAATCGAAGGGAAGAGCGTTCATGATAACCTGAAATGTTTTTATCTAAATGCAAGAAGCATTAAAAATAAATTTCAAGAACTTGAGGCCGTTATGATTAGTGAAGGCTATGACATAGTTGGGATTACAGAGACATGGCTTAGTGAAGAGGATGGAGATGAATATAATGTAGAAAGTTATAAGCTCTTTAGGAAGGATAGATGTAATAGGCGAGGAGGGGGTGTAGCACTCTATGTGAACGAAAACATAAATGTGCAGGAAATTCCTGAAATTGAATATTCCGTGCCTTGTGAAGATATCTGGGTCAGGCTCACTGGCAAACACGAGACTGGTTTAAACATAGGTGTATGCTATCGACCACCAGCTTTGGACAGTACAGTCAATGAAATGCTCCTTAAGAGGATTACGCAAGCTTGTAGAGGAGGAGGGACTATTATTATGGGAGACTTAAATTATCCTGGTATTGATTGGGAAATGGTGAAAGGACAGGGTAGGGGGAGGAAGAATTTCTAGATGTCATAAATGATAATTTTTGGTGCAGTATGTTAATAAACCTACAAGAGAGAAGGCAATTTTAGATTTGCTGCTCTGTAATGACCCAGATAGAATTAGCAATGTTGAGGTACTGGAGCCACTTGGGACAAGTGATCACTCTACTATTAATTTTGAGGTTTCATGGGAAGTTAAAAAGGTGTCTCCAAAAACAAAAATTTTTAATTTTAGGCGAGCAAACTTTGACAGGATGCGGTCATATCTAAGTGAAACAAAATGGGAGACACTCCTGGACTGTGAGTCTGTAAATCAGATGTGGGAAAGATTTAAGGGGGTTTACTTGATTCACAATGTAAATTCATTCCAAAGGTGTCCAAAAGTAAGCTGAAAAAGCAGAATCCTCAGTGGATGACAGCAGCTATTCGTAGGGAGTTTGAGAAAAGAGGAATCTTTATAAGATGTACATAGAGGATAACAATGAGATTACTAAGGCCGAATTCTGTAAAATGCGGGCTGTGGTCAAAAAGAACTGAGGAATGCTAGAAGACTGTATGAAAGACAAATTGCAGAGGGGCAAAAACTAACCCTAAGCGCTTCTTTTCAGTACTGTAGCAGAAAAAGGAAAGTCAAAGAGCAGGTTAAGTGCATAAAGAATAAAAATGGATCGCTGCTATATGATAATAAGGATATTGCGGACACCTTAAACGGTTACTTTGTTGAGAATTTTACCTTAGAGCGGGTCTTTATTCGGCCAGAGGGCTTGTCCAATGCTCAAGATTATTTAGCGGAAATTGAGGTTAGGGATAACGTCAGATAGACAAGTTGCATCAACTAAAGGCAGATAAGGCGGCGGGTCCTGATAGCTTATATCCTAGAGTGCTCAGGGAAGTTAGTGAGATCATCTTTAAGCCGCTATCTGCCATCTTTAGACGGTCTTTAGAAACTGGAGAAATACCAAATGATTGGAAACAGGGCAATATAATACCAATATATAAAAAGGGGACCGTACTGAGCCAGGTAATTACAGGCCAGTCAGTTTAACTTGCATTATGTGCAAAATATTGGAATCTATCATAAAAGATGAGCTGGACTTATTTCTTGAACGTAACAATATCTTGAGGGATAGCCAACATGGTTTTCAGAAGGAAGGTCATGCCTGACAAACCTTCTGGAATTTTCTGAAGAGGCCACCAAGACTTATGACCAGAGCAGGGCTTATGACATCATATATTTGGATTTTCAGAAAGCATTTGACACAGTACCGCATAAGAGACTAATTTTAAAAATGAGCTCCATTGGAGTTACAGGTGGTATTCTGAAGTGGATTCATAACTGGTTGCAGGACAGAACACAATGAGTGGTGGTCAGTGGTATATCATCTGAGCTAGGTAGGGTGGGGAGTGGCGTCCCCCAGGGATCGGTGTTGGGACCCCTGCTGTTCCTCATCTACATTAATGACCTTGATAGGAATATTGAGAGCAGATTAGTGAAATTTGCAGATGATACTAAATTGGGGGGCTTGGCAAATAGTTTAGAGTCCACTAAAGTGATTCAGGATGATTTGGATAGAATTCAGAATTGGGCAGAAATGAGGCAAAATGAAATTTAATGTAGCGAAATGTAAAGTAGTACATGTAGGTAATAAAAACATTAGACGGGATTACTTCATGGGAGGTTTTAAACTGGAATGTGCTCCACAAGAGAAAGATCTGGGAGTGATTGTTGACCAAACCCTCACAGGCTCTAGCCATTGTGCCGTAGCTGTTAAAAAAAAAAGCCAATCGGATGCTGGGATACATTGCCAAAAGTATTGAGTTCAAATCCAAGGAGGTGATGCTTCTTTTGTACAACACATTCGTCAGACCACATCTAGAGTATTGTGTACAGTTCTGGGGGACCATACTTTAAGAAAGACATAGAGGCTTTAGAGAAAGTTCAGAGAAGAGCCACAAAGCTAATTCCGGTATTAAAGATGAAAGCTATGAGAAAAGGCTGAAGATCCTTAATCTCTTTAGTCTTAGGAAAAGGAGACTAAGGGGTGATTTGATTGAGGTCTTTAAATATGTTAAAGGGATTAACAAAGTGAATTATGTAGGATTCCTTCGACCAAGTGTTGTTAGCAGAACTCGGGGTCACAAATGGAAGTTGACTAAAGGTAAATTTAGCACTGATATTCGGAAATATTTCTTCACCCAAAGAGTAATTTCGGTGTGGAACAGCTTGCCTGACCATATTGTTGAGGCAGAGACCTTGGGAGTTTTCAAGAGCAGACTTGACTTAAAGCTAGATACCATTGAGTCATTGAGTATCTGAAGTGATATATTCACGATGGTACAAAGAAACTGGCGAGCCTAGTTGGGCTGAACGGCCTGTTCTCGCCATTCATGTTATGTTATGTTATGATCAGCGAGCGTCACACCACCGCTGCTGCCCCCAAGGCTGCAGATATTTCCTGTGAGCGCTCTACAGGTCACCGTTCTTTAAGGATTCATTTCATATTTGGCACAGATCTTCTGGGTGGTGAGGTCACAAATCCTATTGATTTTGGGAGTGATTGTTTCAGGGCGTCTGGGGATACACGTCAACATGCAGGCAACTGACTGTCCAGTTTTAATGAGACGAGATGGAAAGCAGAAATTAAAAAGCTGGTGTTTATATTTGGAATTAAACACAAAACAATTAGCCTATTTATTCTTTCTTGGGCAAACACACTTTTAGTTTTTCCCTAATACCTATGGAGTCTCCAGTAATGTACACAAAAGCTGGTCTGGGTCTTGCGTTAGCCTAACTAAAATGCAGGTGATATGAAAAGCCCCAGTAAGTGATGATCATAATTACTTAAAGGAGCCGTATGTAAGTTTGTGGCCAAAACTGGTACTGCAATCACATTCAAAATACTGCAGAGCGCAGTATGCCCTCCCCCTCTCCCCCAGACGAGAGGTTGCCAGCTAGGTTGCCGGATCCAGCAAGAACGTCTACTACAAGGAGCTACCATTTCGTATTGCCATAATGGCTGTGCTAATGTTGGAAGGGTTTCCACAGCGTCTCAGCATAATGCCAGAGAAACGGACTCTAATAATGCATTGCTAATGTTAGCGATGACAAGTCACGGCTTTTATTTCTCAATTTGTTACCTTGTCAATTTGATGACCCACCTGCATACGCACTAACGTACCATAAACGAACATACATAACGTTATTCGACTGTAGAGAATATTTGAAATGTCCGTGCCTACATTGAATAGAATTAAGTAAGCCAAACTTAGCTGAATCTTACCTGTCCAGGAGAAAATTAGCAACTTTGGTGTCGGTCTTCAAATTCTTCTCCGCTTTCAGCCGTCTCCATCTTTCAAAGGCATGTCCTATACAGATTTTTTTGTTTTGTTTCTGACTGTCACGACGTATTTTGGAATCATAACGAGGCCTGTTAGGTTTAGCAACATCAAACATTTGTGCTCCGAAACGCTGGTAGCTGCAGCTCAGTGGTAACTGGCAACCCGGATGCCGAAATGCTACTGGCTTCGTGATTGGGAGATAGGTGGAGGGCGGCGCAACAGGCCAAAACACAAAATGACAACATAAACATTAGTTGTGGGCTGCACTTCGCTTTTGTAATGAGAATATTCTGGCTGGACTACTGTTGTCAGTGATATAAGTATTTGAAATTAACATCATTCCTTAACCCATTTAAACGGGGACAGCATGTGCGCATTTTAACCTTTAAAACCGGGGACGCTGTTACGCATTTCTACCCTTCAGGCTGGGAAAGCGGATACGTTATTTTGTTGTTTTCATTACTTTTCCTACCATTTCCGGGCTCATAGCTGTTCTTTTACTGGCACTTTATACTAGGGCAGATGCTATAGTAACACTTCAAGACACTTTATTTTTTATATTTTTATGTTTATTTTTATTTTATTTGAACGGACACTTTATCACGCCTGCCATCCAGTAGCGGAGCTACAGGGGGGGCAAAGACACGTCCCTTTTAGTCCTGGCTAGATCTCAATCATTTTCCTTTATTGACGTCTTTTCCAATTATCGTAATTGGCAACTGAAGACACGGTTTCTCACCGTATGCGATCTAACAGCGATGAAATCATGGGCTAAATTCAGTGCAGAAAAATAATTTACTTATTAACTGGCCAATGCTTCGCGTGATTGAACTGGTCCGTGTTCCAATGAAACGTGGACTTTCACTCTCGGTATTTCGTGGGTTGATTTAAAAAAAAAAAAAAACAGTGGCACTCGGCAGTTAAATAGCCTAGGTTATAACAAGCGTGCGGCTCAAGCCATTTGCGTGAGAGTCGACAGGTAGGCTATGCAATTTTGAATAACGTAGATTTAAATACAGCAAATACGCGTCCAGAGGAATGATTGTTGTCTTACCTAATCGGGGAGAACAAGCAGCACCTGTTAAGTGCGTAACGCTCTCGGAGTGAACCTTTTGTTAATCATGAAGATGACTGAGAACAGGTCAGGATTTATAATTGTTTTAAACGGCTGTTTTGTGCAACCCAATTCTCTGTTCCACCACTGTGCTGAATTTAACCCGCGATTTAATTGCTGTTAGATCGCATGTGGAGAGAAACCGTGTCTTCAGTTGCCAATTACAAAAATTGGAAAAGACATCAATAAAGGAAAATGATTGAGATCTAGCCAGGACTAAAAGGGACGTGTTTTCGCCCCCCCTGTAGCTCCGCCACTGCTGCCACCTGTTCCAGATAAAGAAAAAATGTTTGTTATTCTCAAGTGCAGAGCTTATACTTTTATTTATTAGGCCTCTTTATTCCATTTGAGTTGTGCATGTTATGTAGATAGAGATTTGTTATTTATTTTATTGGTTTTATTATATTTTATAGTTTGTTATAGTTTGTTCAATGTTTTAAATATTGTGATGAAGATTTGCACAAATAAAAAACATAGTTCTTATGAAAGCCACAGGTGTACGCTCTCAAATACTTTTTGAATTTTGTTTCTATCTGCTACAGAGGCTGAGATATCAGCTTTTTACTAGACGTTGACAACTGGGTGCTGTTTTCCAGAAAACCTCAGGTTTTAGGGGTTCTTTTCAAAATCGCCCATAGGTTTTCATAGGCATATTTTTTTTTTGAATAGGCCTCAGGCCTAAATGGGTTAATGTCTGGTGATATATCAGGGCCAATTTATGATTAATCTACATACATTTCTTACATACGGCCCCTTTAAATGTCTTCTTTAAAGGGTCATTTCATATTAAACTCAGGATTTCCAAGTATTTTGTTGTTTTTATGACATGAACCTTCATCAGAATTATTTGGATGAAAAATTCAGAGGATTCATACTTCTTTTAATGCAAACATACTGAAGAGATGACTACCAGCCATATAATATGGGGAGGGTTTCTCATTTTAGGGTCCTTAAGAATGTCAGATAGAAAATGAGCAAACTCATTTTTAAAAATTTATTAATGAAGAGTGCCTTTTAGATGAAGCAAGCGGTATTTAAAAAAAAAATCAGTTTTCAACATAATTTGCACACATTCCCGTTCCATCATTAATTATTTAACTTGTTTATTCCTGCTCAGGGTGGCGGGAGTACTAAAGCATATCCCAGCATGCAATGGGCTGATTTTCGGAGTACAGAAAGTTGAGCAAATGCGAACGCTGTCTGTATTGAAATGCTGCCAAACAAATGAAGGGGGACACTGGCATTGGGGTTCAAGCAATAGTTTTTGCAGAAGCTTTGTAGTTCCCATAATTTTAATGTAGACAAATGAGGAAATCAATCTAAAGAGTTTTGCCATGGAATTTTAACATTGGTTATCAGTTTGTCAGGGTTTGAAAATCAGAGGCGAGTGATGAAAGAAAAGAGAAGAAAAATAAAGCAAAAGAGGGAATAATCTGCCTCAGACACCGCAGTCCTTGATGTACTCGCTGACATCTTGCCCCTTACAGTGGCGTCGCCAGGCTACCCTGGTGGGAAAAGCAGCAATTATCAGGATGACATCACACCACCAAAATGAGGCAATAGTGATGTCACAGGTATCAGAGTAACATAATGCTGATAAAAGACAGGAGGAAGCAGTGATGTAATGGACATGGAAATTCTCCTCCATAATTGTAAACATTTTACACACTGTCCTCTACAGTTAGTGCTGACACTGGGGAAGACAGCATGGTTTCTCTTCTGGAATGTGCCTTTTATTAAGCTCAGTTACTTATACAGCAAACTCAGTCATCCTGACTTATGTACCAGGTGCAGCTCATGTTCTTACCAAGCATTGATACCGTTGGGATCTCTGACCACACGCTTGGCACACGTGATCGCATCACTGATGTCATCCTTCAGCAGACCTGCCAGGAGGAAAGGGGGAAGAAAGAGAGAGGGAATGAGGAAAGAGAAAAGGGGAGGAGACAGAGGGTGGAAGTGAATGACAGGAATAACAGGAAGTGATGACGGCTCCCTGAACATCACCTGAGGAGTAACTTTGGCCACAGTGCCACAAACAGAGAGGAAACTACATATAGTATTGTTCAAGTGAACCCAGATTTCAGCTGCTATGGTCCAGAGAAAAAGCCTCACTTGATTTCTTTCAAAACAACAAACATTTCATCCCAGTCTGTGGACATCATTGCATAAACTCTCCCTTTCTTTATCACACACACACACACACACACACACACACACACACAGACTCACACACTTCACTTTCTCAATTCACATTAAGTGAAGGTAAGATTTCAACCCTATCTTATTCCAAGTTTGTTTAATTCTTCTGCGTGTGGCACATTACAATAATGTTGTTTCACATTCTTAATGATGCACGTATTTCAAGCATGAAAATAATTTCTCATTAAATATAGATCAACAAATTCATGAACTAATATAAAAGTTACTGACTTTGTCTACATCTGCAAAGTGAAGGATAAACTTAATTTGAAGATATCAATTTTTAAAAATTAACATAACATGAGTGGCGAGAACAGGCCATTCAGCCCAACTAGGATTGCCAGTTTTTTTTTTTTTTTCTATTGTGAATATATCTCTTCAGATACTCAAGGATTCAATGGTATCTAGCTTTAAGTCAAGCCTGCTCTTGAAAATTCCCAAGGATTCTGCCTCAACAATATGGTCAGGCAAGCTATTCCACATTGAAATTACTCTTTGGGTGCAAAAATATTTCCTAATATCAGTGCTAAATTTACCCTTGGCCAACTTCCATTTGTGACCCCGAGTTCTACTAACAGAACTTGGCCGAAGGAATCCTACATAATTCAGTTTGTTAATCCCTTTAACATATTTAAAGACCTCAATCAGATCACCCCTAAGTCTCCTTTTCCTAAGACTAAAAAAGATTAAGGATCTTCAGCCTCTTCTCATAGCGTTCATCTTTTATACCTGGAATTAGCTTAGTGGCTCTTCTCTGAACTTTTTCTAGAGCCTCTATATCTTTCTTAAAGTATAGACCCCAGAACTGTACACAATACTGCAGATGTGGTCTGACAAATGTGTTGTACAAGGGAAGTATGACCTCCTTGGATTTGTACTCAATACTTTTGGCAATGTATCCCAGCATCCGATTGGCTTTTTTAACTGCTACTGCACAATGGCTAGAACCTGTGACGGTTTGGTCAACAATCACTCCCAGATCTTTTTCATGTGGAGCACATTCCAGTTTTAAACCTCCCATGTAGTAATCCTGTCTGTTTTATTACCTACATGTACAACCTTACATTTCGCTACATTAAATTTCATTTGCCACATTTCTGCCCAATTTTGGATTCTATCCAAATCATCCTGAATCACTTTAGTGGACTCTAAACTATTTGCCAAACCTCCCAATTTAGTATCATCTGCAAATTTAACCAATTTCCTCTCAATATTCCTATCAAGGTCATTAATGTAGATGAGGAACAGCAGGGGTCCCAACACCGATCCCTGAGGGACGCCACTCCCCACCATACCTAGCTCAGATGAGGTTCCACTGACCACCATTCTTTATGTTCTGTCCTGTAACCAGTTTTGAATCCACTCCAGAATACCTCCTGTAACTTCAATGGAGCTCACTTTAAAAATGAGTCTCTTATGCTGAAAAGTTCTTGGACATTGGCAGGAGGTTGTACTGTATCAAATGCTTTCTCAAATCCAAAAAAAGTATATGATGTCATAA
This sequence comes from Gymnothorax javanicus, assembly GCA_029692085.1. Taxonomy (NCBI): domain Eukaryota; kingdom Metazoa; phylum Chordata; class Actinopteri; order Anguilliformes; family Muraenidae; genus Gymnothorax; species Gymnothorax javanicus. The sequence goes on along the minus strand of CM056194.1, from coordinate 189,279,160 downwards.
GCCCTGCTCTGGTCATAAGTCTTGGTGGCCTCTTCAAAAAATTCCAGAAGGTTTGTCAGGCATGACCTTCCCTTACGGAAACTATGTTGGCTATCTCTATTTCAGTGTTTTGCATGCAATCCAAGTTAAACTGACCGGCTTGCAATTTCCTGGCTCAGTACTATACAAACATGGTCCCCATTTCTCTATATATTGGTATATATTGGTATTATATTGCCCTGCTTCCAATCATTTGGTATTTCTCCAGTTTCTAAGGACTGTCTGAAGATAGCTGAGAGCGGTTTAAAGATGATCTCACTAACTTCCCTGAGCACTCTAGGATATAAGCTGTCAGGACCCGCCGCCTTATCTGCCTTTAGTTTATGCAACTTGTCTAATGCTTCATTATCCCTAACCTCAATTTCCGCTAAATAATCTTGAGCATTGGACATGCCCTCTGGCCGAATAAAAACCCGCTCCGAGGCAAAATTATCAACAAAGTAAATGTTTAAGGTATCCGCAATATCCTTGTTATCATATAGCAGCAATCCATATTTATTCTTTATGCACTTAACCTCCTCTTTGACTTTCCTTTTTCTGCTACAGTACTGAAAGAAGCGCTTAGGATTAGTTTTTGCCTCTTCCACAATTTGCCTTTCATACAGTCTTCGAGCATTCCTCAGCTCCTTTTTGACCACAGCTCGCATTTTACAATATTCAGCCTTAGTATTCTCATTGTTATCCTTTATCCTTTTATTGTTATCCTTTATGTACATCTTATAAAGATTCCTCTTTTCCCTCAAACTACTACAAATAGCTGCGGTCATCCACTGAGGATTCTGCTTTTTCTGTCATGGTTATGGTTTTTGTGTTCATGCTTTATGTTCATGGTCATGTCTTTTCTTTATTCTTTTTGGTTATTGTATTATCTGGTTTTCAGTTCATGCCATTTTCAGTTTCATTGCACTGGTCTCCCCTGTCTTGTGATCTAGTTGGTTCAGTCCGTCTCCCCAGTCTGTGTGCTCACCTGCTTCGGGTGATTTCAATAGTTTCTGGTATTTCATATTATTCCTTCAATTCTTGTTTACTTCCTTCGCATTGCTGTTCTTGATTAATAACAAGACTAACATTTGTATTTTGTATCACAGTCTACTAACCCAACTAATCCATGTATATATTACTAACTCACTAACGAGCACTCTAGTTAAATCTGTAAAGTTGCACTGCTACTAATTAGTACTAATTCACTCTCAGCAATCGCCCTGTTCTAGTCTCCGCCTCTTGCTCAGCTTTACCTGTCTCCCTCTGCATTTCTGCGAGATCTCTCGCACGTGCTTAATTGCTTTCCTGCACTCATTGTCTGTGCACTTAGAACTCCCTGACCGGAGCTGTTTTAATGTCATAGGCTGTGTGCGTGATTCCCGTCCGTGTCTTGGCTTTCGCCAATTTTCGTGGTTAGGATTTCCCTCATGTGGTCCTCCCATTGTAATTAGTTCTCATCCTATTCACCTGTTCCCTGCATAGCATGTGACTTCCCTTCTGTCTCTTTAGAGTCCTCACTGCTGTTCTGACTTTGTCAGAACGTTGATCAATATTTCATTGTGCAGAGCTTCTTGTATGCCATTGATTATTGTTTTTCTTTGACTGTTTCGTCCGACCAAGATTCTTGCCATTGCCCTTTTTGTATTGTGTTTGTCTTTCTGGATTTCAACCCATTTTTGTATGACCACGATTTCTGTGTTTGGATGCCCTGTGTATGACCCACTGCTTTGGATATCAACTACGACTTTTTGCCTGCTGTCTACGTACCGTTGCTCCTCTGTTTTACTGGTTCTGACCCCGGCCTATCTAGTCGACTTTGTTTTTGGATTTCGTTTTGTGGCTTAGCAATTCTTGTGTTTTTTGGTACTGACCCGGAACTTATTAAAGGCATACGTTTTTTGGATTTATCTCTCTCGCGTGTGGTTCCTGAACGCACCATCACAGTATGTTCTGACCACCATGGAACCAGCGAGAGATACTAAGTTGCAAGATACGGTGGCAAATCAGGCCGTCATGCTGGAGTCCCAACAGCAACAGTTGTTAGCCATCATGTAACATTTTCAGACCATAACACACCAGATGTCGGACCTGGCTTCCGCGGTGAGAGCTAGTCAGCCCGCACTCGCCACCTGCTCTGCAGCTGTTCCTGCTCCTGCACCTGCGCCCGCCCCTGCTCCTACCCTTGAGGAGCGGGAACGCAGGTTCAGGGAACGGGCCTGCTTCTACTGCGGTAAGGCTGGGCACATCGTCTCCCAATGTCCAGTAAAAGCCAACGCCCACTAGTGAGACGAGGAGCACTAGTGGGCGTAACTCCAGTAGAAACCTCCTCAAGTAGTCGCACCTGTCTGCCCATCAGTTTGGAGTGGGAAGGGGGGTTCAAGCAGACCACAGCCCTGGTGGATTTCGGAGCTGAGGTCAGCTTCATGGATGCTGAAACGGCGCGGAAGTGGGGAATTCCGCTGGAGGAAGCTTCTTGCTCACGTGTGGCTAACTCCGTGAACGGTCAGAGAATCGGCCGTATCACCCACTCCACTGCCCCCATCAAGTTGCGCGTTTCTGGCAACCACCAGGAGACCATCAAATTAAATCTCATTGACTCCCCTCACTCCCATGTTATCCTGGGCCATCCTTGGATGGCCAAACACAACCCCGAAATTGATTGGGCAAGCCACGAGATTAGTTCACAGTCATGTCTTGTCAATGCTCATGTTCATGTTCCCTCCCCTGCAGAGATCCCCAACCTGGAGAAGGTTCCTCAAGTTTACCATGACCTCAGGGAGGTGTTTTCCAAAGCTCGTGCCACGTGTTTACCCCCTCATCGCCCTTATGACTGTGCTATTGATCTCAAGCCAGGTACCATGCCCCCGAGAGGCCGTCTGTTTTCCCTATCCCATCCCGAGACCCAAGCCATGGAGAAGTACCTGAGCGAGTCCCTCGCTGCTGGTATCCTCCGCCCATCCTCCTCTCCTGCTGGGGCGGGGTTCTTCTTTGTGGGTAAGAAGGATGGGACCCTACGTCCATGTATTGATTATAGAGGCCTCAATGAGATCACCATTAAGAATTGCTACCCATTGCAACTCATGACCACTGCTTTTGAGCTTCTCCAGGAGGCCACAGTGTTTACTAAGCTGGACCTGCGCAACGCCTACCACCTGGTCCGCATCCGAGAGGGGGATGAATGGAAAACGGTGTTTAACACCCCTGCGGGGCACTGGGAATATTTAGTTCTTCCCTTCGGATTGACTAACGCCCAGCTGTGTTCCAGGGTCTTGTCAATGATGTGTTAAGGGACCTGATAAAATAAGTTCGTTTTTGTGTACCTTGATGACATACTCATTTTTTCCAAGACCCTGGAGGACCATGTCAAGCAGGTTCGACAAGTCCTGAAGCGCCTCCTGGAGAACCGCCTTTTTGTGAAGGCCGAGAAGTGCGAATTCTCTGTACACACCACAGCCTTCCTGGGTTTCGTCATCTCAGCTGGTGCCATAAGCATGGACCCCTCCAAAGTGAATGCTGTCACAGAATGGCCCAGACCCACGGACCGTAAGTCTTCACAGCGCTTTTTGGGATTTGCCAATTTTTACCGTAGATTCATCTGTAACTACAGTGCTGTTGCTGCCCCTCTCACGTCACTAACATCAAGTAAACTCAAGTTCCAATGGAATGATGACGCTGAGAATGCTTTTAAAAGCCTTAAGACGCGTTTCACCACAGCCCCTATTCTTTCTATTCCTAACCATGAAGCACAGTTCATTGTTGAAGTTGACGCTTCTAATGTTGGCATTGGAGCCATTCTGTCCCAGAGGTCTTAGAATGATAACAAGATTCACCCATGTGCTTTTTATTCTCACCGTTTGAGTCCCACAGAACAAAACTATGACATTGGCAATCGGGAGTTTCTGGCTGTCAAACTGGCGCTGGAAGAGTGGAGACAGTGGCTAGAGGGCGCCAAACTCCCATTTCTCGTTTGGACTGACCATAAGAACCTCGAGTATCTGCAAATGGCAAAGAGACTGAACCCTCGTCAAGCCAGATGGGCTTTGTTCTTTTCCCGTTTTAATTTCCATCTCGCCTATCGCCCAGGCAACAAGAATGTCAAGCCGGACGCACTCTCTCGGATTTTCGAGCCCCCTGACAAGGAACCTTGTACAGACACCATCCTTCCGCAGGAAGTTTTTGCCAATGCCATTGCCATGGACATCGAGAAAGAGGTGAGAGATGCTCTCAATGACTGCCGCTCCCAGTTCTTGCCCCACTAATTGCCTGTTTGCCCCCATAACCAAACGTCCCCAAGTTTTGCAATGGGGACACGCCTCTAATCTGGCCTGTCACCCATGAGTCAACCGCACCCTAGACTTCATTGCACGTCGTTTCTGGTGGCCAGATATGCGAAAGGATATCCGGGACTACATCTCTGCCTGCTCGGTCTGTGCCCAGTCTAAAGCCTCTCACCAGCCCCCTCAAGGCCTACTTCAACCCTTACCCACACCCCATCGCCCTTGGTCTCACATTTCATTAGATTTCATCACCGGCTTACCCCCCTCCAATCACTATAACACCATCCTCACTAATGTTGATCGATTTTCTAAAGCTGTTCACTTCATTCCCCCTCACCAAACTCCCCACTGCACAAGAAACTGCCTCTTTACTCATCCAACAAGTCGTCCGTCTCCATGGCATCCCCACTGACAGTTTCTGATCGTGGTCCACAGTTCACTGCCAGATTTTGGAAAGCCTTCTGCACCTCACTTGGCACTACAGTTAGTCTCACATCAGGTTTCCATCCCCAATCTAATGGCCAGACCGAGCGGGCAAATCAATGCATCAAAACTGTTCTCAGATGCATGGGATACCAACCGCCAATGTTCCCCTGTCAGGAGGAGGAGGTGGCCATCCCGCCCGCCCTGGCTTTCATCCGCCGATGCAAACGCACCTGGAAAACCACACGCATCGCCCTGCTGAAATCGGCGTGCCAGAATGAAGCGTCTGGCGGACAGGAGGTGCACTCCGGCCCCAAACTACCGGGCGGGGCAGAGGGTATGGTTGTCCTCCAAAGACATCCCTGTCAGGGGTGGTAACCGAAAATTGTTCCCTAGATTTATTAGTCCTTTCACAATTCATCGTGTCATTAGCCCTACTGCTGTTCACCTTAGATTACCGTTATCTATGCGTAGAATTCATCCCACTTTCCATGTATCTCAAGTTAAGCCTGTTGTTACCCACCCCCTGTGTTCTGGTCCTGATCCCCCTCCACCCCCCCGTGTTATTGATGGTGGCGAAGCCTATACGGTTCGCGCCATCTTGGACTGTCGTCGTCGGGGCCGTGGCCTCCAATACCTCATCGACTGGGAGGGCTACGGTCCCGAGCATCGGAGTTGGGTGCCCTCATGCTTCGTCCTAGATAAACAACTGATCAGAGACTTTCATGCACAACATCCCAGACCCAGCCATTAAACGCCAGGAGGCGTTTCCTTGAGGGGGGGTACTGTCATGGTTATGGTTTTTGTGTTCATGCTTTATGTTCATGGTCATGTCTTTTCTTTATTCTTTTTGGTTATTGTATTACCCGGTTTTTGGATTTCGTTTTGTGGCTTGGCAATTCTTGTGTCTTTTGGTACTGACCCGGAACTCATTAAAGGCATACGTTTTTTGGATTTATCTCTCTCGCGTGTGGTTCCTGAACGCACAGTCACATTTTCAGCTTACTTTTGGACACCTTTGGAATTTGCATTGTGAATCAAGTAAAACCCCTTAAATTTTTCCCACATCTCATTTACAGACTCACAGTCCAGGAGTGTCTCCCATTTTATTTCACTTAGATATGAGCGCATCCTGTTAAAATTTTCTCGCCTACATTGAAAATTTTGGTTTTAGAAGACACCTTTTTAACTTCCCATGAGACTTCAAAATTAACAGTAGAGTGATCACTTGTCCCAACTGGCTCCAGTACCTCAACATTGCTAATTCTATCTGGGTCATTACAGAGCACTAAGTCTAAAATTGCCTTCTCTCTTGTGGGTTTATTAACATACTGCACCAAAAAATTATCATTTAGAACCTCTAGAAATTCTTCCTCCCCCCTACCCTGTCCTTTCACCATTTCCCAATCGATACCAGGGTAATTGAAGTCTCCCATAATAGTCCCTCCTCCTCTACAAGCTTGCCTAATCCTCTTAAAGAGCATTTCATTGACAATACTGTCCAAAGCTGGCGGTTGATAGCATACTCCTATGTTTAAACCCATCTCGTGTTTGCCAATGAGCCTGACCCAGATATTTTCACAGGGCGAGGAATTTTCAATTTCAGGAATTTCCTGCACATTTATGTTTTCGTTCACAGAGTGCTACGCCCCCTCCTCGCCTATTACATCTATCCTTCCTAAAGAGCTTATAACCTTCTATATTATATTCATCTCCATCCTCTTCACTGAGCCATGTCTCTGTAATCCCAACTATGTCAAAACCCTCACTAATCATAACAGCCTCAAGTTCCGGAAATTTATTTTTTATGTTTCTTGTATTTAAATAAAAACATTTCAGTTTATTACGAATGCTCTTACCCCTTGATTTCCCATGTGCCCGCTGCTCCAAGCCCCTCACTACGCTTTGTTGCTTTAAAAACATATCAATAGTGCATGTAACGCTGTCAGCTTCCATCAGGGCAGTCTGTATTTCCCTCTGTTTCACACTCTCTAGCCTCCCTGCCCCCAAGTCCCTAGTTTAAATAACCCTGTGCTGTCAGGTAAATATCAGTTTTTTAGGGGACGGGCAGCCTAAGCTGCCGAGACCCTATTGTTTTCCTGCATGTTCTTCTTTCTTCTTCTTCTGAGGAAATCCTACTTCCCATGCGCAAAAAATACTGAAGAAACCTTTGTACATTTTAATATATGCAAATTATGTAGTCCATTACTCCATTTTTTTCAAAAACTGTAAACTAATTAAACCCATCTCCTCCCTCAAGTTTTGCTCAATTGACACCAAACCTGCTACAGAGCATCTTCAGACTGTCCTACACAAATTATCCACGGAGATTTTTGATTTATCAAAAATTGAGCCTACAGTGCATCAAAATGTTTGACTGTAAACGGTATTGTAAACATATACCTGCAAATTCTTGCTAAATACATTTTAAATGTTCATTAATAAAATGACAAATTTTTGGAGTCATGGTAGATGATGTTTGGAAAATATCAGAATTCTATCTCAAAAACTGAATTTTTTAAAGCATTTTGAATTTCGCTCTCATGCGAACAATTGGAGTCAATGCAAAATTTTCATTTTTAAACATCAGTTTTTCACTTATGGAGCCAATAAATCATTGTTAAAAACAAATTACTAACATCTCCATGCTGTCTAGATGCAATTTGTATATTTTTGGATTTTTGTCTTAACTGAATTTTTCACAGCCATTTGAAATCTACCTTTACACGCTGTCATTGCAGCTGTAGAATTCCTAAAATGAGCTAGAACAGTGGTTCTCATATATGCCGCAGAGTTGTCTCTTGCTAATTAGCTCAGTGAGGTAGACCATAGTCTCTTGTGCCAGAAATTGTGAGTTCAAGCCTCAACTGATGTAAAATGCACATTATAATGCCACCTTTTTTCATCTTCCTACACTCTGCTTGTTGCTCAGAATTGCCTAATTTTGCCTAAAATTACCCGGCCCCAACCATTGCTGCGCAGCAGCTATAATTTTTCATTGTAATTTTAATGGCAATCCTCTAATGTAGTTGCTAACACAAGTTTTACAGATTGAATAAAAACACTTTTCAGTTGTTCATAGTAATTTGTTCATTTAGTTCATTTGTTTTTTGCTGTTGATGTGGACCTTCTTTTCTTATACCTGTAGCAAGAAAACTAAGGTGCCATGAACTGGCATGCTGGTGCCCTTACATGAGGACTTCATTTTAAAATGTAACCCGACTTCTACAGTAAACTACAACTCACTGCCTTCCCTTCTTGTAAAGTGTTACTCTGGTACTACAGTAAATTATACTTCGCTACCCTTTCCTTATTGTATTGTGTAACTTTGCTACTATCTTTATGTACTAGTGCGACGTATCTCCTCCTAAACCGCCCAACGGATTCCCGCGCCCTCTGGCATATGCGTTTTTGACCCGCCTGCCTCTGTGGTCCGCCATATGGGATCGAACCAACTCGCCCTGTTACTGAAATTTGGGCCATTTTATCTGTTTTTGCCTTTCGTTAGCATGACGACAGGTGACGTCACTATTAAGATTATTGGTCACAATCAACCCCCTGCGGAGCACGGGTATGGCTAGTTAACAAATATTGTGCACTCAAATCATACTCCCAGTACTGAATTTTCTAAATAAAAAAAACAACAAAATCTCCATGAAAATTAGTTGTGTCACTTTCAAAATTGCAGAAGCTCAGGTTCTCATTCTGATAATACTGCATGCCAAGTTTGAAAACAACCCACCATATGGTATAAGAATAAAGTTCTGCGGAGCACGGGTATGGGTAGTACTAAATTATACTTCGCTGCCCTTCCCTTATTGTAAAGTGTTACTCTGGTACTTTATTAAATTACACCTCACTGCCTGTCGTTTGTTGTAAAGTGCTACCCTGGTACTACACTAAATTACAGATCACTGCCCCTGCCTTATTGTAAAGTGTTACTCTGATACTATACTTAATTACACCTTGTTACTCTGGTACTACGCTGTTGTAAAGTGCTTCACTTGCACTGCATTAAATTACAGATCACTGTCCCTCCCTAACACTCACTGGTGCAGTTCATTTTACAGCCGTTTGCAGTTCGTCCTCCATCGTTACACCACCAGCGGCTGTTGATCTGGAAAATTCCGTAGTCGATCGACTTGTCAGTGTTGAGGTTAGTGGCGCTAGTGTTATAACTGGATTCCCATCTGGCCAAGCAGACCCCTGTATGAACGAGAACCCCAAAATGATTACAAAAAATGCACTCATCACTGGTGCTACTTCTGCTACTTACTTGATGCTAATTCTACATTTAACTGAGAGTGAGCAGAACACACAGAGGTCGCTGATGGTGATGTTAATGTGTGTGACATCTGGCGACCTGAAGCACAACTGAACTAAGGGGAGGGAAGACACTTAAAATCAGGATGTAACTGCATTGGGGAAAGATTGATCACTTGGGTTCATGCACCAGTGTGCAGGCAGGCAGGCAGTCAGTCAGCAAACAGATACTCTTTAAGAGTAATTTAAAAAAAAACAGTAATATTTAAAAATTGATAAAGAATGGGAACTTGATTTATTAATGATAGTAAAAAACCAGAAAATGGCATGCTTGACTGCACATTAGAATAATTAGTTCAATGTTACTCAAAAATAGTGTTTAACTTTACTCTGAAATGCTTCTCAAATTTAAATGGTTACTTTTAAATGATTTAGTACTTACAGTCTCCCAGAGAAACATTCCTATAGCCGGCCATTCCTGCATTCTTCAGTGTCCTCGCCAGCTCACACCGGCCAAAGACCTTAGCGCTAGCGGCCCCACTAACAGGAGAAGCACTAGAACCCTCATTCTGCACAGACAGATGATTCTGTTGGGGCTTTTAACCTCAATCTTGCTTAAATAGCCTGAGGACCAGCAGAGGGGTGAACAGTAACTTCTGCCCTCACTGGTTGGTTCTGCAATGTTTTGCATGAGCGCCAACATCCAAAAACTGGGCAGTGATGCTTCCTCTTTCATTATGAGAGCAGGAGGCGTGCATGTTCTGGAAAGACCCACATTTAGAAAATACAGGATGTCATACGTACCAGAAAATTCTTATTGCAAACTGCATACAGCACAACCTCGTCAAAATGAGTAGAGGCGCATGAGACATCGTTGTGCAGAGATGTTTATGCATTGTTGATTGGTCATCAGGTGCTTTTATTTCTGATTTTAGTGTTTGGGTCCACTTTCTAACTAAAGACAGCCTGAGTAGCACAAGATACCCAGCTTCTGGGTTCAAAACTTCAAACAAAAAAAAAATTGGTTGCTGAAGTTCTTCCTGTATTCAGCCTGATATGTAAGCAATTACAGACACATCCCTATAAATGAGAGAACTCTGAAATTTATAGAACTAAACCTCGAAAGTGTGTTTTCAGCACTTTGTTGAATCCAAGCCACAAAGACTTCAGGCTGTTATGGGGCAAAGGGGGTCAAACCCTGTATTACAGATGCGTACCTAATAAAGTGCCACAGAGGGTAGTTCCCAGATGATTGCATGCTCTGTCTGCAGGTTTCGTAAATAAATGCAGCCAATCAAATCAATCCAAACAAATCTTTAATCAAACTGGAAAATTAATCGATCACATAAAAGCAGTATTTTTCCCATAGCCCAGCTCATAACATATTTTTGATATTACCCAAGGGTAATATCACTTTTACAAAAATTTCATTGGCTGAGAGCGTGGGGAAAAAAAAAAATCGCTTTGCGTTACGTCATGCTTTCAATATTTAGCCAAACTGAATACCGAGTGTAACGTTGGTAAATCGGTATGGTTGAGCGCTATAGCAATCTAGTTAAGCGCTGCTCACATAACTAAGCCCATGTTACTTAGCTCGGCAGCATGTAGAGGCTGACACGGGAGTGGATTTTGACTCCCACTCCCTCCCACTGCCACAGAAGACTGATCCTGTCCCGTCCCAATCCCGAGCCAAACTTTTACAGAATCACACTCCCATCCATTTTTACTCCCACCCAATCCTGCTCCATTTTTCTTCCTCGGCATGAAAAATGCAGTACAAGGGTCACACCATGTCTGCCTTAGTTAAATATAAAACCACCAAACATTTACATCTAACATTGCACTATATGTTTTTATTGAATAAGAATACTTCATCAGCAGCACATTTGAACACAGTCCAGATATTTAGTGCAAAGTCACATTCACAAAGTCACACAAGAACAATGTAACATTTGAGTGTGTGTGTCTATGAAGTAAAAATAATTGCTCCTGGTATACCTACCTTTATGGGGACAAAATGTCCCCATAAGACACGGAATTCCAGATTTCTTTATCCTTATGGGGACATTTTGAGGTCCCCATGAGGAAATTGAGCTGTTAAAGGTTAAAGTTAGGGTTGGGATAAGGTTAGGGTTAGGTTAAGGTTAGGATTAGGGTTAGGGTTAGGCATGTAGTGTTGAGGGTTAAGGTCAGGGAGAGGGGTCAGGGAATGAGTGCAAGTCTATGGAATGACCCCACAAGACATGAAAAATGACTTGTGTGAGTGTGTGTGTGTGTGTGTGTGTGTGTGTTTTTTGTTTTTATACTGTGCTGGGGGCCAAAATACCTCACAAAGATAGTAAAGTCTGAGAAACCATGCATTGTGGGGACCTTTTCCGGGTCCCCATGGGTACAAAGCGTGTGTGTGCGTGTGTGTGTGTGTGTGTGTGTGTGTGTTGGAGAACTGAGAAAGTCTCAAGAACAATGTAACATTTGAGTGTGCGTGTGTGTGTGTGTGTGTGTGTGCGCGTGCGCGTGCATGTGCAAATGTACGCATCTCTCAAGTGAGGGAACACATTTTGTAAACATATTAAGAATAGTTCTGTCACTGCTCTGTAATTAATGCTGCGCTAGTTCTATTCACCCTGTTCCTCACAGACTCTCACTCCCTCCGCCGCCCCTGCTCTCTCTGTGAGCTGTGCCAGCGTGGTGATGACCTCCTCATATTCCTGGCCACTCACAGTTTTCCTCAAAAAACTCCTCAGGCTAGGAGAGAGATAGCTGCGGCCACCTTGTGGTACAGATGAATTTTGAACTTCAAGTCCGCAGCCTGGGCTAACTTCTCTTTTAGCTGGGGGGGTGGAGGAGGGAAATTACCAAACAATACATGCACCGGTATCATGATGCATGCCACATTATTATAGTGGGGCAAAGAGGTTCTCAGGTACTGCACTTATTTTCAGGCATTGCGCATTTTTTACACTTATATAATTCTTAAAAGGGCACAGTCAGGCTGTCAGTCAAGCATGTTTACTGCATTATAATCTACAATTCAAATAAATATTGTTAGAATACCTCTGTCACAATCTCCTTGTCTTCATCCTGGTGGACCAAGCCCCTCGGCAGGGTTGCTTTGGTTGGGAGTGTCTCAGTGGAGAGGTGCCGTGTTGCCTCATCGAACGGTGTGAGGAGTGTGATGAGGTCATCCAGGAGCTCTGAGTCAATGTTGTTTGGGAAACGGAGCTCATTTCTGCGGAGCAGGATATCATGCAGCTTGCCAGACTTCAGAGCATCATTGACTGACTTGAGCATGGCGAGTTTTGAATTCCACCTTGTCTCCACTGCTTGCTTCAAAGATTGATCCAGTCCCTTATGTAGTCTAAAATTCAAAGAAGACAGTGCACAAATGCACATTGAAACCACTTGAAGCCTAGATCCTACCCAGTTATCCAAAACACATTGTGAGGTTGTTAGATCGGTCAATACAAATCTGTGGAAGTACAGTAACTTAGGTTCGTTTTGCTAAATGATTGATTGATTACAAATTCTTCTGATAAAATGTTTCAGTAAAAAAAGAGATGGGAAATTCATACTGATTTTATTCATTAAATTGTAAAAAGATTTAAACAGCCTTAATAGACAGACATGAAGCCTTATCTTGCCCTCCTCTTTTAAAGTGTGTGACAAGGGTCTTTGTCTCGGCCAACAGCTTGATGATGGGGCTGCGCAGTGGGTTGTCCTGATGTAAGTGGTCAAACACATGTTTGAGGACCAAGTTGACGTTACGGCCAGCACACGAGAGTTGGATGTAATCCTTGAATGCGGCCACCACATTGGAGTCATTATCTGTCACAAAGACAATGTCCTCGCTCAGGATGCCAAATTCCTGTGTTGGATAAAAAGGACAAATCTCTGACTGCTTGACAAATATAGATATTTAATTTTACCCAAAATCTGACTTTTTCACTCAGATGTCACAGCACTTTACAATAAATTCGGCGATATATAAGGACAAGAACATGTGCATGCTTATGCATAATGCCCCAGCACAGGAGGATGCCGAGAGAGAGAGAGATACCTGAAGGATTTCCTCTACAGTGCTCTTGATGTAGTCGTTGGACGTGACACCCACCATCTCTCCAGTGGCCAGGACCCGATTCACCATGCTCCAGTCACGGATGTAATAGACTGTTAGAGTGATGAAGTGAGTGTTCGTCCTCTCTTCCGTCCAAAGGTCTGTAGTCACAGCATGCCCTAAAGGGTTAAAATATCATATTGTTATCAGATCTCAATCTAACATGTAAAATAGATTACCAATTTATAATGTTAGAGATCAAGCAGTTAAAAAGAACGTAATGCAATAGTTTAAAAAAAAAAAAATTTTTACTGCATTAGATCGTCACATTAACATTACAAAATAGGCAACAGTCTTGCTGTCATACCTGACGGAGCTCCTCCATAACACGTTTTACTTTTTCATACTCTCCATCCACATGGCGAGAAACTGTACGTGCAGACGGCAATATGTCTTCCACCTGCACGTTGCCTCCAAACCTGGATCCAATGTCGAGCAGCTCCTGGGCAACCTTCGTAAAGCCCTGTCCCTCTACCACAGCAAACGGTCTTAGATCTTGGCTGCACGTGCGGGCAATTTTGTCAGCCAAACGCAACTTTACACTCTGAGGTAACTTACGTTTGGCAAACGCAGTCATCTTTGATTGATTATCGGCAGCCTTCGGTGTTTGGCATTTGTGCCATTTGAGGCCACTCCTCCCGGACTCACACGTACCACACGCCGCATAGTCCTTGTCGACACCGTCACACTCGACTCTCGCAAACTTTTCAAGAAGTGATGATTTCCCGGAAATCTCTTTAAGTTTCACAGACGGGTCCTTGTTTTTAACTTTACGTGCAACTCGGATTTTATCCGCTCTTGATTTGCCGCCATGGAAGTGTTTGAAGCACGCGCCTCCATTTCTGGCTCTCCTCAGATGCATTGCGTTGCACGTTGCCTGCCGGATGCAGTACTAGACTTCCGGTGTAGTTCGTTTCGCTTGTAATGCAGTGTTGGGTGACTGAATGAAAACTACAAAAATGGCGAGGGTGATCAATGCAACGTGTAACTCGATGCTGGGGAGAAATGTTCAAATATCGATTTGATTTGATTTGAAATAAAATAAAATATAACTAAATCATGGTTTTCAATCCCGTCTACACCCGTTGTTTTTGTTGTCATAGTTCCCACTCCCTTGTGCTCCTGTTGACTTTTACTCCTGTTCCTGCCCAATCACGTGATTAAAATTGAAATTGACTCCCATCTCGTGGGATTCCCGTGGGACCCACGGGACCTGCGGGAATCTCGAAAAAAAATGTCATCCTCTAGTAGCATGCTTACTAATACATAATACTTTTTCAAAACAATTATGTGACATTAGTTTGCTAGCTAGCGGGCTGACGTTAGCTGGCTACTAAGTTGACTGAATTTACAAACCTGCTTGGTCAGCCGCGGATGTCTTTCACTATGTGACCAAGCAGACCGATGTAATTGGAGCAGTGCTAACATACAATGGGCGCTAACGGAAATTACATTTGTTTCCGTCAAATTACGCAATTCAGTTATGTGATGTACAGAATGTTATACTCTTGGTCATGTCATGAGAAAGTTTTGAAACTCTGAGTAAATTTTTGGTTTGCTGCATGCTAAAGCTCGCAGAAAATGCAAAATTTATATCAATATACCTACAAACAAAAGTAACACGAAGACTCCAGAGAGCAAGTGATTGCTTCAGTAATATCGACAATTTTAACAATAATGTTACCTGAAACAATTTCACCATTAAAATTTACAATTTTGGATGTCTTGCCAGTTCCAAAACCTTTAGTCCTGGTTGTGAAAGTGCATTTACACATTTCTGTACAAATATGGTGTAACTTTTACCTCCTCTCTCTGACCTGCACTTTACCGCATCTGAACTAAAACCAGCCTTATGAAAAACGTGTGAAAAAACCGCATATAACACCCAACATGTGAATACTTCACAGGTAAACTGTCCAAAATAATCTCACTCATGAGATACGTTCCCAGAATGAAAGTGTTACAAAAAACGGTAAGGTACAAAAACTCGTGATTTAAATTTGATGAAGTCAGTCCCAAGTGAAAATATGGAAAAGTGGAAGTTGGGGATTTTTCAGACAAAGTTCAAAAGTGCCCAATTTTCCCTATCACATGCGAGACGCAAGGACTATCGCCAATTTCTGTGTAAATTTAAACACACTTGCGTGCTGTGCAATAGCCACAAGCAGAGGCTGGGTCAACTTCAGTACCACGATTGCCACCCAATACCAGCCCTCTCATTCCATTTAGAGATCTAGGAAATGGACTCATAGCGCCACCTGCAGTTGAGCAGGGCTAATAACTTAGCTAGGACACTTGTACACAAATCCTTTGGACATTTTTGAATAAATTGGCACCACCGTTTCACCGATTGAAACCGGCCAAAAGTCAAGTGATTTTTTTGTGACTTGTAGGAGAAAATTTTCTTGTACGAATTGAAGCCCCATGTATTTGTGGTAGATACATTTTGTATTTGTAAAACAGAATATATTAGTTTGTTAATGGTGTTTTGTATTTGCAAACCGTGCTGTTTGTTTGCAAATCATTTTTATATTTGCAAACCACGCTGTGTTTGTTCGCAAATTGTTTTTGTATTTGCAAACCACACTTTGTTTGCAAGTGAATCAGTTTTGTATTTGCAAATCACATTGTGTTTGTTAGTGAATCATAGTGCATGATGTGTTATTAGGTTTCAGGAGTAATGTAACTCCATAGTAGCCCGCATTTTACAGCATTCAGTCTTAGTATTCTCATTAACGTCCTTTAAATACATCTTATAAAGATTCCTGTTTTCCCTCAAACTTACAAATAGCTGAAGTCATCGTCTGAGCATTCTTCTTTTTAAACTTACTTTTACACACTTTTGGAATGAATTTACCTGTACAATATGCATCAAGTAGAACTCCCTTGAATCTACCCCATTTTTCATTTACAGAGTTATAATCAAGGAGTATCTTACAATTAATTTCACTTACACTACCTGACAAAAGTATTAGGACATCACTATTTATGAGTGTGATTTTCTTACAGTGCAGTGGAACATACTGAATGTATCATGTTTGGACATAGTTTATTCGAATTAAAACACAGAGCCCATTTTGGATACACCATACTGAATTATTGTATGTCTCGACCTTTTTTTCATAGAGAATCAAAATATCCCCATGTGCCACACCTGATCATAATGATTGGACCAACAGTAGCCATTGATCTTCCATTATGACAAGGACACAATTCCAAATGTGTAAATTTGAAAATTACCACCTTGCAAGCACAATTTATGATAATATCTCTTACTTATGATGGACCAAAATTGAGTTTTTCGTACAGAGAAAAAATATGCCAATATGTATGAGCCCCTAAGAACCATACTGGGCCAACCCATGTTGGGGTACTTTTGAGAAAATGGGACTCAAAGTTGCCAGAGTAAACACTGCACCTAGAGTCATCTAGTTTAAACACTGCATTTGGTACAAACTCAAGATATGTAAAATCATGCAAATGCACTTCTTGTGCAGGTTTTGGGTGCCCTTCTGCTGCATTAAATTGAAACCAACCTCCTTCTGAGGAGGAAGCATAATCTTCTGATTCATTTGGGACAAACTTTGGGTCTCTGTCATCTTCCACTTCACCATCATCATCAATCACAATAAGCAACTCCTCATCAGTGAGATACCGAGCTGCCATGTTTACAATGAATTATGGGAAGGTTGTGGGATGGCGTATTATGGCTAAGGCAGTGCAGTGCATATATACAGGGGCAGAGAAGACATTTGCTTGTATTAACAATCCATGTGGGCAGATTGGGTTGGGCTGTTAGGAAATGTAGATCTCAGTTTTCTGCACATGCTGACTACCACAACTCAATTTCGGCAAAAGTGCGGGATGGCCCGGTATGGTTCTTAGGGGCTCGTATATCTGTCGCTTCCCCAAATGTTCAATAATGTTCTGCGATGCTTACAGTATGTACATTTTAGGACACCATTAAATTCCTACAACACTCACATATATAATATAACACGTACATCAAAAGTTGAGTGAGAATGGGGAACGTCCTAATACTTTTTTCAGGTAGTGCAGATACAAGCACATCCTGTTGAAGTTTGCTCGCCTAAAATCGAAAATTTCGGTTTTGAAGATAACTTTTTAACTGGCCATGAAACATCTAAATAGTAGAATGATCACTAGTCCCAAGTGGCTCCAGTACCTCTACATTGCAAATTCTATCAGGGTCATTACAGAGCACTAAGTCTAAAATTTCTCTCTCTCTCTCTCTCTCTCTATTTCAATTTCAATTTTTTTCATTTTCAATTTGCTTTATTGGCATGACATATTTTAAAATACATTTTGCCAAAGCGTAATTACGATAAGAACAATAAAAAATATATTAACAAGAGATTGATTATTACCAATATTAACAATAATAATTATTAACAACTATGATCATATATTATTATTAGGGGTTCAAGCCCGTAGGGCTGAAACCCTATTGTTTTTGTGCTGGTTTATTATTATTATTATTATTATTATTATTATTATTAGGGGTTCAAGCCCGTAGGGCTGAAACCCTATTGTTTATGTGCTGGTTTATTATTATTATTATTATTATTAGGGGTTCAAGCCCGTAGGGCTGAAACCCTATTGTTTTTGTGCTGGTTTATTTTTATTATTATTATTATTATTATTATTATTATTATCTCCGCCAAGGAGATAATGCGATCGAGTCGGTTTATTTATTTATTTATTTATTTGTCCGTCTGTCCTTCTGTCTGTCTGTGGACAGGATTTCTCGGAAACTACTGGACGGATCTTCATGAAATTTTCAAAGAGGTAGATCTTGGGCCAGGGACGACTCCATTAAAATTTTGTGATGATCCGGATCCGGATCTGGATTCTGGATCCGGATCTGTATTTACAATCTTAGTGGAATATCTTGGAAACTACTTGACGGATCTTCATGAAATTTTCACCAGAGATAGATCTTGGTCAAGGGACGACTCCATTAAAATTTTTTGATGATCCGGATCAGGATTCTGGATCCGGATCCGGATCTGTATTTACAATCTTAGTGGCATTTCTCGAAAACTACTTGACGGATGTTCATGGATTCATGGATGCTTCAAACATACAAAAATCCCATTTAAACTTGTCACATGGGTGGTCCTGAAATCTTCCAAAGAGAAGTATCTTGCATTTGTATCAACATCATCCCTTGGCGGAGATCAGAAATCTCGGATTGCTCTTGTTAGGGGTTCAAGCCCGTAGGGCTGAAACCCTATTGTTTTTGTGCTGGTTTATTTTTATTATTATTATTATTATTATTATTATTATTATTTTTTATTTTTCTTCTTTCAGAAATGTTTTCGCAAATTCCCGTGAGATGGTAAATGGTAGAGACCTGAAATTTTGCACATTGGTTGGAAGTTGTGTGTAAATGCTGGCCAAGGCATTTTTAACTCAGTAGGCCTGATGGTGGCGCTATAATTCAAGAAAAACAGGTTTTCACTTTAAAGGTCATAACTCCTAGGCTGTAAGTCCGATTCACACGAAACTTGGTACAGACATTCTTTGGTCCATTCTCAACAACTTTTCCATAAGGACCTCTAAGATGCGCCATATTTGATCTTCCGAAATTTTGAATTGTTTGAAAAACACATTTTTGACATCTCCTCCTAGGCCATAGGTCCGATTCCTTCAAAATTTGCTGTGGATCATCAGTGGACCAAGCTTATCAAAGATGCATAAAGCTTGTTGAAATCTCATTCGTTTCCAAGATATTGACCAATGAACTTCAGCAGGGGCGTGGCTTTGCACAAAAATGGACAAAATTCAACAAACATTGGGCCAATCATCACAGAACTTGCAGAATATGTCCATATAAGTACCAGGAACATACCTTGACAGTTTCATGCAAATCGGCCCATAGGGGGCGCTATAACACAAATCAGACTATAAATCAGCAATTGTTTGTCCTATAGCCATAAAACTCACAGGATATATTCATATAAGTACCTGAAACATACCCAGCAAATTTCATTTAAATTGACTGATAGGGGGCGCTATAACTGCAAAACAAAGCAGCATGGTATAACACAAATCCGACTATAAATCAGCAATTGTTTGTCCTATAGCCATAAAACTCACAAGATATATTCATATAAGTACCTGAAACATACCCAGCAAATTTCATTTAAATTGACTGATAGAGGGCGCTATAACTGCAAAACAAAGCAGCATGGTATAACACAAATCCGACTATAAATCAGCAATTGTTTGTCCTATAGCCATAAAACTCACAGGATATATTCATATAAGTACTTGAAACATACTCTGAAAATTTCATTCAAATTGATTAATAGGGGGTGCTATAAATGCAAAACAAAGCAGTGTGGTATAATACAAATCAGACTATAAATCAGCAATTGCTTCTCCTATAGCCATAAAACTCACAGGATATATTCATATAAGTACCTGAAACATACCCAGAAAATTTCATTCAAATTGACTGATAGGGGGTGCTATAAATGCAAAACAAAGCAGTGTGGTATAACACAAATCAGACTATAAATCAGCAATTGTTTGTCCTAGAGCCATAAAACTCACAGGATATATTCATAAAAGTACTTGAAACATACTCTGAAAATTTCATTCAAATTGTCCTATTGGGGGCGCTATAAATGCTTAACAAAGCAACGTGGTATAACACAAATCAGACTATAAATCATAAATAGTTTTTCCAATCATTACAAAACTCACAGGATATGTCCACATAAGAACCTGAAATATAGCCTGAAAGTTTCAATCAAATTGACCAGTAGGGGGTGCCATAAATGCACAAAATAGCCTAACATAACACAAATCAGACGATGCATCATTAGCTGTTAGTCCAATCATTACACTGGCAAAATAGGTCCACATAAAACCTGCAACACACTCTTAAAGTGGTTTTTTGTGTCCCCTGCTGTCCCCGATAGTGAGCGGAGCAGGGACATTGTATTCAGCGCCATTCCGGCCGTCCATCATGTCCCGTTTGTTCTGAATCGATATCTCAAGAACGGTTTGACCGATTCCATTCATCTTTGGTGTTAAGGTATCTTTGTGTGATCGCCGACCCCAGTAGATTTCCGTGACCTTGGCATTATTCTCAAGGTCATTACGATCATTTGACCACTTACAAATTCCTTGTCAACATGATATCTCAAGAACGTTTTGACCAATTCCATTCATCTTTGGTGTCAAGGTGTATTAGCGGCGGGGGACATAGTATTCAGCTCCATCCATCCGCCCGGCCGTCTGTCCGTCCGTCCTGTCCCGTTTGTTGTAAAAGTGATATCTCAAGAAGGGTTCAACCGATTCCATTCATCTATGGTGTCAAGGTGTATTAGGGGCGGGGGGCATAGTATTCAGCTACATCCGTCCGCCCAGCCGTCCGTCCGTCTGTCCCGTCTCGTTTGTTGTGAACGTGATATCTCAAGAACGGTTCAACCGATTCCATTCATCTTTGGTGTCAAGGTGTATTAGGGGAGGGGGACATAGTATTCAGCTCCGTCAATGTGTCCATCTGTCCGTCATGTCCCGTTTGTTGTGAACGTGATATCTCAAGAATGGTTTGACCGATTCCATTCGTCTTTGGTTTCAAGGTGTATTAGGGGTGGGGGTCCGTCCGTCTGTCTGTCCATCATGTCCTGTTTGTTGTGAACACGATATCTCAAGAAAGGTTTGACCGATTCCATTCATCTTTGGTGTCAAGGTGTAATAGGCGGGTGCTCACAACTCACCGATTTACGTGACCTTGCCATTATTCTCAAGGTCATTATGACCATTTGACCACTTACAAATACCTTGTCAACATGATATCTCAAGAACAGTTTGACCGGTTCCATTCATCTTTGGTGTCAAGGTGTATTAGGGGCGGAGGATATAGAATTCAGCTCCATCCGTCCGGCTGTCCGTCCGTCCCATCCCGTTTGTTGTGAACGCGATATCTCAAGAACGATTTGACCGATTCCATTCATCTTTGGGGTCAAGGAGTATTAAGGCCGGGGGACATAGTATTCAGCTCCATCAGTCCATCCGTCCGGCCGTCCGCCCTGTCCACGCCCCATTTGTTGTGAACGCGAAATCTCGAGAACGCTTTTTGACCAATTTAATTCGCCTTTGGCTTCAATGTGTAATTTTGTGATATGCCGACCCCAGGCGATTTCCGTCACCTGGCGGGGGACATGGCCACGTTTAGTGGCAACACTTGTTAATTAAGCTGTTAGAGCTTTCAACTACTAATGGTCTTTCATGGCTTGAACCCCAGAATTGCCGCTTGCGGCTATATTTATTATTATTTTTCTTCTTCAGAAATGTTTTCGCAAATTCCCGTGAGATGGTAAATGATAGAGACCTGAAATTTTGCACATTGGTTGGAAGTTGTGTGTAAATGCTGACCAAGGCATTTTTAACTCAGTAGGCCTGATGGTGGCGCTATAATTCAAGAAAAACAGGTTTTCACTTTAAAGGTCATAACTCCTAGGCTGTAAGTCCGATTCACACGAAACTTAGTACAGACATTCTTTGGTCTATTCTCTACAACTTTCCCATAAAGACCTCTAAGATCCGCCATATTTGATTTTCCGAAATTTTGAATTCTTTGAAAAACACATTTTTGACATCTTCTCCTAGGCTGTAGGTCCGATTCCTTCGATATTTGCTGTGGATCATCAGTGGACGAAGCTTTCCAAAGAGTGCATAAAGCTTGTTGAAATCTCATTTCGGTTCCAAGATATTGACCAATGAACTTCAGCAGGGGCGTGGCTTAGCACAAAAATGGACAAAATTCAACAACCATCGGGCCAATCATCACAGAACTTGCAGAATATGTCCATATAAGTACCAGGAACATACCTTGACAGTTTCATGCAAATCGGCCCATAGGGGGCGCTATAACACAAATCAGACTATAAATCAGCAATTGTTTGTCCTATAGCCATAAAACTCACAGGATATATTCATATAAGTACCTGAAACATAGCCAGCAAATTTCATTTAAATTGACTGATAGGGGGTGCTATAACTGCAAAACAAAGCAGCATGGTATAACACAAATCCGACTATAAATCAGCAATTGTTTGTCCTATAGCCATAAAACTCACAGGATATATTCATATAAGTACCTGAAACATAGCCAGCAAATTTCATTTAAATTGACTGATAGGGGGTGCTATAACTGCAAAACAAAGCAGCATGGTATAACACAAATCTGACTATAAATCAGCAATTGTTTGTCCTATAGCCATAAAACTCACAGGATATATTCATATAAGCACTTGAAACATACTCTGAAAATTTAATTCAAATTGACTGATAGGGGGCGCTATAAATGCAAAACAAAGCAGTGTGGTATAACACAAATCAGACTATTCAAATCATACAAAAATTGTTTGTCCTATAAATGCCAACACAAATTAAAATCTCACAGGAAATATTCATATAAGTACCTGAAACATACCCAGAAAATTTCATTCAAATTGACTGATAGGGGGCGCTATAAATGCAAAACAAAGCAGCATGGTATACCACAAATCAGACTATAAATCAGCAATTGTTTGTCCTATAGCCATAAAACTCACAGGATATATTCATATAAGTACTTGAAACATACTCTGAAAATTTCATTCAAATTGACTGATAGGGGGCGCTATAAATGCAAAACAAAGCAGCGTGGTATAGCACAAATCAGACTATAAATCAGCAGTTGTTTGTCCTATAGCCATAAAACTCACAGGATATATTCATAAAAGTACTTGAAACATACTCTGAAAAATTTCATTCAAATTGTCCTATTAGGGGGCGCTATAAATGCAAAACAAAGCAACGTGGTATAACACAAATCAGACTATAAATCATAAATAGTTTTTCCAATCATTACAAAACTCACAGGATATGTCCACATAAGAACCTGAAATATAGCCTGAAAGTTTCAATCAAATTGACCAGTAGGGGGTGCCATAAATGCACAAAATAGCCTAACATAACACAAATCAGACGATGCATCATTAGTTGTTAGTCCAATCCTTACACTGGCAAAATAGGTCCACATAAAAACCTGCAACACACTCTTAAAGTGGTTTTGTCCCCTGCTCGCCACGATAGCGGCGGAGCAGGGGACATTGTATTCAGCTCCATCCGGCCGTCCGTCATGTCCCGCCTTTGTTCTGAGTTGCGATATCTCAAGAACGGTTTGACCGATTCCATTCATCTTTGGCGTTAAGGTATATTTGTGTGATCGCCGACCCCAGTAGATTTCCGTGACCTTGGCTTTATTCTCAAGGTCATTACGATCATTTGACCACTTACAAATTCCTTGTCAACATGATATCTCAAGAACGGTTTGACCAATTCCATTCATCTTTGGTGTCAAGGTGTATTAGCGGCGGGGTACATAGTATTCAGCTCCATCCATCCGCCCAGCCGTCTGTCCGTCCGTCCTGTCTCGTTTGTTGTAAACGTGTTATCTCAAGAACGGTTCGACCGATTCCATTCATCTTTGATGTCAAGGTGTATTAGGGGCGGCGGACATAGTATTCAGCTCCGTCCGCCCGTCCGTCCATCTGTCCTGTCCCGTTTGTTGTGAACGTGATATCTCAAGAACGGTTCAACCGATTCCATTCATCTTTGATGTCAAGGTGTATTAGGGGCGGGGGACATAGTATTCAGCTCCGTCCGTCCCATCTGTCCGTCCCCGCTTGTTGTGAACGTGATATCTCAAGAAAGGTTCGACCGATTCCATTCATCTTTGGTGTCAAGGTGTATTAGGGGAGGGGGACATAGTATTCAGCTCCGTCCGTGCGTCCATCTGTCCGTCATGTCCCGTTTGTTGTGAACGTGATATCTCAAGAACGGTTTGACCAATTCCATTCGTCTTTGGTTTCAAGGTGTATTAGGGGTGGGGGTCCGCCCGTCTGTCTGTCCATCATGTCCCGTTTGTTGTGAACACGATATCTCAAGAAAGGTTTGACCGATTCCATTCATCTTTGGTGTCAAGGTATATTAGGGGGGTGCTCACAACTCACCGATTTACGTGACCTTGCCATTATTCTCAAGGTCATTATGACCATTTGACCACTTACAAATACCTTGTCAACATGATATCTCAAGAACAGTTTGACCGGTTCCATTCATCTTTGGTGTCAAGGTGTATTAGGGGCGGAGGATATAGAATTCAGCTCCATCCGTCCGGCTGTCCGTCCGTCCCATCCCGTTTGTTGTGAACGCGATATCTCAAGAACGGTTTGACCGATTCCATTCATCTTTGGGGTCAAGGAGTATTAACGCCGGGGGACATAGTATTCAGCTCCATCAGTCCATCCGTCCGTCTGTCCGTCCGTCACGTCCCATTTGTTGTGAACGCGAAATCTCGAGAACGCTTTGACCAATTTAATTCATCTTTGGCTTCAATGTGTAATTTTATGCTATGCCGACCCCAGTCGATTTCCGTCACCTGGCGGGGGACATGGCCATGTTTAGTGGCAACACTTGTTAATTAAGCTGTTAGAGCTTTCAACTACTAATGGTCTTTCGTGGCTTGAACCCCAGAATTGCCGCTTGCGGCTATATTTATTATTATTATTAACAGGAAAATTTGACATATATAAATGAGAACACTATTTACAGTATAAAATTAATTGCCATGTACTTTACACATAAGCAATGTAATAATGTGCACAGGTGCATGATGTAGCTGGTGATGGTGGGGGTCAGGGGTCAGGGGTCACTGCTGTCCCTCAGTTTGTGGCAGGCAGCTGTGTACTGAGCTGCCAGGTTTGTGCAGCACCCGTCCTCTCCAAGGAGGATTTTTAATATTTGAGACTCCGGTAGGGCTTGAAATTTTGGATGTTTAGTTTAGAATTTATTGAAAAATACCTCTCTAATGTGCCTGCATCTGTGGCACTGAGTGAGGAAGTGCAGCTCTGGCTCCGCTCGCTGTCGGCTGCAGTGGGAGCACAGCGCCTTCTCTTGGGCAGCCAGGTCTGCCGCCGCCGGCCGGTCTCTATAGCAAGGCTGTGATCGCTGAGTCGGTACACTGTCAATGTTTTCCGTAGTTTATAATTTTTCACAGTGGTCAGATATTCTGTCACTGTGTACTGTCGGTTTAGGGCCTGGTAACATTCTAATTTATTTTTGTTTTTAATTTGTTTGTTCCAACGGGTGATATAATTCTGTTTTTGTTGTTGTATAATTTGGTTGATTGGAATTGTTGCTTGTGCTGTGGGGCTGTCCTGAGGCTGGATGGGGTTAGTTGGTGTCAGTGAGCCGAGCCTCAGGACCAGCTGTGTGAGGGGACTCCTCTCTGGGCTCAGCTCTTGGCTCTGCAGGGCTTTAAAATGGTATGAGTGGGGGTCACTGTTTTTGAGATGTTTCCAGAATTTAATTTCCCTTTTTTGAATCTTGATTAGGAATGGATATTTGCCTAATTCTGCCCTACATGCATAGTTCGGTTTTCCGACGGACCCTCAGGATGTTCTTACAGGACTCTGCAGGCAGGGTTTCAGTCGGCGGTTTGTCCCATTGATCAAAATCTTGTTTTGTAAGCGGACCCCACACTTCACTGCCATAGAGGGCAATTGGTTCAATAATTGATTCAATTAATTTTATCCAGGTTCTAATTGGAATTTCAATGCAGATTTTTCTTTTTATGGCATAGAATGCCCTACGTGCTTCTCTTTCAGTTGATTCACTTACAGTTCATTTACTGCCAGTGCTTTCTTTCAGCTCATTTACTGCCAGTGCTTTCTCTTTCAGCTCGTTTACTGCCAGTGCTTTCTCTTTCAGCTCATTTACTGCCAGTGCTTTCTCTTTCAGTTCATTCACTGCCAGTGCTTTCTCTTTCAGTTCATTTACTGCCAGTGCTTTCTCTTTCAGTTCATTCACTGTCAGTGCTTTCTCTTTCAGTTCATTTACTGCCAGTGCTTTCTCTTTCAGCTCATTTACTGCCAGTGCTTTCTCTTTCAGTTCATTCACTGCCAGTGCTTTCTCTTTCAGTTCATTCACTGCTAGTGCTTTCTCTTTCAGTTCATTTACTGCCAGTGCTTTCTCTTTCAGCTCATTTACTGCCAGTGCTTTCTCTTTCAGTTCATTCACTGCCAGTGCTTTCTTTCAGTTCATTCACTGCCAGTGCTTTCTCTTCCAGCTCGTTTACTGCCAGTGCTTTCTCTTTCAGTTCATTCACTGCCAGTGCTTTCTCTTTCAGCTCATTTACTGCCAGTGCTTTCTCTTTCAGTTCATTTACTGCCAGTGCTTTCTCTTTCAGCTCATTTACTGCCAGTGCTTTCTCTTTCAGCTCATTTACTGCCAGTGCTTTCTCTTTCAGCTCATTTACTGCCAGTGCTTTCTCTTTCAGCTCATTTACTGCCAGTGCTTTCTCTTTCAGCTCATTTACTGCCATTGCTTTCTCTTTCAGCTCCTTCACTGCCAGTGCTTTCTCTTTCAGCTCATTTACTGCCATGCTTTCTTTCAGCTCATTTACTGCCAGTGCTTTCTCTTTCAGTTCATTTACTGCCAGTGCTTTCTCTTTCAGCTCATTTACTGCCAAGTTGAAACGTCCTGAACAACTGATTTGTAGGCCTAAATAGTTTTAATCTGTGCAGTGTTCTATATGATTTGTCCCTATTGTGAAGTGATATGTACTTCCCTGAGATCAGGATCTTTTTTTGTAAAATCATTATCTTTGACTGTTTCATGTTTACTGTCAGGGCCCAGGTATGACAGTATTTCTCCAGCAGATCGAGGCCCTGCTGTAACCCCTGTGCTGTGGGGGAGAGCAGGACCAGCTCATCTGCGTAGAGCAGGAGTTTAATTTTTGTATTCTGTAGTGTGAGGCCAGGAACTGAGGATTGCTCCAATGAAGTAGCCAGTTCGTTAATGTAGATGTTGAATAGTGTTGGGCTCAGGTTACAGCCCTGTCTCACACCACGCCCCTGAATGAAAAGGTCTGTTCTTTGATTGCCAATCTTTATGCCGCACTTATTGCCTGTGTCCATTTATTTTATTATATCATGTTTTACCCCCTACACCATATTCAAGAAGTTTGTAAAATAGTCCCATGTGCCAAATAGAATCAAATGCTTTTTGAAAATCTATGAAGTAAGCAAAAAATTGGTTTTATTTTGGTTGACGTATTTTTCAGTTAAAGTGTGTAGGGTGTAAATATGATCTGATGTGTGGTGATTCGGTAAGAATCCAATTTGACTTTTACTCAAGATATTGTGTTAATTACGGAAGTCCATCATTCTTGTATTAATGATGCTACATAGAACCCTCCCCAGATTACTGTTCACATAGATGCCTCGGTAATTATTTGGGTCCAATTTGTCTCCATTTTTAAAAATGGGGGTTATGAGTCCTAGATTCCAGATGTCGGGGAAGTAACCCACGCTCAGAACCAAGTTAAATAACTTTAAAATGGCTTTTCGGAATTTATTGCTGCTGTATTTGAGCATTTCGTTTAAAATACCATCAGATCCTGAGGTGTTTTTTGATTTGAGGATCTGCAATTTCTTCTCTAGCTCTTGTGAAGTAATGGGGGAATCCAGTGGGCTTTGGTTGTCTTTTATTACCAGTTCAAGGTTTTGTAACTTTTCTCGGATTTGTTTTTGTTCTGATGAGTCCAGATGAATTGCTTCATAAAGTGTTTTGAAGTGTTCAGTCCATATATTTCCATTTTGAATGGTCAATTCTTCAGGTTTTGATTTATTCAATAAGTCCAATTTTCCCAAAATTTGTTAGAATTAATGGATTGCTCAATCAGTGTCAATTGCTGAGAAATATATTGTGCCTTTTTGTTTCTGAGAGTGCATTTGTATTGTTTTAATGTTTGACAGTAATGAAGGCGCAAATCAGCGTTTAATGGATCTCTATGTTTTTCATTAGATAATTTACATAGAATTTTCCTCATTTTTTGACATTCCAACTCAAACCATTTGTCATCCTTAGGTTTTATTTGTGTATTTCTTGATATCTTCAATTCAGACGTTTTAGCAGTTTTCCCAAATATATAATTGATATTTTTCACTGCCTGATTGACTCCTTCTTTACTGTGAATGTATGTGGTTTCCAGAAAGGTGTCTAATAATGATTGGATTTCTGGGGTGCTGACTGCTTTCTGGAACTTTTCCTTGCTGTTTTGGGCCCATCTGTATGATTTTGGGAGGTTGTACAGCTTACTGGGCTGTGTGTGTGTGTGTGTGTGTGTGTGTGTGTGTGTGTATGATTTTTGGCGGTTGTACAGCTTACTGGGCTGTGTGTGTGTGTGTGTGTGTGTGGTGGAGTTAGGTTCTGTCTATTTCAGATACACAGTAATTTGGCTGTGATCAGACAGAGGGGCTAGTGGCTTGAGAGTAAAGGCTCTGAAAGAGAATGGGTCTACATCTGTGACCATGTAGTCAACCGTACTGCAGCCAAGAGGTGAGCTGTAGGTGTACCTGCCGAGAGAGTCCCCTCGTATCCTACCGTTGACAATGTACAGACTCAGGTTACGACGGAGCTGCAGGAGTTCCTCACCATTTTTGTTGACAATTATGTCATGGTTGTTTCTTTTGGGGATTTTGCAATGATTGAAGGGATTTTGGCTGGTGATGTACTGGTCTCCCTCTGTGCCGGTGAGATCTGGCAGTGTGCTGGTTCTGGCGTTTAGATCCCCACAGATGAGCACATTTCCCTGGGCCTGGAAATGGCTGGTGTCTCTCTGGAGGTCAGGAAAGACCTCTTCACTGAAATACGGGGATTCTGAGGGAGGAATATATACTGCACAGAGAAAGATGTCTTTTGGGGTGGAGGTTAGTTCTTTTTTTATTTTTAACCAAAAATAATTTGTTCCTTGTTTGATGGGTTCTAATAGATTTCGTAGTTCTGTTTTATACCAAATGATGATTCCACCTGAGTCCCTGTCCTGAGTGACAGTACTTAATTTCACTGAGGGCACAATGATTTCTACATAATCTGGGGGGCAGTGAGTGATCACCTGTTCTCTACGCCATGTCTCCTGCAGGACAACAATGTCGTTGTCTTTAATACTTTTTTTTGAATTCCAGGGCCTGGCTCTTTAAACCGAAAACTGAAGAGCTCAGTCCCTGGATGTTCCGCATTGTAATTGACAACGATTTCATATTTATCTACAGAAAAGTTAAAGAAAAACAATCATAACAGTAGTGATTTCATTTGGGTATAATGAGACAAACAACAGAATAAACAGACATATCAAATGTTGGCTAAGAATTTGAGAACCTTATAAACAGTAATGTATATATTTAAAGAATATCAGCATTGTTCAACGGCATAACCAAAGTGGCGATTACTATGTCGTCAGCTTGGTGCAGATGTACATGAGCGGCTGTTTGATTTCACCCATGTGCTCAGAGTCCTTGGGGCCCCTGAGGGCCTCAGCATAGCTGTGTGGCCTCTGCAGTGGTCCGCGGGCCGGGTGAGTCAGGCCGGGGGTTAGGGGGGTGTGAAGTGGGTCGGGGTGGAGCTGGCGAGGCTGGAGGCGGTGATGTGCTGGGGCGGGGTGGTGAGCCCAGGTGGGGTAGGGCAGTTGAGGCTGACGGGGCTGAGGTGCTGGTCCTCTGGAGTGGCGTCGGTGCTGGGCTGGGGTCCTGGGCAGGGTGGGAAGGCTCTGCTGGTGCCTGCTGGCTCTTCTCCTCTGGCTGGGCCAGAGTGCAGGATGTCTGCCGAGTGCCACGCTCTTGAGAGTTTGGGCGAACTGCTCCACTGCTGCTTTATTGAGGTGCATGAGGTCATAAAGGTCCCAGGGGCCGAGGGTGGGGTGGTGGGCGAGGTGCACGTTGGGCAGAAGGGCGCAGCCTCTGGAAACGTCTGCATTTACCCGCTGTACTGTGAGAGGGTGGAAGTCTCTGCGCGGCAGGAGGGATGAGATGGCGATCCTGGAGTTAGGGAAGGTCTCCGCTGCCTTTTCAGCCACTCATCCGATCAGACCCCCCACTCTCTCCTGTTCTGCCCTCAGGTCATTTGTGCCTGTGTGAATGATTATGTGTTTCGGGGAGCCAAACTCGGGTTGGGACAGAATCTGAAGGGCATCTTTGGTTCTGGGACACCAAATTTTCGACACCTTTCGGCCTGGAAGGAGCTGTTCCCCATTAATAAATTTGCCATTAGAGTCTATTAAAATGGCCACGTCTGTGCTTTTATTTACACTCTCTTTGCTGGTGGAGTTTGGTGCCTTGAGCTGCCGGGGCTTTGAGCTGTTGGGGTTTGTGGGGGCTGTTTTGGGGGAAGGTTGGGGTTAGTCAGTGGCCCTGGTGCCGTGTCCTGCTGTGTGCTGGCGCCGCAGGGCTTGTTCTCCTGGGTGCTGGCGCTGCAGGGCTTGTTCTCCTGGGTGCTGGCGCTGCAGGGCTTGTTCTCCTGGGCGTTTGCTTTGCAGGGCTCCGTGCATGTGGGCGCAGGGCGAAGCTTGTCGGCTGGTGCAGTGACTGCGGCCGCAGGAACAGTGAGAGACTGCAGCTGTTCCCTCAGGCTCTCTATAACTCTGTCTCTCACCTGCAGCTGCTCTCTGACCCATGACAGCTCTTTCCTCAGCTCCTCTCTGTTCTCACACACTTCTCTCCGCAGCACGTTCTTCACCTCTGCCAGTTCCCTCTGTAACTCCTCTCTGTCTGTCTGTAAGTGTGTGAGCTGCTCCCTCAGGGTCTCCATGGCCACGCTGTGCTGGTCTCTCACCTGGCTGAGCTGCTCCTGTAGGAGCTGTGGGTCTGTGCTGGGGCAGCTGTGGTCTGTAAGTGTGTGAGCTGCTCCTGTAGGAGCTGTGGGTCTGTGCTGGGGCAGCTGTGGTCTGTAAGTGTGTGAGCTGCTGCTGTAGGGCTGCTGGGGGTCTGTGCTGGGGCAGCTGTGGTCTGTAAGTGTGTGAGCTGCTCCTGTAGGAGCTGTGGGTCTGTGCTGGGGCAGCTGTGGTCTGTAAGTGTGTGAGCTGCTCCTGTAGGAGCTGCGGGTCTGTGCTGGGGCAGCTGTGGTCTGTAAGTGTGTGAGCTGCTGCTGTAGGAGCTGCGGGTCTGTGCTGGGGCAGCTGTGGTCTGTAAGTGTGTGAGCTGCTGCTGTAGGAGCTGCGGGTCTGTGCTGGGGCAGCTGTGGTCTGTAAGTGTGTGAGCTGCTCCTGTAGGAGCTGTGGGTCTGTGCTGGGGCAGCTGTGGTCTGTGTGAGCTGCTCCTGTGGAGCTGCTCCTGGTCTCTAGGAGCTGCTCCTGGGTCTGTGCTGGGGCAGCTGTGGTCTGTAAGTGTGTGAGCTGCTCCTGTAGGAGCTGCGGGTCTGTGCTGGGGCAGCTGTGGTCTGTAAGTGTGTGAGCTGCTCCTGTAGGAGCTGCGGGTCTGTGCTGGGGCAGCTGTGGTCTGTAAGTGTGTGAGCTGCTCCTGTAGGAGCTGCGGGGTCTGTGCTGGGGCAGCTGTGGTCTGTAAGGTGTGTGAGCTGCTCCTGTAGGAGCTGTGGGTCTGTGCTGGGGCAGCTGTGGTCTGTAAGTGTGTGAGCTGCTCCTGTAGGAGCTGTGGGGTCTGTGCTGGGGCAGCTGT
Organism: Gymnothorax javanicus; assembly: GCA_029692085.1. Taxonomy (NCBI): domain Eukaryota; kingdom Metazoa; phylum Chordata; class Actinopteri; order Anguilliformes; family Muraenidae; genus Gymnothorax; species Gymnothorax javanicus. The sequence continues at coordinate 189,247,526 of CM056194.1, read as the reverse complement.
GGTCTGTAAGTGTGTGTGAGCTGCTCCTGTAGGAGCTGGTCTGTGCTGGGGCAGCTGTGGTCTGTAAGTGTGAGCTGCTCCTGTAGGAGCTGTGGTCTGTGCTGGGGCAGCTGTGGTCTGTAAGTGTGAGCTGCTCCTGTAGGAGCTGTGGGTCTGTGCTGGGGCAGCTGTGGTCTGTAAGTGTGTGAGCTGCTCCTGTAGGAGCTGTGGGTCTGTGCTGGGGCAGCTGTGGTCTGTAAGTGTGTGAGCTGCTCCTGTAGGAGCTGTGGGTCTGTGCTGGGGCAGCTGTGGTCTGTAGGTGTGAGCTGCTCCTGGGAGCTGTCTGTGCTGGGGCAGCTGTGGTCTGTAAGTGTGAGCTGCTCCTGTAGGAGCTGTGGGGTCTGTGCTGGGGCAGCTGTGGTCTGTAAGTGTGTGAGCTGCTCCTGTAGGAGCTGTGGGTCTGTGCTGGGGCAGCTGTGGTCTGTAAGTGTGTGAGCTGCTCCTGTAGGAGCTGTGGGTCTGTGCTGGGGCAGCTGTGGTCTGTAAGTGTGTGAGCTGCTCCTGTAGGAGCTGTGGGTCTGTGCTGGGGCAGCTGTGGTCTGTAAGTGTGTGAGCTGCTCCTGTAGGAGCTGTGGGTCTGTGCTGGGGCAGCTGTGGTCTGTAAGTGTGTGAGCTGCTCCTGTAGGAGCTGCGGGTCTGTGCTGGGGCAGCTGTGGTCTGTAAGTGTGTGAGCTGCTCCTGTAGGAGCTGTGGGTCTGTGCTGGGGCAGCTGTGGCTCAGGAGCTGCTCTCTCAGCTCAGCAAGCTGCACCTCCAGCAGGGCGAGGCTGTCCTTCATCAGGCCCATGCTGCTGTGGGGCTGCTGGGCTTGGGTGGGAGGGTCCTGGCCTGCGTCCTCACTGGGGTCCAGAGTGGGGCTTCCCTTCTCTGGGTCAGAATGGGTTTGGGCTGTTGCTTTTGTTGGATCAGGAATGAGGGATGTGCTGCCATTTTGTGTCTAGAAAAGTCTCCGACAGTCTTTTCAGGGTGCAAAAATCCCTTTCAAAGTGGCTGAGTGCCCTTTCAGAGCCCTGTACCATTATGGTGCCATTTTGGTACATATTAATTGTTAAGAAACGGTTGGCAGGGTCTTTCTCCTCATCACAAAATGTCATAATTTGGCGCCCCTTGCATATGCCCCTCTTGGTGATGTATGGGAAATGTGCGCACACTGCAGAGTGCCATGCTGCAGTTTGCTCTGTGTGCAGCAGTAGGTCTGTGGGGACACGGTTGCCCTTGCTCTGATTAGAGTCTGCAAACAGTGTCTCAGGATTGTCCCTCTGCTGTTTTTGCTTGTGTTGTGCCCATAGACTGTATAAAAAGATGGACGCAGCACCCTGGTCTGAAAAATGAAGCCCATGCGGAAGTACCGTAAAATGGCATTCTATTTAATGGCCAGCAGATGGCGACGTCGGTGGTTGCCGATAGAAGTTCAATGCTATAGAAGTCTATGAGAAAATGACCCTACTTTCCCACCTGATTTTTCATTTAAATAATGATTTTTCACATTATTTTATGGTAGCTATAGCAAGTTTCAATTCTCCTTCGGTATATCATGATGTTCATTTTTGTAAATTATGGTCCCAAGTAGACTAGAATAAAGGATAAAGCCAGAATATGCTTTAGGGCGTGGCTATCCTCTGGTCCTCGTCGGATACAGTCAGATCCACCTCTCGCCCCTCCCGGAGCTTGATTCTCGCTCGTCCAATAAAAATCACATCCGGTTTCAAAATGACAACATGGCGCAATTCAAATTGCCAGAATCGAGGCTTCCTTTATGGTATGCTGAACCCAATGGGTGACGTCACAGTAGCTTCATTCATCTTTTTATACAGTCTATGGTTGTGCCCTGGCCGTCTCAGAGCTCACTCCCACCGGGTAAATGAAGGGGCGGGCCTTAGCTAAGGCTGCTGGGGATGCTCCCGTTGCCATGGCAGCCATTTTGCAACAATGTATCTTTCAAACTTGGGCCAACTGTCAGTTTCCAACTGACAAATTTTTACTGTCAAAAATATGGGGTAAGGTTACTGTCAAAAGTTTCGTGCGTGTACACATAAAAATCGTGCAAGTATTAAAAATGTGTGCGTGTTAGTCCATAGTTGTGCATAAATAAAAATTTTGTAAACTCTTGTTTAAGTCAAATCACGCATAGATTATGCAGTGTATAAATTCTCTGTGAGAATACAACACATAAAGTTACAACTTCACTAAATTACAAGTACGGATTGCAGTTTACGGACGTCGAATCTGAATAGAGTGAAATAACTGTCAAAACTACGTCACGAGGTCACGGGCATTATGTATCGAGTGGAAGATATCATCGATTCTACAAACTGCGCATGTGTCAGAAATTCGACCGTGGGTTCAATTCAATGAGTGTATATCAATGAGTGTATATAGAACGTGTCTGTTCTGTTCTCTAGCTAGCTGGCATTGGTTTATATGATCTGTTGTGGGTATTGTGCGGAGAAATATCGATTCCATTAAAGTTAATTGTTTGAAATATCACGTGGCATGCTGGTTATCAATCAACTCAGCTATGCTTGCCATCGCGTGCTGATCGTGCCAGTAAACCTTTGAAACGGTTACAATATCAAAATTGATTAAATCCACATTGGCTTTTTAGCTAGCTAGCATGATCATAAACACTCCCACCAAATTAGCTTGCTATCTAGGACAGCTGAAACCCGTCTCTCCCGCAGCATACCCATTTCAGAATGAGTCCGATCTGCTGCCAACATTGCCTGCTACTCTTGATCGCTTCATGAAAAAATGCCAATGCATCACTCTGCTTGCTCCAATAATGCTTGAAAGACACACATACCACTTAACGTTATAAGAACATTGATCAATAATTTAAATAGATCGCTCAAAAATGTAAATGAGCATCAGGTTAGATGCTGAACGAGTTGGCTGAGTAACTTAGCCAGCCAGCTAACGTTTATGGTCGCTTCGTTGAGCTATAGCCTGTACGATATCTGATTTCTACTTGAAGCACCAATGGAGCCTCAATTAGCTAACATAAGCTGGTCAAATGCGTGAACGCAGTGCAGCCATTGTGCTTCGCGAACATTATCACCGTCCCCAACGTTTTCAATCTATTGCCTTTTGTTAAAGGTGGCAGGAAGAGGAGATAATGAATGCGCGGTCGAGAAAATGAGCAAAATTCTCTTAAGTGTATCGGACTGATTTTGATAAGGTGGTCCAACCTGACTGGAACGGGGGCCATAGTGTTGCCTACACCGATGAGCTGAAGCCTTTATTATCAGCATAATGTGTGCGAAAATTCCTTAGTGCAATAATTTGTCCATTTTAATATTTAATATGAATGTTAATTTTAATAAATCGGCATAAGCCCGTTTTCAGATACACCGTCTGGGCGTAAGATTTGGGTTGGATGCACAAATAAAAAGGCGGAAATATCTTTCACCTCGAACTTAGCAATGACTGCAGCCTGAGATGTGAATACCTAATGCTCCTGTATCATGAACACCACGTGCAATCATGCGGCATACGTGATAATTCCTCCAAACTTGAAAGAACCAACCCCTATAGTATTTGAAACGAAAATTCTCATTGGAAACGAAACGGGGCAAGGGGCAGAGATCGAAATCCACCAGCGAACATTGTGAATTCTATGGCACGAAGGAGGTCTAACAAGCTAGCAGCACGTTAGCTACAGCTTTAAACTGGGAATCAGGACTGCACAGTGACCTTTAACTAGCTAGCTAGCTTAGGGCACGCGTTTCTCCAAGGCCTCGCTGTTAGCCATGTCACTAACATTATGTCAGCAACTTATTTTTACTTACAGACTGTAAATGGTTCCAGCAATGCAAGGTAGCAATAGTGCTTTCACGCATTAATGTTAGCTGTGGAAAAAGCCGAGCTATCAAACAGAAAATATAAGGCAGCGTTCGCATTTGCTGAACTCCAAGACCATAGTGCTTGTTGATAGCAATGCACCTCGCTGATATGAGAGAACGGCACGTTATACTTCAAACCAAACGTCCAGAAAAAATGTAAACCCGACAGTGACAACAGTCTGTGAGAATTAAACGAACCGAGTGAGAAACTAGTGGGATGGATGCTAGCCAGCTTTTCAGCAGGGATACCGGCAAGCTCCAGAGAGCTAGACTGATGGTTTGAATTCAGTTTGGTGCGCTACATTACAAGGGAATAAATATCTCGCTAAGTTAAATTCACTACCAGTTTGAAGTGTTACATGACCACAGTAAGGCGTTCGTGTTGTGATCCTCATTCCAACCGATTGGAAAAACACACAGAGGCTTTCCCTGTTAACGGTTGGTTATGTACCCATTCGGCTAGCTAGGACAGCGTAAGCATCCTTAGATATGATTAATACCATGCCCATTGGCACAAAACCGCATAACGGCCATGTTCCCTGTGGGCTATTCACCTGTACGTTTGACCATTCAGAGTCAGATGTGAGGCATATATTGACCAATCAGTGCCTTAATCGTTGATTAAAAACAACTCCTTATAACTTTGTTCTCGAAAAGTGTCAACCAATATTGCGCCTCGATTCATTTTTTAATATGTATTCAAGTACTACTTAAGAAGGAAATTCGATTGTATGCTCTTTAAATAACAAAAAAAATTACAGGAATTTTTCCATTATAGTCAATGGGAAATTGAGAGGTGCGGTGCACTGGACGCCATATTGGTTTCTTCAACTTTTTCTCTCCGACAGCCTCCGGTTCTATATACACTCATTGAATTGAACCCACGGTAAATTTCTTACACATGCAGAATCGATTTATCTTCCACTCGATACATAATGCCCGTGACCTCGTGGCGTAGTTTTGACAGTTATTTCACTCTATCGAGATTCGACGTCCGTAAACTGCAATCCGTACTTGTAATTTAGTGAAGTTGTAACTTTGTGTGTTGTATTCTCACAGAGAATTTATACACTGCATAATCTATGCGTGATTTGACTTAAACAAGAGTTTACAAAATTTTTATTTATGCACAACTATGGACTAACACGCACACATTTTTAATACTTGCACGATTTTTATGTGTACACGCACGAAACTTTTGACAGTAACCTTACCCCATACAAAAACCAATGCTAATGGCCAGTCTGTGCTAGTGCTAAATTATCTATCAAATGCAGTTAAAATAAACAATAAATCAAGCCCACATGGGTCGACCTTACTCTATTTCTGAATAATTTGCATTTGTTCTATAGTTTTTGACAGTTTGTGGCTTACTCCTTATTGAGGCGATTTCTTCAGTTATGAATTTCACTTGCTTTCCTTAGTGCTTCAGATTCAGATTCAGATGAACTTTATTGTCATTGTTACAGAATAACAACGAAATTAAGTTTGGAGAGAAAGTGCTCCGGGCTGCTGCAACGTGCGTCGCGCTGCCAACTCTTCTTTCTTCTTCGAAATTAAAGGTTGCAGTTAACACAGAAAATAACACATATTGATGACATCAGACATAATACAAATCAGGTTTATAACACGACACGCTGTAAACGCGTAGGAATTTTTTCATGGGAATGGGGGGGGATGGGAGGTGGGGGAAGAAGGGGTTAATAAAAATGAAAAATGCGGAGGCAGCCTGTGGCAGAGGGAGGTGGGGGGTGGAATGCAGAGTCCAGAAGTCCTTGATAACCGATCCGTTTGAGGCTGAGGCAGACAGAGGGGAGACGCGGAGTGGGGGGGGGGTGGAGCCGAATTATATTCAATTTCGGGTGGAACAAGCAATTTCGATTGATCCGCTATCCATTTTGTAAATTTTGTACTTTGCGCTTCAGGGCCACAAGTTCTCCCATCATCTCATCCTGTCTCTTGCCCACAAGGTCCAAGTTCTTAGTCGAACGCACAAACTCCCCACACTGACTCAAAACAGTGTCCATCTTTCTATGCATTTCCGCAGATGATGCTCTCCAATGTAAATCCATCGGCCGTTCACTCGTTACTCCACTGAGGTGCTCCGTAATAATTTCGATGCTAGGCAGCGCATTGGGCATTTTCCTCGCTCCCAGCTCGCACATTTTGCGGTAGATCAGAGCAACTCCCATGCCAATTAGGAGAAATCCCGTCACCATAAATCCAAATAGGTAAACATCCTCCACGTCTTCAAGGGATAGTGCCGCCAGACAAAGAACTTGCCATCTCGACCATCGTCCCGAACGTAGCCAGCAGCAAAAAGTCGCGTCCGGCAGGGTTCGCCAGGTGCTCCGCTTCTTGGTGAAAAAATTCTGTCAATCGCATTCAGGGACCAGCTAATTAATTCCATCTTTACTTGAAGAGCCTCAGAAGCAGATGGAGGGTCCAAAAAAAAGAAAAAAGAGGGGGTAACAGGACAATACAGGACAAAGAAAGAAGACGCAGGCAGGAGCAGAGATAGGGTGCGACTGCTCTCCTCAGAAGGCGGAAGAAGAAACTTGGCTAACTGTTTATTCTAAATTTGTTTGCCTTGTGATCTTATTTACTTTTGGGTCCTTTAGCTGATCCTTTTGATTTTATGTTGAGTTTTCTTCAATTACCATGGTCTTTTTTTCTTTTTTGCTTAGCTTTGTTGGCATTAATCTTGCATTAGTATTGCTGTTGACTGTCTTGGCCTTTTCTTAAAAGACCGTCATCAAGACTACACAAAAAATATGAAAAATCTAATTCTGCTTCAACAACAGTTTGATTTTCACTATTTTCTATCACTTTGTTTCATTCTTTGCTTCATTCTAAACAAACAAAAAACACTAAGATTTAGGAGCTCAGCTTGAGCATGACTGCTTCTCACGAAACAGAGCCATGTCGAGAAAGAGTCGCGTCAACTCCGTTCACTCCAATGGGCCATTTTTTTGCAGCAAAGGCAGGTCGTGGAGTCTCTCAATAGTTCCCGGAAGTTAGCGACAAGACCAGTCCAGCAGCTGGGCTGAAGTGGAATGGACCGTTCATGATTTTCCTTCAAAAGGTAAAACATTTAAAGAATTAGACTTTATATTGTCAGCACATCTAAATTAAATAACACGTTGAGTAAAGCGTTTTACTGGATTATCCCCAGCACGATTCTAGAGATATTTAATGTTTATGGACAACAAATTAGGCTACGATACTAGCTAGGTACAGTTACTACCACTAACCATGAGCAGCAGCATACCTGTAAACTCCATTCTCTCAGTGCCATTATATCCAAAGACATGAAATTAGAGGGAAAAAAATGTTTCTTAAACATGTTTTTTTTTTTTTTTTTTGGGGTGGGGGGAGTGAAATGCTGGAGAAGTAACATAAATATACCATCAAACTCATTTTCGTAGTGGATGTGGTGAAGTGAGATTTTCTTTGAGAACAAGGTAGCTAACGTTAGCTGGTATAATAAAGTTAACGTTACAGAATAATAAAGAAGAAAGCCATCGTTTGCTGTGATACATCGCTATTAATATTGATTGTGGGAGCTTTTTTCTTTTTTTTTACTTCTATTCAGTAAACTTAGACATGATCTCCTGTTTGAGTGTTTTAGGATTTGTGATTCTGTTGACCATTACCTGTCAATATTATGTTGCTGCTCAGCTAATTTTGGATTGATGATTAAGGCCCTGTGTCCACCAAAGCGTTTTTTCGTGCTCTGAGCATATGTTTCTAATTGTTTACAATGGCAGCGCCGCGTATTTACGCTCTGCTAAAAACGCCAGCAGAGCGGAGAGGTGCTGGATGGTTTTTCTGTGCTGAATGTTCAGCGCTCAGCGTTTTTTTTCTGGTCGCCGTGAGCTGAAAAATGTTCAACCATGGGTAAAACACTGTGCTTGTCAAAGTCACCACAGTGCAGGAGGGGCGGGACAAACACCGCAACAACCAAACGTCACCTTCTACCTGTGCAAGTGCGGAGCAACAACGGGGCAACAACGATGGAGGAAAAACTGATACTGCTCGTCTCTGAATACCCATGTCTCTACCAGATGACACCCCCGGACTACCACAACATCAGCTTAAAAAATAATGCTTGGAGGAACATTTCTTTCGCCATGGGTCTGTCAGGTAAGCGGCAGTCAGCTATTTGATCAGAAAAATAAATACATAGGCTATAGCTTCCTAACAGTCAATGGCTAATGTTACTTTGCGGTGGTTTCACTGAAAATGATACTTTTGCTGTACTACTTGTAGCGCAACTTTATGAAACTTTGTTGCATCTGCTGAAATCAGGCTTTCACTGGGTAAAACGTAGAGCGTGTAAACAAACTCGTGCTGACATTTTTTTCGTATCCAATATCCTGTTTAATGCAGCACTATGTAGTTTTTTCACTCTCAAATATATATTTCCAAGATCATTCTGGTGATACATCCACTCACAATAGGTTGAATGACACCTTTGTCATGGCTCGATCGCGCCTGCGTCGCCTTCACTGGCATTATGTAACCCGGTTTGGGTAGGAACCCAGGCCACCCAGGCCCAAAAAGAACTACAAAACTTACTTACTGCTTTACGGCACACGTCACACAATCCCCCTCCCCCACATCTCTCAAGACCAGCGAGTGAACGTAGAATGAAGCAGAGTCGAAAGTGGTTGTAATGGCTGAAGCAGCGAGGAAACCGAAGAAGGCAAAGGTGTTGTCGAAGGAGACATTTAAAAGAAAACACGAAAGCAATAAAATAAGAGCCAGGACTAGGGTCAGCATTGGACCGGCTTTCACTCGCTGGCGAGAGCTGAAAGAGGAGGAAGGATGTCCGACCGATGGCAACCTGGCGTTGTTGTTGGTTTGGACAAGTAAGTTCAAATTGTTACCTTAATCCTTCATTCTAAATTTAACTCTAGTGAGTTTGAACTTGTTTTGTGTCAGGCTGTGTCATTGAAGTCGTCTAGTACCCCGTTTATGCTCAGTCAAATAATCGTCTACGGCGATTTATCTATCTAGAGGGTATCTGACATGCTAGCTAGTTGTCATGCTATCGCAAGCTGGCAAACATTGCTAAACTAATCGCCAGTCGAAAGGTTTGATCATAAACGTGTACTTCACTCCCGTATAGAGTACTTAAGGTAGAAGATTTGTTGTGTTTTATTTCGGAAGGATAAGGTAATGATCTGGCTTGGCATGTTCTCATGTCGTTTCAGGGATTTTCTGCCCAATTCCCTGCCGCCCTCTTGTTTTATTGCACAAGCTAATCGGTTCTGTGCATGACGATTTTGTGGTCGGATTCTATAGAGGGACTGGCTATTCGAACTGCGACTGTGAATGTAAGCGACGTCCACTCACTTCTTAGCAGAGTAAAAATTAATTGATGCCGGTTAGGGCTAGGATTAGTAGCAGCTGTGCATGTAAGCGACGCCAACTCGCTCACTTGCAGAGTACTGTGGAGCAGATGACTATAATGATAACCATAACCATAACGATTTGAGCATCAACACTGATGAACGATATCGTTACGTAAATATTGATGTTGTGCGTTCCAACTGTATCAGAGCCCTTTTTTCCCTGCGATGTCATCTGCCGTGTTGAATAAACGCGAAGCCCTGTAAATTCTGATGGATTTCGATTGGCGGTCAGTTTGTGCATAAAATCGCCCTGAAAGTGACCTCAACAATGTCGTTTGCCATTATCATTGCCATTATAGTTGTAGTGCGGACATTGCTGGTGTCCTTGGCTTGTCAACAAATGCACGGGTAGACAGATTTTATGGCAGTTGTTAGACAATACCGTTTATCAACTGCAGGGGCACACCGTGAGCGAATCCGGCAAAAACTACATAGTGCTGCTTTAATGAGACAAATAAGATGAAGTATACACAAAATCACAAACTTGCAACAAATAAAATAACCGCAGCCTGTGCAGATTCTCTGTACCATAGCAACTAATTAAGCGCCTCAGATGAAAAAACGCCACGCCTCCAAAGGTGCTCTCAAGCTCTCCCAGCTGGGCGTTTTGAGCGAGGGCCTGGCGTTTTCAGCTGAGAAAAAAAACGCTTTGGTGGACCGCGGGCCTAAGGGAGAGGGAGGCTGGAGGACCAAATAGAAGATCGAAAACAGAACGTATTGGCCAAACAGACTTCGATGCTTAATTTTCCAAAATGTTTGGCGTAAGTGGGGAATCATACTGAATACTAAAAATATTGAGCTGTACTGTATTTCTTGTCTGAAAGACTGCAAAGAACATGATCCAACTTTATGCTAATTCCTGTCACATCTGTAACTGATGCCACTTGGCATACTTTATCAGCAGCAAAAGCTGTTGATCACTACTACTTGAGTTCCATAACCTAAGTAGGGAAACAAAGACCACACCTCATCTCTCAGCACAATTTCCCATCCAACACCATATAGATGTGTCTAACCCTTTCTCCAGTCTCTCTCTCCCTCTCTCTCTTTCAGCTGAGGAGCTGCAAGCGATTCAATAAGAGCCACAGAACTCCCTGCAATGAGACAGACGACACTCACCCTGCACCCTGAGTCTTAACTCCCTAAGCTGTGCAAGCCTGTCCCTGTTCCTTACTTTTAATAAACTGGACAATAAGCTTCCAAATCATGTGGTCTTTGGTTGTGAAAAAAAAAAAAAAAAATGCATGTGCAGTGTTTGAATATGATCACCTCACATTTTTATTGTTGTAATTTTTTAATGTTTGTTCGATTTCTCCTGCAGAATGGAGCCAACAATTTTTTTCTTCTTCTTCCGTCATTGGAGAAACCGTACATTTGTACTCAACCTCCCAGCGACTGGAGCATCCCCACGCAGCACAGCAAACCATGGTCGAGATTATATACAAGTACAACATGCAGGAGAGGGCACAGACAAACTGCTTCACATGCTATTCATGTTTCTGAGTTTATTCAAGATTTCTTTTTCATGAAGTAATTGCAGTACATAAGTGCAAAATAAAAAGATATAAATAAAATGTATGTGTATAACGAGATAAATTTGTGTTTTAATGTGTCTTGTTCTGTCTGGATGTATAGTGTTTAATGAGCCCTTCCTAAAAATAATGTACATGCAAGCCTAGATAAATTTATACCTTCTGCATGCAAAAAGTCAATGAAAAAGTTGTTTTGAAGTTGTTTGTTTATCACTAAACACCAATACATAAGTGCAGATATACATAAAAATTATGAACAGATAAATAGCAATTATTTCCAGTGGATTTTCTATGATGCCACACTGAACATTATGCTGCTTTTAATAATGCAGGGACTAATTGTGTTGTCAGTTGATACTCATTGATAGTCACCTGTCAGTCCTCTGTCCTTTCTGAAAGTCATAAAGATTACATTAGTCATTATTGAATGGATAACTTAGATCCTCCATTTTCATGGGATTATTAAAACCCCAAACAAATAAAGAAATGGAAGAAAATTAAAGATGTTCAGAAATGGCTGTTGGTCCTGTTTACACGAGTAAGGAAAACAATTTGACTGGGCGTTATCGAGCGGGCGGGATATTCAATGTTTAGGGCAGGACACAGTGTTTACTCTGGGGACCCGTAAAAAAAAAAAAAAGGCTGGGGATGCCGCACTTCCCCCCAACGACCACAACACCACTGGTTATGAATCATGAAATCTGAAATAACGAGACAATTGTCAGCCGGGAGTAACGTTAGGCTAGCTACGTTGGTAAAACTAGCAGTAGCTAACTTACAATGTGTAAGAGACTGGTTTATAAAAGAGCAAATGTCTACATTAGTAGCCTAGCTAACAACTTACCAGTACTTTCAAAGAAGGTGCCCCAACAGTGCAAACTGTCCGGACTGCTGTTATCTGTCAGGATTAGATCCTTCGCCAGCCCAGCCGAGTATTGCCCGTAGTTTGAGAAGCAGGATTGTGTGAAGTGCCTTCCACACACCCTGGCTCTCACTGACAGCCCGCTCTCGTCGAAGTGCAGGAATTCGAGCCAGCCGGCTCGTATCCCTGCATCCAAAGGGAGGCTGAACAAAGTAGTTTGGGTGGACGGACAACCAAGCAAACACCTCCTTCGTCCTCCTCCAGCCATGCTAGCTCACGTACGCTAGGCTACCTAGCTACCGCTATTAACACCACTAACACTCACACACACGCTAACTCACAATCTCACCACACACTCACTCACCCAAACGTGTCCCTCACTCACTCTCTTGCAACTGCACACTAGATACTCTCTCTACAACCCACAAAACCGCTCACTAAAACTCGAAACCACTTACTCCTGCAAAAACCACTACTCGCTATCAAAGCTTCCTGGTTTTTCTCAGATGTTTATATCGCAACGATGGTAGCCATTTGATTGACGTATGACGGATCCTGATATCATTGGCTGATGAATCGTGAGCAACATGACGCATAATTTGCGCGCCTGCATTATCCAATGTGAAAAAAAAAACTACCCCCACTTTCACCCTGGATTTACTCAAAAATAGAATTTTGCACAAAGTTTGGGCTACATCGTCTGATAGATGAGTGATTACACTAATTTTAAGACCCATAGTGGGATCAAATTCATGTTTCTTTTCTGAACACCTTTAAACAGAATTTTGAAACGTTCTTTCCCCTCCCTCTGCATAATAAACATTAGGATGGGATTAAACAAGCATTGTAGTCAAAAGCAAAAACATACCAAGAATTCAAAGCAATCGACAACAGCAACACGCTCTTTAAAATGACTAAAACTCTAATTATTTTAATGATTCTAAGGCACTAAAACGCTCGAAAACTGCCGTTAAATGTTACTTTTTTTGCGGTTGTTTAACGTTAGTCACTTAAGTGAGCTGGTAAACGTTCTCGCAAGCCTAAAATATGTCAACAAGGCAGAAATAACGCTATTTATTGACTAGTAATTACCGAGAATCGCAGGTATGTCTCTCTAAATTGCCCGCCAGCAACTTCCTGGAACTATTCGCAGCCTCCATGAACTATGTGACGATCGAGAATTTTGGACTTCCATTGACACGACTCTCTCTCTACATGGCTCTGTCACGAAATATCTCTCTCTCTCTCTCTCTCTCGGTTTACAGGCATACTGCACCAAAAACATTGTCATTTATAACATCTAGAAATTCTTCCTCCCCTTTACCCTGTCCTTTCACCATTTCCCAATCGATACCAGGGTAAGTGAAGTCTCCCACAATAACAGTCCCTCCTCCTCTAGAAGCTTGCCTAATCCTCTTAAAGAGCATTTCATTGACAGTACTGTCCAAAGCTGGCGGTCGATAGCATACTCCTATGTTTAAACCTGTCTCGTGTTTGCCGGTGAGCCTGACCCAGATATCATCACAGGGCAAGAAATGTTCAATTTCAGGAATTTCCTGCACATTTATGTTTTTGTTCACATAGAGTGCTACACCCCCTCCTTGCCTATTACATCTATCCTTCCTAAAGAGCTTATAACCTTCTATATTATATTCATCTCCATCCTCTTCACTAAGCCATGTCTCTGAAATCCCAACTATGTCATAACCCTCACTAATCATAACGGCCTCAAGTTCTGGAAATTTATTTTTTATGCTTCTTGCATTAAAATAAAAACATTTCAGGTTATTACTAATGCTCTTCCCCCTTGATTTCCCATGCGATCCGCTGCTTCAAGCCCACCACTACGCTTTTTTGCTTTAAAAGTATATCATCAATAGTGCATGTAACGCCGTCAGCTTCCATCAGGGCAGTCTGCATTTCCCTATGTGTAACACTCACTGACTTCCCTGCCCCCCAAGTCCCGAGTTTAAATAATCCTGTGCTACCCTCAACTTACGCTGACCCAGTGCAAAGGTACCCCTCCGGTTCAGGTGAGGCCCGTCAGGCTTGAACAGGTCACCTCTGTCCCAGAAGTAGTTCCAGTGCCCCATACACCTGTACCCCTCTTTCCTACACCAGGTTCGCAGCCATGTGTTAAACCTCCAGATACTGTAAAATTATATTTACCTCTGCTTGCATGTGGTGCAATGTAATCATAGTGTGCAATGTAATTTCATTTACACCACCCACTGATGCCATCTAATTCACTTAGAAACCCTCCAGGAAACACATTGTAGAACTACAGCCTCAAAGTCCAACTCTCCACTCAGTTGTGTGTAGTACTGACAGGAAGTTACCAATTAATCCTTCTTGCTGGAGGAAAATCTGAATAGATGTAGTGATCTCTCTGAGTGTCATCAGATCTAGCATATGAAAGAAAGACATGCACATCAATTTTGAATTTGATTCTGTACAGGTGATGTTCTTCTAAGACATGCAAAGCAATAAAGCCAACAAACAAAAAATAAAACATCTTTCAAAGTAGCACATTTTTAAAACATTTTTATTCTGACAAGTGAGGGAGTCAAAGACAATTGCTTTACTGTTGATTCTGTGCTGGCATGTTGGGTTTGAAGAGTCAGGAGCGAGTGATGGAGAAGAGAGAGGGGAGGAGAGAAAGAGAGGGAGGGGAGAAGAGAAAGAGAGGGAGGGGAGAAGGAGTTTCACACTCCACATCCCTGAATATACTGGCTGACATCCTGCCCCTTGCAGTGCTCTCTCCAGGCCGCCCTGACAGGAGAATTAAATTTAATATAAAATATATTCACTCTGCAGGTTATGCTAAAATAATACTAAAAACTACTGTTTCATGAGAACATCCTGTATAATTTTATGACACAACAAATATCCTGAGAATTACAGAAAACATACAGGTACTTGACACACAGGGTGCCGTATATGTTCTTACCAAGCTCCGATACCCCTGGAACGTCTGGCCGCGCGCTTGGCACACGTGATCGCATCACTGATGTCATCCTTCAGCAGACCTGCCAGGAGGAAAGGGGGAAGAAAGAGAGAGGGAATGAGGAAAGAGAAAAGGGGAGGAGACAGAGGGTGGAAGTGAATGACAGGAATAACAGGAAGTGATGACGGCTCCCTGAACATCACCTGAGGAGTAACTTTGGCCACAGTGCCACAAACAGAGAGGAAACTACATATAGTATTGTTCAAGTGAACCCAGATTTCAGCTCCTATGGTCCGGAAAAAAAGCCTCACTTGATTTCTTTCAAAACAACAAACATTTCATCCCAGTCTGTGGACATCATTGCATAAACTCTCCCTTTCTTTATCACACACACACAGACACACACACACACACACACACACACACACACACTTCACATTCTCAATTCACAGGAAGTGAAGGTAAGATATGAACCCTATCTTATTCTAAGTTTGTTAAATTCTTCTGCGTGTGGCACATTACAATAATGTTGTTTCACATTCTTAATGATGCACGTATTTCAAGTATGAAGATAATTTCTCATTAAATATAGATCAACAAATTCATGAACTGACTTTGTATACATCTGCAAAGTGTAGGATAAGCTTCATTCGAAGTTATCAATTCAAAACAAAATAAAAAATCAGTTTTTTCATTGTTATTTTAATGGCAATCCTCTAATGTAGGTGCTAACACAAGTTTTACAGATTGAATAAAAACACTTTTCAGTTGTTCGTAGTAATTAGTTCATTTAGTTCATTTGTTTTTTGCAGTTGATGTGGACCTTTTTTTCTTATACCTGTAGCATGAAAACTAAAGTGCCACGCTAAAATACAACTCACTGCCCTTCCCCTTTTGTAAAGTGTTACTCTGGTACTACACTAAATTATACTTCACTGCCCTTTCCTTATTGTATTGTGTTACTTTGGTACTATCTATATGTATTTATTCTCAATTTGCTCGGCCTTTGCGACGTATCTCCTCCTAAACCGCCCAACGGATCCTCACGCCCTCTGGCACATGCGTTCCAGACCCGCCTGCCTCTGTCTTCTGCTATATGGGATCGAACCAACTCGCCCCGTTACTGAAATTTGAGCCATTTTCATCTGTTCTTGCCTTTCATTAGCATGACGACAAGTGACGTCACTATTCGTTAGGATTATTGGTCACAATCAACCCCTTGTGGAGCACGGGTATGGCTAGTTAACAAATATTGTGCACTCAAATCATACTCCCAGTACTGAATTTTCAAAGTAAAAAAATAACAAAATCTCCATGAAAATTAGTTGAATCACTGTCAAAATTGCAGGAGCTCAGGTTCTCATTCTGATAATACTGCATGCCAAGTTTGAAAACAACCCACCACATGGTAAAAATAATAAAGCTCTGGAGCACGGGTATGGATAGTACTAAATTATACTTCACTGCCCTTCCCTTATTGTAAAGTGTTACTCTGGTACTTTATTAAATTACATCTCACTGCCTGTCGTTTGTTGTAAAGTGCTACCCTGGTACTACACTAAATTACAGATCACTGCCCCTGCCTTATTATAAAGTGTTACTCTGGCACCAAACTAAATTACACCTCACTGCCTGTAATTTGTTGTAAAGTGCTACCCTGGAACCACACTAAATTACAGATCACTGCCCTGCCTTATTGTAAAGTGTTACTCTGGCACCAAACTAAATTACATCTCACTGCCTGACGTTTGTTGTGAAGTGCTACCCTGGTATTACACTAAATTACAGATCACTGCCCCTGCCTTATTGTAAAGTGTTACTCTGGCACCAAACTAAATTACACCTCACTGCCTGACGTTTGTTGTGAAGTGCTACTCTGGTACTATATCAAATTACACCTCACTGCCCTTCCCTTGTTGAAGAGTGTTACTCTGGTACTATAATTAATTACACCTTGTTACTCCGGTACTACACTGTTGTAAAGTGCTACACTTGCACTGCATTAAATTACAGATCACTGTCCCTCCCAAACACTCACTGCTGCAGTTGATGTTACAGCCGTTTGCAGTTCGTCCTCCATCGTTACACCACCGGGCGGTGCTGTTGATCTGGAAAATTCCGTAGTCGGTCGACCCGTCAGTGTTGAGGTTAGTGGCCTGAGTGTTATAACTGGATTTCCATTGAGCCAAGCAGACCCCTGTATGAACGAGAACCCCAAAATGATTACAAAATGCACTCATCACTGGTGCTACACTGCAAAAAATGAAAGATGAAAATATTAGGTTAGATGAATTTACTTATTTTAAGACTTAAAACACTTATTTCTATCACCATTTGTCTTAGTAAGACAAAAAAATTGTCCTGATTTGAGGTAATTTTCACTAGCATGCCAATGGAATAAGAACATTTTCACTTGTCAAGCAAATAGTTACTATTTAATGCTGCGTACCATTTAATGCTAATTCTACATTTAACTGAGAGTGAGCAGAACACACAGAGGTCGCTGATGGTGATGTTAATGTGTGTGACATCTGGCGACCTGAAGCACAACTGAACTAAGGGGAGGGAAGACTCTTAAAATCAGGATGTAACTGCATTGGGGAAAGATTGATCACTTGGGTTCATGCACCAGTGTGCAGGCAGGCAGGCAGTCAGTCAGCAAACAGATACTCTTTAAGAATAATTAAAAAAAAAAATAGTAATATTTAAAAATTGATAAAGAATGGGAACTTGATTTATTCATGATAGTAAAAAACCAGAAAATGGCATGCTTGACTGCACATTAGAATAATTAGTTTGATGTTACTCAAAAATAGTGTTTAACTTTACTCCGAAATGCTTCTCAAATTTAAATGGTTATATTTAAATGATTTAGTACTTACAGCCTCCCAGAGAGACGCCCCTATAGCCGCCCATTCCTTTATTCTTCAGTGTCCTCGCCAGCTCACACCGGCCAAAGACCTTAGCACTAGCAGCGCCCGCCAACAGGAGAAGCACTAGAACCCTCATTCTGCACAGACAGATGATTCTGTTGGGGCTTTTAACCTCAATCTTGCTTAAATAGCCTGAGGACCAGCAGAGGGGTGAACAGTAACTTCTGCCCTCACTGGTTGGTTCTGCGATGTTTTGCATGAGCGCCAACACCCAAAAACTGGGCAGTGATGTTTCCTCTGTCATTATGAGTCACAGGGCCGTACAGTGCAATCATTTCACTCGCACGTGCGCCTAAAAATAGAGTGAGCGAGTGGAAAAAATAAAAAGGGAGCACGCGTGCGAGTACGGATTTCAACCCTTTCATTCGCATTTTGTTCCAAAAATAAATCCATATTACAAAGTGGATCAAACTAGAAGTCATAAACCATGTTTCCATCCACACGTTCTTACGCGAATTAAGTCATATCGAATTAAAAATGCCTAATGGAAACGGTGAAATTTGACTTGATTTTCAAGATATCGACATTAATTTTATACGGTTTATCTCATCGGATTTTCTCTTGATCGGTAAAAGGTTTATGCGATAACTGCTGATGGAAACGTTATTTGCCGAATAAATCTGCGACTGCATCGTGACGGTGTTTCGATGCCGTCGTTGCCTTCTGATAATGGTTTGCATGTTGCTGGCACATAAGCACTATTACAACTTGCGAAATTTTCATCATTTGTTGGTAGACGCGATCCATTATTGCTAACTAGTTAATTTTGTTGGCTACCACACTACTTCTGTTCACTTGAAGGTTCTGCGATTCAGTGCGAAAATGAATGGAAACAGCTTAAAATGTCAGAAATCTATTCGATACACCGATTTGATCGCATAGCAGCAAGTGACGTCATTACGCACAAGTTTTTATTCGCTTTAATGCTGTTAGATGGAAATGCATTTTCACCGCCTTTTATTCGCATGAAAATTTTTTGGCGAACTTCAGATAATTCGATGGACAAGTGGATGGAAACATAGCTATAGCCTACAACTTCTTTTTTTTCACATCGGCAACCTGCAAAAACGTGATGACGCCGATGTCGTCTCAGGGCCGTTCATACTCTCTCGAATGCCGAAAGTGAACGCAAAACAACGAAAGCAAAGCAAGGTAGCCATCCTGCGTCCTTATGAGCAAAAGTGTGTCCTCAAATTTTTTGTAACGCGACGCATCGACGCGTGTATTTCCGTGAGATTCCAATAGGGAGATAAAGCAAGTAATGCACCATACGCTGTTTTCAACACACCAAAAAGAAAAAAGAAGAAGGAGGAGAAGGATAGCAGCAGCATACTTGAAAACTCCATCCTCTCAGTGCCATTATATCCAAAGACATGAAATTAGAGGGAAAAAAATGTTTCTTAAACATGTTTTTTTTTTTTTTTTTTTTATGGAGGGTGGGGGGAGTGAAATGCTGGAGAAGTAACATAAATATACCATCAAACTCATTTTCGTAGTGGATGTGGTGAAGTGAGATTTTCTTTGAGAACAAGGTAGCTAACGTTAGCTGGTATAATAAAGTTAACGTTACAGAATAATAAAGAAGAAAAAGCCATCGTTTGCTGTGATACATCGCTATTAATATTGATTGTGGGAGCTTTTTTCTTTTTTTTTACTTCTATTCAGTAAACTTAGACATGATCTCCTGTTTGAGTGTTTTAGGATTTGTGATTCTGTTGACCATTACCTGTCAATATTATGTTGCTGCTCAGCTAATTTTGGATTGATGATTAAGGCCCTGGGTCCACCAAAGCGTTTTTTCGTGCTCTGAGCATATGTTTCTAATTGTTTACAATGGCAGCGCCGCGTATTTACGCTCTGCTAAAAACGCCAGCAGAGCGGAGAGGTGCTGGATGGTTTTTCTGTGCTGAATGTTCAGTGCTCAGCGTTTTTTTTCTGGTCGCCGAGAGCTGAAAAATGTTCAACCATGGGTAAAACACTGCGCTCGTCAAAGTCACCACAGTGCAGGAGGGGCGGGACAAACACCGCAACAACCAAACGTCACCTTCTACCTGTGCAAGTGCGGAGCAACAACGGGGCAACAACGATGGAGGAAAAACTGATACTGCTCGTCTCTGAATACCCATGTCTCTACCAGATGACACCCCCGGACTACCACAACATCAGCTTAAAAAATAATGCTTGGAGGAACATTTCTTTCGCCATGGGTCTGTCAGGTAAGCGGCAGTCAGCTATTTGATCAGAAAAATAAATACATAGGCTATAGCTTCCTAACAGTCAATGGCTAATGTTACTTTGCGGTGGTTTCACTGAAAATGATACTTTTGCTGTACTACTTGTAGTGCAACTTTATGAAACTTTGTTGCATCTGCTGAAATCAGGCTTTCACTGGGTAAAACGTAGAGCGTGTAAACAAACTCGTGCTGACATTTTTTTCGTATCCAATATCCTGTTTAATGCAGCACTATGTAGTTTTTTCACTCTCAAATATATATTTCCAAGATCATTCTGGTGAAACATCCACTCACAATAGGTTGAATGACACCTTTGTCATGGCTCGATCGCGCCTGCGTCGCCTTCACTGGCATTATGTAACTTCGGATTTCGGGTAGGAACCCAGGCCACCCAGGCCCAAAAAGAACTACAAACTTACTTACTGCTTTACGGCACACGTCACACAATCCCCCTCCCCCACATCTCTCAAGACCAGCGAGTGAACGTAGAATGAAGCAGAGTCGAAAGTGGTTGTAATGGCTGAAGCAGCGAGGAAACCGAAGAAGGCAAAGGTGTTGTCGAAGGAGACATTTAAAAGAAAACACGAAAGCAATAAAATAAGAGCCAGGACTAGGGTCAGCATTGGACCGGCTTTCACTCGCTGGCGAGAGCTGAAAGAGGAGGAAGGATGTCCGACCGATGGCAACCTGGCGTTGTTGTTGGTTTGGACAAGTAAGTTCAAATTGTTACCTTAATCCTTCATTCTAAATTTAACTCTAGTGAGTTTGAACTTGTTTTGTGTCAGGCTGTGTCATTGAAGTCATCTAGTACCCCGTTTATGCTCAGTCAAATAATCGTCTACGGCGATTTATCTATCTAGAGGGTATCTGACATGCTAGCTAGTTGTCATGCTATCGCAAGCTGGCAAACATTGCTAAACTAATCGCCAGTCGAAAGGTTTGATCATAAACGTGTACTTCACTCCCGTATAGAGTACTAAAGGTAGAAGATTTGTTGTGTTTTATTTCGGAAGGATAAGGTAATGATCTGGCTTGGCATGTTCTCATGTCGTTTCAGGGATTTTCTGCCCAATTCCCTGCCGCCCTCTTGTTTTATTGCACAAGCTAATCGGTTCTGTGCATGACGATTTTGTGGTCGGATTCTATAGAGGACTGGCTATTCGAACTGCGACTGTGAATGTGGCGGCCCACTCACTTCTTAGCAGAGTAAAAATTAATTGATGCGGTTAGGGCTAGGATTAGTAGCAGCTTTGCATGTGTTTACGCCCAACTCGCTCACTTGCAGAGTACTGTGGAGCAGATGACTATAATGATAACCATAACCATAACGATTTGAGCATCAACACTGATGAATGATATCGTTATGTAAATATTGATGTTGTGCGTTCCAACTGTATCAGAGCCCTTTTTTCCCTGCGATGTCATCTGCCGTGTTGAATAAACGCGAAGCCCTGTAAATTCTGATGGATTTCGATTGGCGGTCAGTTTGTGCATAAAATCGCCCTGAAAGTGACCTCAACAATGTCGTTTTGCCATTATCATTGCCATTATAGTTGTAGTCTCGGGACATTGCTGGTATCCTTGGCTTGTCAACAAATGCACGGGTAGACAGATTTTATGGCAGTTGTTAGACAATACCGTTTATCAACTGCAGGGGCACACCGCGAGCGAATCCGGCAAAAACTACATAGTGCTGCTTTAATGAGACAAATAAGATGAAGTATACACAAAATCACGAACTTGCAACAAATAAAATAACCGCAGCCTGTGCAGATTCTCTGTACCATAGCAACTAATTAAGCGCCTCAGATGAAAAACGCTACGCCTCCAAGGTGCTCTCAAGCTCTCCCAGCTGGGCATTTTGAGCGGAGGGCCTGGCGTTTTCAGCTGAGAAAAAAACGCTTTGGTGGACACGGGGCCTAAGGGAGAGGGAGGCTGGAGGACCAAATAGAAGATCGAAAACAGAACGTATTGGCCAAACAGACTTCGATGCTTAATTTTCCAAAATGTTTGGCGTAAGTGGGGAATCATACTGAATACTAAAAATATTGAGCTGTACTGTATTTCTTGTCTGAAAGACTGCAAAGAACATGATCCAACTTTATGCTAATTCCTGTCACATCTGTAACTGATGCCACTTGGCATACTTTATCAGCAGCAAAAGCTGTTGATCACAACTACTTGAGTTCCATAACCTAAGTTGGGAAACAAAGACCACACCTCATCTCTCAGCACAATTTCCCATCCAACACCATATAGATGTGTCTAACCCTTTCTCCAGTCTCTCTCTCCCTCTCTCTCTTTCAGCTGAGGAGCTGCAAGCGATTCAATAAGAGCCACAGAACTCCCTGCAATGAGACAGACGACACTCACCCTGCACCCTGAGTCTTAACTCCCTAAGCTGTGCAAGCCTGTCCCTGTTCCTTACTTTTAATAAACTGGACAATAAGCTTCCAAATCATGTGGTCTTTGGTTGTGAAAAAATGCATGTGCAGTGTTTGAATATGATCACCTCACATTTTTATTGTTGTAATTTTTAATGTTTGTTCGATTTCTCCTGCAGAATGGAGCCAACAATTTTTTTTCTCTTCTTCCCGTCATTGGAGAAACCGTACATTTGTACTCAACCTCCCAGCGACTGGAGCATCCCCACGCAGCACAGCAAACCATGGTCGAGATTATATACAAGTACAACATGCAGGAAAGGGCACAGACAAACTGCTTCACATGCTATTCATGTTTCTGAGTTTATTCAAGATTTCTTTTTCATGAAGTAATTGCAGTACATAAGTGCAAAATAAAAAGATATAAATAAAATGTATGTGTATAACGA
The DNA here is from genome assembly GCA_029692085.1 of Gymnothorax javanicus. Taxonomy (NCBI): domain Eukaryota; kingdom Metazoa; phylum Chordata; class Actinopteri; order Anguilliformes; family Muraenidae; genus Gymnothorax; species Gymnothorax javanicus. The sequence goes on along the minus strand of CM056194.1, from coordinate 189,224,885 downwards.
GATAAATTTGTGTTTTAATGTGTCTTGTTCTGTCTGGATGTATAGTGTTTAATGAGCCCTTCCTAAAAATAATGTACATGCAAGCCTAGATAAATTTATACCTTCTGCATGCAAAAAGTCAATGAAAAAGTTGTTTTGAACTTATCACTAAACACCAATACATAAGTGCAGATATACATAAAAATTATGAACAGATAAATAGCAATTATTTCCAGTGGATTTTCTATGATGCCACACTGAACATTATGCTGCTTTTAATAATGCAGGGACTAATTGTGTTGTCAGTTGAGACTCATTGATAGTCACCTGTCAGTCCTCTGTCCTTTCTGAAAGTCATAAAGATTACATTAGTCATTATTGAATGGATAACTTAGATCCTCCATTTTCATGGGATTATTAAAACCCCAAACAAATAAAGAAATGGAAGAAAATTAAAGATGTTCAGAAATGGCCGTTGGTCCTGTTTGTCCCGCCTCCTTCTACGAGTTTCTCCGAGTTTCCGCACGAGTTTACACGAGTAAGGAAAACGAATTTGACTGGGCGTTATCGAGCGGGCGGGATATTCAATGTTTAGGGCAGGACACAGTGTTTACTCTGGGGGACCCGTAAAAAAAAAAGGCTGGGGGGATGCCACACCCCCGCGTCCAACGACCACAACACCACTGGTTATGAATCATGAAATCTGAAGTAACGAGACAATTGTCAGCCGGGAGTAACGTTAGGCTAGCTACGTTGGTAAAACTAGCAGTAGCTAACTTACAATGTGTAAGAGACTGGTTTATAAAAGAGCAAATGTCTACGTTAGTAGCCTAGCTAACAACTTACCAGTACTTTCAAAGAAGGTGCCCCAACAGTGCACACTGTCCGGACCGCTGTTATCTGTCAGGATTAGATCCTTCGCCAGCCCAGCCGAGTATTGCCCGTAGTTTGAGAAGCAGGATTGTGTGAAGTGCCTTCCACACACCCTGGCTCTCACTGACAGCCCGCTCTCGTCGAAGTGCAGGAATTCAAGCCAGCCGGCTCGTATCCCTGCATCCAAAGGGAGGCTGAACAAAGTAGTTTGGGTGGACGGACAACCAAGCAAACACCTCCTTCGTCCTCCTCCAGCCATGCTAGCTCACGTACGCTAGGCTACCTAGCTACCGCTATTAACACCACTAACACTCACACACACGTTAACTCACAATCTCACCACACACTCACTCACCCAAACGTGTCCCTCACTCACTCTCTTGCAACTGCACACTAGATACTCTCTCTACAACCCACAAAACCGCTCACTAAAACTCGAAACCACTTACTCCTGCAAAAACCACTACTAAGCTATCAAAGCTTCCTGGTTTTTCTCAGATGTTTATATCGCAACAATGGTAGCCATTTGATTGACGTATGACGGATCCTGATATCATTGGCTGATGAATCGTGAGCAACATGACGCATAATTTGCGCGCCTGCATTATCCAATGTGAAAAAAAACTACCCCACTTTCACCCTGGATTTACTCAAAAATAGAATTTTGCACAAAGTTTGGGCTACATCGTCTGATAGATGAGTGATTACACTAATTTTAAGACCCATAGTGGGATCAAATTCATGTTTCTTTTCTGAACACCTTTAAACAGAATTTTGAAACGTTCTTTCCCCTCCCTCTGCATAATAAACATTAGGATGGGATTAAACAAGCATTGTAGTCAAAAGCAAAAACATACCAAGAATTCAAAGCAATCGACAACAGCAACACGCTCTTTAAAATGACTAAAACTCTAATTATTTTAATGATTCTAAGGAACTAAAACCGCTCGAAAACTGCCGTTAAATGTTACTTTTTTGCGGTTGTTTAACGTTGGGGTCACTTAAGTGAGCTGGTAAACGTTCTCTCAAGCCTAAAATATGTCAACAAGGCAGAAATAACGCTATTTATTGACTAGTAATTACCGAGAATCGCAGGTATGTCTCTCTAAATTGCCCGCCAGCAACTTCCTGGAACTATTCGCAGTCTCCATGAACTATGTGACGATCGAGAATTTTGGACTTCCATTGACACGACTCTCTCTCTACATGGCTCTGTCACGAAATATCTCTCTCTCTCTCTCTCTCGTAGGTTTACAGGCATACTGCACCAAAACATTGTCATTTATAACATCTAGAAATTCTTCCTCCCCTTTACCCTGTCCTTTCACCATTTCCCAATCGATACCAGGGTAAGTGAAGTCTCCCACAATAACAGTCCCTCCTCCTCTAGAAGCTTGCCTAATCCTCTTAAAGAGCATTTCATTGACAGTACTGTCCAAAGCTGGCGGTCGATAGCATACTCCTATGTTTAAACCTGTCTCGTGTTTGCCGGTGAGCCTGACCCAGATATCATCACAGGGCAAGAAATGTTCAATTTCAGGAATTTCCTGCACATTTATGTTTTTGTTCACATAGAGTGCTACACCCCCTCCTTGCCTATTACATCTATCCTTCCTAAAGAGCTTATAACCTTCTATATTATATTCATCTCCATCCTCTTCACTAAGCCATGTCTCTGAAATCCCAACTATGTCATAACCCTCACTAATCATAACGGCCTCAAGTTCTGGAAATTTATTTTTTATGCTTCTTGCATTAAAATAAAAACATTTCAGGTTATTACTAATGCTCTTCCCCCTTGATTTCCCATGCGGCCGCTGCTTCAAGCCCACCACTACGCTTTTTTGCTTTAAAAGTATATCATCAATAGTGCATGTAACGCCGTCAGCTTCCATCAGGGCAGTCTGCATTTCCATATGTGTAACACTCACTGACCTCCCTGCCCCCCAAGTCCCGAGTTTAAATAATCCTGTGCTACCCTCAACTTACGCTGACCCAGTGCAAAGGTACCCCTCCGGTTCAGGTGAGGCCCGTCAGGCTTGAACAGGTCACCTCTGTCCCAGAAGTAGTTCCAGTGCCCCATACACCTGTACCCCTCTTTCCTACACCAGGTTCGCAGCCATGTGTTAAACCTCCAGATACTGTAAAATTATATTTACCACTGCTTGCATGTGGTGCAATGTAATCATAGTGTGCAATGTAATTTCATTTACACCACCCACTGATGCCATCTAATTCACTTAGAAACCCTCCTGGAAACACATTGTAGAACTACAGCCTCAAAGTCCAACTCTCCACTCAGTTGTGTGTAGTACTGACAGGAAGTTACCAATTAATCCTTCTTGCTGGAGGAAAATCTGAATAGATGTAGTGATCTCTCTGAGTGTCATCAGATCTAGCATATGAAAGAAAGACATGCACATCAATTTTGAATTTGATTCTGTACAGGTGATGTTCTTCTAAGACATGCAAAGCAATAAAGCCAACAAACAAAAAATAAAACATCTTTCAAAGTAGCACATTTTTAAAACATTTTTATTCTGACAAGTGAGGGAGTCAAAGACAATTGCTTTACTGTTGATTCTGTGCTGGCATGTTGGGTTTGAAGAGTCAGGAGCGAGTGATGGAGAAGAGAGAGGGGAGGAGAGAAAGAGAGGGAGGGGAGAAGAGAAAGAGGAGAGGGAGAAGGAGTTTCACACTCCACATCCCTGAATATACTGGCTGACATCCTGCCCCTTGCAGTGTCCTCTATCCCCTGACAGGAGAATCAAATTTAATATTAAATATATTCACTCTGCAGGTTATGCTAAAATAATACTAAAAACTACTGTTTCATGAGAACATCCTGTATAATTTTATGACACAACAAATATCCTGAGAATTACAGAAAACATACAGGTACTTGACACACAGGGTGCCGTATATGTTCTTACCAAGCTCCGATACCCCTGAACGTCTGACCACAAGGCTTAGCTGCGTGATCGCATCACTGATGTCATCCTTCAGCAGACCTGCCAGGAGGAAAGGGGAAGAACGAGAGAGGGAATGAGGAAAGAGAAAAGGAGGAGACAGAGGGTGGAAGTGAATGACAGGAATAACAGGAAGTGATGACGGCTCCCTGAACATCACCTGAGGAGTAACTTTGGCCACAGTGCCACAAACAGAGAGGAAACTACATATAGTATTGTTCAAGTGAACCCAGATTTCAGCTGCTATGGTCCGGAGAAAAAGCCTCACTTGATTTCTTTCAAAACAACAAACATTTCATCCCAGTCTGTGGACATCATTGCATAAACTCTCCCTTTCTTTATCACACACACACAGACACACACACACACACACTTCACATTCTCAATTCACAGGAAGTGAAGGTAAGATATGAACCCTATCTTATTCTAAGTTTGTTAAATTCTTCTGCGTGTGGCACATTACAATAATGTTGTTTCACATTCTTAATGATGCACGTATTTCAAGTATGAAGATAATTTCTCATTAAATATAGATCAACAAATTCATGAACTGACTTTGTATACATCTGCAAAGTGTAGGATAAGCTTCATTCGAAGTTATCAATTCAAAACAAAATAAAAAATCAGTTTTTTCATTGTTATTTTAATGGCAATCCTCTAATGTAGGTGCTAACACAAGTTTTACAGATTGAATAAAAACACTTTTCAGTTGTTCGTAGTAATTAGTTCATTTAGTTCATTTGTTTTTTGCAGTTGATGTGGACCTTTTTTTTTTTTTTTTTTAGCATGAAAACTAAAGTGCCACGCTAAAATACAACTCACTGCCCTTCCCCTTTTGTAAAGTGTTACTCTGGTACTACACTAAATTATACTTCACTGCCCTTTCCTTATTGCATTGTGTTACTTTGGTACTATCTATATGTATTTATTCTCAATTTGCTCGGCCTTTGCGACGTATCTCCTCCCAAACCGCCCAACGGATCCTCACGCCCTCTGGCATATGCGTTCCAGACCCGCCTGCCTCTGTCTTCTGCTATATGGGATCGAACCAACTCGCCCGTTACTGAAATTTGAGCCATTTTATCTGTTCTTGCCTTTCATTAGCATGACGACAAGTGACATCACTATTCGTTAGGATTATTGGTCACAATCAACCCCCTGTGGAGCACGGGTATGGCTAGTTAACAAATATTGTGCACTCAAATCATACTCCCAGTACTGAATTTTCAAAGTAAAAAAATAACAAAATCTCCATGAAAATTAGTTGAATCACTGTCAAAATTGCAGGAGCTCAGGTTCTCATTCTGATAATACTGCATGCCAAGTTTGAAAACAACCCACCACATGGTAAAAGAATAAAGCTCTGCGGAGCACGGGTATGGATAGTACTAAATTATACTTCACTGCCCTTCCCTTATTGTAAAGTGTTACTCTGGTACTTTATTAAATTACATCTCACTGCCTGTCGTTTGTTGTAAAGTGCTACCCTGGTACTACACTAAATTACAGATCACTGCCCCTGCCTTATTATAAAATGTTACTCTGGCACCAAACTAAATTACACCTCACTGCCTGTAATTTGTTGTAAAGTGCTACCCTGGTACCACACTAAATTACAGATCACTGCCCCTGCCTTATTGTAAAGTGTTACTCTGGCACCAAACTAAATTACATCTCACTGCCTGACGTTTGTTGTGAAGTGCTACCCTGGTATTACACTAAATTACAGATCACTGCCCCTGCCTTATTGTAAAGTGTTACTCTGGCACCAAACTAAATTACACCTCACTGCCTGATGTTTGTTGTAAAGTGCTACCCTGGTATTACACTAAATTACAGATCACTGCCCTTCCCTTTGTTGTTATTCTGGTACTTTATTAAATTACACCTCACTGCCTGTCGTTTGTTGTAAAGTGCTACCCTGGTATTACACTAAATTACAGATCACTGCCCCTGCCTTATTGTAAAGTGTTACTCTGGCACCAAACTAAATTACACCTCACTGCCTGACGTTTGTTGTGAAGTGCTACTCTGGTACTATATCAAATTACACCTCACTGCCCTTCCCTTGTTGAAGAGTGTTACTCTGGTACTATAATTAATTACACCTTGTTACTCCGGTACTACACTGTTGTAAAGTGCTACACTTGCACTGCATTAAATTACAGATCACTGTCCCTCCCAAACACTCACTGCTGCAGTTGATGTTACAGCCGTTTGCAGTTCGTCCTCCATCGTTACACCACCGGCGGCTGTTGATCTGGAAAATTCCGTAGTCGGTCGACCCGTCAGTGTTGAGGTTAGTGGCCTGAGTGTTATAACTGGATTTCCATTGAGCCAAGCAGACCCCTGTATGAACGAGAACCCCAAAATGATTACAAAATGCACTCATCACTGGTGCTACACTGCAAAAAATGAAAGATGAAAATATTAGGTTAGATGAATTTACTTATTTTAAGACTTAAAACACTTATTTCTATCACCATTTGTCTTAGTAAGACAAAAAAATTGTCCTGATTTGAGGTAATTTTCACTAGCATGCCAATGGAATAAGAACATTTTCACTTGTCAAGCAAATAGTTACTATTTAATGCTGCGTACCATTTAATGCTAATTCTACATTTAACTGAGAGTGAACAGAACACACAGAGGTCGCTGATGGTGATGTTAATGTGTGTGACATCTGGCGACCTGAAGCACAACTGAACTAAGGGGAGGGAAGACTCTTAAAATCAGGATGTAACTGCATTGGGGAAAGATTGATCACTTGGGTTCATGCACCAGTGTGCAGGCAGGCAGGCAGTCAGTCAGCAAACAGATACTCTTTAAGAATAATTTAAAAAAAAAAAACAGTAATATTTAAAAATTGATAAAGAATGGGAACTTGATTTATTAATGATAGTAAAAAACCAGAAAATGGCATGCTTGACTGCACATTAGAATAATTAGTTTGATGTTACTCAAAAATAGTGTTTAACTTTACTCCGAAATGCTTCTCAAATTTAAATGGTTATATTTAAATGATTTAGTACTTACAGCCTCCCAGAGAGACGCCCCAATAGCCGGCCATTCCTTTATTATTCAGTGTCCTCGCCAGCTCACACCGGCCAAAGACCTTAGCGCTAGCAGCGCCCGCCAACAGGAGAAGCACTAGAACCCTCATTCTGCACAGACAGATGATTCTGTTGGGGCTTTTAACCTCAATCTTGCTTAAATAGCCTGAGGACCAGCAGAGGGGTGAACAGTAACTTCTGCCCTCACTGGTTGGTTCTGCGATGTTTTGCATGAGCGCCAACACCCAAAACTGGGCAGTGATGTTTCCTCTGTCATTATGAGTCACAGGGCTGTACAGTGCAATCATTTCACTCAATGCGTGCGCCTAAAAAATAGAGTGAGCGAGTGGAAAAAATAAAAAAGGGAGCACGCGTCGAAGTACGGATTTCAACCCTTTCATTCGCATTTTGTTCCAAAAATAAATCCATATTACAAAGTGGATCAAACTAGAAGTCATAAACCATGTTTCCATCCACACGTTCTTCTGCCGAATTAAGTCATATCGAATTAAAAATGCCTAATGGAAACGGTGAAATTTGACTTGATTTTCAAGATATCGACATTAATTTTATACGGTTTATCTCATCGGATTTTCTCTTGATCGGTAAAAGGTTTATGCGATAACTGCTGATGGAAACGTTATTTGCCGAATAAATCTGCGACTGCATCGTGACGGTGTTTCGATGCCGTCGTTGCCTTCTGATAATGGTTTGCATGTTGCTGGCACATAAGCACTATTACAACTTGCGAAATTTTCATCATTTGTTGGTAGACGCGATCCATTATTGCTAACTAGTTAATTTTGTTGGCTACCACACTACTTCTGTTCACTTGAAGGTTCTGCGATTCAGTGCGAAAATGAATGGAAACAGCTTAAAATGTCAGAAATCTATTCGATACACCGATTTGATCGCATAGCAGCAAGTGACGTCATTACGCACAAGTTTTTATTCGCTTTAATGCTGTTAGATGGAAATGCATTTTCACCGCCTTTATTCGCATGAAAATTTTTGGCGAACTTCAGATAATTCGATGGACAAGTGGATGGAAACATAGCTATAGCCTACAACTTCTTTCTTTTTTCACATCGGCAACCTGCAAAACGTGATGACGCGCGATGTCGTCTCAGGGCCGGTTCATACTCTCAAGGTACGCGAGCGTGAACGCAAGGCAACGCATCGAGCAAAGCAAGGTAGCCATCCTGCGTCCTTGCGTAGCAAAGTGTGTCCTCCAAATTTTTGTAACGCGACGCATCGACGCGTGTATTTTCGTGAGATTCCAATAGGGGAGATAAAGCAAGTAATGCACCATACGCTGTTTTCAACACACCAAAAAGAAAAAAGGAGGAGGAGAAGGAGAAGACTTTGCTACCCCCCATTGCATGAGCTGTGTACTGCTTTTTAACGAGGCACAGCGCAGCAAGGGACGCGCGTTCAGGCTTCTCTGTGAACGGAATGGAACGAACCTGTGCTCGCGTTCGCTCGCGTACCTTGCGTAGAATATGAACCGGCCCCTATACTTGCTGCAAACAACGCCAACGTGAGCGCATCATGGCTGCCACGCATTACCTGCGTCGGTTTGAGGCGTCGGACGCGGCCGGTCGCACATCTCAACGTGAGGTACCGCGACGCGTGCGCGAGTTGCAATATTGACATGACCACTAGAGGCGCTCGTGCGAATGGACACGGTGACCATTGCATGCACTACCCGCCCGGCAATATGGGCAATACCAGCTTTTCACGATTTCCCAGTTAATTTCTGTTGCCTGCCCCAAGTGGAGACCACCGGTATTGTGCGTTTTGGCTGTGCAGTGCTGCAACAAGTATATGCACACACCGGCACAGACGCACCCTGACGCGTACGCGTACGTTTGTGCGGCTAAGGGCCGGTTCATACTCTACGCAAGGTACGCGAGCACAGGTCCGTTCCATTTCGTTCGCAGAGAAGCCTGAACACGCGTCCCTTGCTGCGCTGTGCCTCGTTAAAAAGCAGTACACTGCTCATGCAATAGAGGGTAGAAAAGTCTTCTCCTTCTCCTCCTCCTCCTTTTTTCTTTTTGGTGTGTTGAACACAGCGTATGGGCCGGTTCATACTTTACGCAAGGTACGCGACGCAGCGACGCGTGTATTTCTGTGAGATTCCAATAGGGGAGATAAAGCAAATAATGCACCATACTCTGTTCAACACACCAAAAAAGAAAAAAAGAAGAAGGAGGAGAAGGAGAAGACTTTGCTGCCCCCTATTGCATGAACAGTGTACTGCTTTTGAATGAGGCACAGCGCAGCAAGGGACGCGCGTTCAGGCTTCTCTGTGAACGGAATGGAACGGACCTGTGCTCGCGTTCGTTCGCGTACCTTGCGTAGAGTATGAACCGGCCCTATGGTGCATTACTTGCTTTATCTCCCCTATTGGAATCTCACGGAAATACACGCGTCGATGCGTCGCATTACAAAAATTTGGACGACACGCTTTGCTACGCAAGGACGCAGGATGGCTACCTTGCGTTGCTCGATGCGTTGCCTTGCATTCGCGCTCGCGTACCTTGCGTAGAGTATGAACCGGCCCTGTCACGGCCCTAAGCTGCACTCACTACTCTCACTGAGGTAACTTCGGTCTTTTGTATCAGTCGGATAACCGCATAAAGAGCTCCAAAAGAAGCGGCCTTGCAGTCTCTATCACCGAAGACCTCATGAGGATCACCCTGGAGGGACCAAGTCTGGAGGACTTTTATCCAAGTCCTGCTGTGGACCGCTGGATGAACTCAGCCAAGCATGCCAGGCGACTTGACTACAAAAAGCTGTGGGACAGGGATGTTCCCTGTGTTTAAATAATCGAGCAGTAGGCCCAATGATGCATTACAATGCACGTGTGTGTGTACGTTGTTTGAATGTTAATATTAAAATTGTGTTATTTAAGAAAATTCACAGTGCTCCTAAATTTTTTCTGTGCTCCCAAATTTTTTCATTTGGGAGCACCTGTGCTCCTAGTGAAAAAGCTAAGCGTACAGCCCTGTGAGAGCAGGGGGCGTGCATGTTTTGGAAAGACCCACATTTAAAAAATACAGGATGTCATGCGTACCAGAAAATTCTTATTGCGAACTGCATACAGCACAACCTCGGCAAAATGAGTAGAGGCACATGAGACATCATTCTGCAGAGATGTTTATGCATTGTTGATTGGCCATCAGGTGCTTTTATTTCTGATTTTAATGTTTGGGTCCACTTTCTAACTAAAGACAGCCTGAGTACCACAAGATACCCAGCTACTGGGTTCAAAACTTCAAACAAAAAAAAAAATTGGTTGCTGAAGTTCTTCCTGTATTCAGCCTGACATGTAAGCAATTATAGACACGTCCCTATAAACGAGAGACCTCTGAAATTTATAGAACTGAACCTCGAAAGTGTGTTTTCAGCACTTTGTTGAATCCAAGCCACAAAGACTTCAGGCTGTTTTGGGGCAAAGGGGGTCAAACCCTGTATTACAGATGCGTACCTAATAAAGTGCCCACAGAGGGTAGTTCCCAGATGACTGCATGCTCTGTCTGTGCAGGTTTTGTAAATAAATGCAGGCAATCAAATCAATCCAAACAAAATCTTTAATCAAACTGGAATATTAATTTATCACATAACAGCAGTACTTTTCCCATAGCCCAGCTCATGACATATTTTTGATACTACCCTAGGGTAATATCACTTTTACGAAAATTTCATTGGCTGACAGCGAGGGGGGAAAAAAATCGCTTTGCGTTAAGTCATGCTTTTAATATTTAGCCAAACTGAATGCCGAGTGTAATGTTGGTTAAGTAAGGGATAATCAACTCGTAGGTGTGCATTACACGGTTTTAAGGCACGACGCGGAGGCGAATAACCACCCGACGCGAAGCGAAGGATGATTCCGTGAAGTGCCTTAAAACCGTGTGATGCACACCTACGAGTTGATTATCCCACTTATATCATGGTCATTTGCCAGCAATATCAAATCAAAGCATTCAGAAATTTTTGGTGAAAGTTTTTTGCTCAAAAAAAAAAAAAAGAGCTGGTAATCTGCCTTCTCATAGCCAATACTAAAGGCCAAGCTAAACTGAACCAGCTAACTTCCTTCAGCTTACCTTCATTGAGAAATAGTTTTTTGCCCACGCTAACATCCTTTTACCAGCTAATGATTTGGTAACGGATTCCAGCTGAAAAGGAGATTATAACACAACATTATGTGTGATTATGCAGACTATAGCTAACTTGCTACCCGCAATTACAATGAACTTATGACGGTTTCCGTAGAGCCAGCGAGCTGAAATCAGTCTGTCACTGCACGTAGCTAGCGAACTGTCAGCAGTTGCTGATACAAGAAGTGGACACATTAGCTTTCCTTTGTAACTGTACACAATTACTATAGTTTAATGAATAAAGCGCGATTACTTCGCTGGTTTGATATTTACGGTCATTATCGCTGGAGCACCTATAGTTAACCGCCCCGCAGGACGTAATTTCTCTGACGCCGCCAAATTTACTGGAGAGAAATAAGCAGCTAGGTTTCTGTTATACCCAGCCAAATGCCACTGCTCTAACGTTGTTATGGTTACAGGTTGGCTAGCGGATGAATTTCGAACAGTGAAACTACCGTAGGCCGAACTACCTGTGCGGTTCCACAGTTTTAATCAACACCTGCCAGCCAATCAGAAAAGAGTATTCACCCAGACCATGGTATAAATCGGTATGGTTGAGTGCTATAGCAAGCTAGTTATGCGCCACTCACATAACTAAGATCACGTTACCTAGCTAGGTAGCGTGCACGCAAAACTTTTTCAAAACCATTATGTAACATTAGTTTGCTAGCAAGTGAGCTAACGTTAGCTAGCCACTAAGTTGATTGAATTTACAAACCTGCTTGGTCAGCCGTGGATGTGTTTCACTATGTGACCAAGCAGAGCGATGTAATTGGAGCAGTGCTAACATATAATGGCCGCTAACGGAAATTACAGTTGTTTCCATTAAATTACGCAATTCTGTTATGTGATGTACAGAATGCTATTCTCTTGGTCATGTCATGAGAAAGTTTTGAAACTCATTGAGTAAATTTTGGGTTTGTTGCGCGCTACAGCTCGCAGCAAACGCAAAATTTATATCAATAGACCTACAAACAAAAGCAACATGAAGACTCCAGAGAGCAAGTGATTGCTTCAGTAATATCCACAATTTTAACATAAAGGGGCATCTAAAGTCGATTCCCATTGTTTTTGTTTATTAGCCAATCAGTGACCCGCACCTGCGCAAAAGAACCGAAATAGAAGGATTATCTACGCGTGTACACAAAACATTGGTTTATATGAATGAAATTGGTCATGTGACAATGCAAGATGTCAACAAAAGCAAGTTGTACACATTGGACGTTCAACGTCCCGTCTGAGAATCGACTTTAGATGCCCTTTAAAGTTACCTGAAACAATTTCACCTATAAAATGAACAATTTTGGATGTCTTGCCAGTTCCAAAACCTTTAGTCCTGGTTGTGAAAGTGCATTTACACACTTCTGTACATATCTGGTGTAACTTTTACCTCCTCTCTCTGACCTGCACTTTACCGCATCTGAACCAACTAATATGGAATTAGCTTAGTGGCTCTTCTCTGAACTTTTTCTAGAGCCTCGATATCTTTCTTGCAATACGGTCCCTTGAACTGTACACAATACTCTCAGATATTTTTCATGTGGAGCACATTCTAGTTTTAAACCTCCCATGAAGTAATCCTGTCTAATGTTTTTATTACCTACATGTGCAACTTTACATTTCGCTACATTAAATTTCATTTGCCACATTTCTGCCCAATTCTGAATTCTATCCAAATCATCCTGAATCAATTTTAGTGGACTCACTCCTGTTTGCCAAACCTCCCAATTCAGTATAATCCACAAATGTACCTATTTTGCTTTCAATGTTCCTATCAAGGTCATTAATGTAGATGAGGAACAGCAGGGGTCCCAACACTGATCCCTGAGGGACTCCACCTCCCACAATGCCTAGCTCAGATGAGATCCCTCTGACCACAACTCTTTGTGTTCTCATGCACCCAGTATCTTCCAATTTATTTCACTGAGATACAAGCGCATCCTGTTGAAGTTTGCTCGCCTAAAATTGAAAATTTTGTTTTTGAAGATAACTTCTTAATTTTCCATGTAACATCAAAAATAAATGTAGAATGATCACTGGTCCCAGGTGGCTTTATTACCTCTACATTGCAAATTCTATCAGGGTCATTACAGAGCACTAAATCTCTCTCTCTCTCTCTCTCTCTCTCTCTCTCTCTCTAATCTACAGGCAAATTGCACAGATTCCCAATCGATACCAGGGTAATTGAAGTCTCCCATAATAATAGTCCCCCCTCCTCTACAAGCTTGCCAAATGCTCTTAAAGAGCATTTCATTTACGATACTGCCCGAAGCTGGTGGTTGATAGCATACTCCTGTGTTTAGACCATAGACTGTTTAAAAAGATGGACGCAGCACTCGGGTCTGAAAACTGAGGCCAATGCGGAAATCTCCAAAATTTGCATTCTATTTAATGGCCAGTGGATGGCGACGTCGGTGGTTGCAGAAAAAAGTTCAATCCTATAGAAGTCTATGAGAAAATGACCCTACTTGCCCACCTAATTTATTATTTAAATAATGATTTTCCACATTACTTTATTGTATCTACCACAAGTTTCAATTCTCCTTCGTTATATCATGATCTTCATTTTTGTAAATTGTGGTCCCAAATATAGACTAAAGGATAAAGCCAAAATCTCCAAAATCTCCAAAATTTGCATTCTATTTAATGGCCAGCAGATGGCGATGTCGGTGGTTGCAGAAAGAAGATCAATCCTATAGAAGTCTATGAGAAAATGACCCTACTTTCCCACCTAATTTATTATTTAAATAATGATTTTTTATTGTACATTACTTTATTTCAAGTAACTATATCATGATCTTCATTTTTGTAAATTTCAAATATAGACTCTAAAGCCAGGATATTATATCATGATCCTCTGGTCATTTTGTAATCCACACGTAGATCCACCCCAAATCCCTATATTCAAGGATAAAAGGAATCACATCCGGTTTTCAAAGAGACAAAATATGCTTTTAAATCGAGGCTTCTAAATGGTATGCTGGAACCATCCTCTGGTCCCATCTTTTTTATACAGTCTATGGTTTAGACCTGTCTTGAAAAATTGCCTATAAACCTGACCCAAATGTCTTTACAGGGCAAGAAATGTTCCTTTCAGGATATTTCCTGCACATTACTGTTTTCGTTCACATAAGTGCTAATCCCATCCTCTCCTATTAAAATCTATCCTTCCTAAAAAGCTTATAACCTTCTCTATTATATTCATCTCCAAAACAAAGAATGTCTCAAATCCCAACTATGTCATTTAAAAAACATGGCGCAACTTCCAAATGGTACAGCTCTAGGTTTGAGAATGTCTGTGTTTTTGCCTAAACCTTGTCTTTAAGGGCAAGAAATTTCATTTCAGGAATTTCTACTACATCCTCAATAGAGTGCTTCCCCCCTGCTCTCCTATTACATCTATCCTTCCTAAAAAGCTAACCTTCCCCATTATATTCATCTCCATCCTCTTCAAAAGCCATTTTAATCCCAAACTATGTCATGTAAAATAACAGCTGCAGGTTCTGAGAATGTGGTTTTTTTGCTTCTAAATTAATAAAAAAAATTTCAGTTTCCAATGTTCCCTCCTGCTCTCCCGCTGCTTGCTGCTCCAAGCCCCCCACTACACTGTTAAAAAAAATTTTAAAAAACACGGTAAAATGACTGGCAGCAGAGTTTCCAGACGGATACCGTAAAATTACAGTAAGTAATCATCACACAAAATTACATGTAATAAACTATAAAAATACAAAGCAGATTTTACAGGATATTATAGTTAATAAATGTTCATTAAACAGTGGAATAACTGACAAACTATGTTAAAAAAAATTTAAAAAATATACCGTTCAAGTTTTTCTCTGTAAATTAAGGGGATTTATCAGTTATTTAACAAAACTGCCCAGCCTTTCTTCTGTAATTTCCAATTGAAATACAGTTTTTTAAATGGTAAATAACGATTAAATAATGCATCAATACGCAATAAGTTCATAAAACTATTGACAAATGTCTGCAGTAGCTTGGAATCCATACTTATCAAGTGCTGGTCGCTCCCAACGGTCACTGACTGATCAGTCTGGCCTCAGTCTTATAGCCAGCGTTTAGCCCTTACGTCACTAATGAAGTGAATATATGAATATTCATGTTTTCTGCTCTTGGCTGATTGGGCGACCTTTTGACGAGAACCACCAATCGAATATGAGTTAGCTGGCCAGCAACAGCATTCGTGAATGTTATTTGACATGAGCTTAAAAATTAGATTGTGGCTTGCTAGCGTTTACTCTTGGAGTGGTTGTTAGGTTTTGAACAGGATAATGTTTGGCCATATCTGCATTTTGTTTATTTCAGTGGGATTCCCCGGTATAATATAGGCTAAATTAAATAATACTCAAATTACATAACGTATTTCACTGTAATTGGCATTAGCTATAGCTCGAAGGGCATGACTGCATCAGCTAGATTTAAGCGATACTCCACCCAAAAACTATTATTTGTATATCAATTACTCACCATTAGATGTCTTGAATGGACAAAGTTGTTCTTCACCTGGCGCAACTTTATGGCCCCTGGAGAGTTTTGAAAAATTATCCAAATTCCTTTTTTGCTGGAAGCAAATGGGGTCACCCAGTAACAATGGGAAAACTCCACAAAACGTCCGTTGACAAACTTTCAAACCATCGTCCAACGCATCATCCAGTATAATTCAAGTCTGCTTTTTTTTCATTTTATTTATTCTTCACAAGATAAAAGTACATATCTAATGTGACAATATTGATTAAAAAACAATGACAATAAAATTGTTAATTAAAAACAAACAACTAATTTACTAAATCATACTTGAAAATTAATCTATTCACAAAAGTATTCATAAAACGCTCCGTCCTAATTTTGGGGCGCGCGCATCGACTCTTACGAAGTTCATACTGGCAGTCCTTCTTAGATGGTACATAGGAAAGGAGCGGATGGCTATCTTCAGATATAGCTTTTTGGAAAATGTGGCTGTCTTGCTTAATTAATAGATTCTGAATAGAAATTGGGTAAGAAATGAAACGACGCTTATGACATCTATCTAAAAAAATTTGAATAATGTTAAGATCTGATACAGACGACCCATAAAGTGATAGACCATATATAAAATTAGGTAAAACAAGAGAAATAAACAAATGGTCTATTTCTACTTGAGTATATTACTCCTTTCTCAGATTCCTTAAAATATGCAAGCATTTGTTTGCTTTCACCAACTTGAGTCTAACATGCTCACTAAATTTGCAGTCACTTTGGAGAGTTACTCCCAGCAGGACAAGACTATTATGTTGTGGAATATTGTTTACAGGACTATATTGGCTATAATATTTCCTTTTTCTTACAATAAGTTCCTTACATTTGCTAGGATTACAAGACATTTTGTTCAAAACAGACCATGACAAAACTTGATTCACCAGGCAGCTTGAGGGATCACAGTAAACTGTAATAGGAGAAACAATAGTAGAATCGTCTGCATATTTAAAAAGCACAGGGAAACCATTACAATAAATATCTAAATCATTAAGAAAAACGTTAAAAAGGTACAGACCACTCATGCTGCCCTGAGTGGTACCCTTGTAAACTGACATCCAGTTACAAACATGTTTGTAAGAAAAAGCGCGCTGTTGACGGGCATGCAGAAAGCTGTGGTACCGATTAAAAATAAAAGGACTCAGGGGTAACTGCTTAAGTTTAGCTGATAAAATAAAATGACTGACAGAATCAAATGCTTTGCTAAAATCCATAGTAAAAATGCGAACTGCCTTACAATGACTGGCTTCTAGATATCTATGTACATGGCGCTGAATAGTAATTAAAGCATTAGTACGGTTTCCCCCCTGCCTGTAAGCAAACTGGGTGGGACTTAGATTGTTCTCTATAACTCTCTTTGCTTGAGTGTGGTACACAACCTTCTCAAACACTCTAGCGATTACTGGCGTGACATTTATCCCTCGGAAGTCATCTTCTTTTGGGATGTCGATTTTGGGCAAAGGGTTAATATTTGCTCTTTTCCATAACTTCAGCCATGAATGGGTTGATAACGACAGGTTCCATACTTGAGTTATTATAGGTGCAAACAATTCAGCATGGTCCTTCCAGATCCAGAAAGGTATGTAATCAGGGCCAGTTGCTGTTCGTTTTGCATCCTTCAAGGAATTCCAAACTTGCCCTAAAGATAACTTCGATGCTTGAGCGTCCTGGGTAATTTCTACATCAGTAGGCCGTATATAACTACCATCGTAACATAGCTGCCCAAAATACTCATTCAGCCGGTCAAGCGCATCGTCATCCAGGTTGATGAAGTTTGAGCATCGACGCTGTGATGTGAAATCGACACGTTTCCACCATTCACGGCTTCCCCTAACAGCCTTTGGATTTCTCCTGTTTTCACGAATAACTTCGGAAATCCTGCTGTTAATTAATTTCCGATGTTCTTGATTAGTGTTTGGAATTCTGGACTTCGCCCTCAACATGGATCTCACTAAAGGAGACATCCAAGCAGGATCTCGAGACGACATCCGAATGGATTTAAATGGCAAGCACTTATCCATTAGTGTACAGATTTTGTTCTCCAAGAGACCAACCGCTACGTTTATATCATTGGCTGCTATAACATCCCCCCAATCCTCTGCCGCTAGTGCCAAATAGAGAGCTTGCTTGCGGTGCTCCCTACAATCCCGCACAAACACTTTGTGTCGCGTGGGCTTTAGTTTTGCTCCAGCAGGCAAAACAAAACCCTCGTGGTCCGTCTTAATAAGCATATGAAAGGAATAAGTCTTTCCAAACAGATTGGGATGGTTCGTTAAACAGTTATCCAAACATGCATCGCCCCATGTGGGAAGTCCACTAGAACGTCCCACCCAGACAAAGCTTGAAATTCATGCATGTCCAATCGATTAACATCGCCACCACAAACAATAACTGTATTAGGGTGTTTGTCCAGAATGGAGTCAGCCATGCTAATCACATAGTTCATTAGATCCATGTCGCGGTAGTTGTGCTTGGGTGGATTGTACAGACCACAAACTAACATATGGTGTCTAGAAGGCAGTAACAAAGTCAAGCAAATTAATTCATATAAATTAGATCGATAAATGTCCAAGACTTTAAGATTACCTCTTACATAGATAGCCACACCGCCCTTTTTCCTTTTGTCCAGATCCAACCAGCCTCTGTCACGTCTAAATAAATTGTAGCTGGGAATGTTCACAACCGCATCAGGAATCTGGGTAGATAAATGGGTTTCTGAGACCACACACACATCAATGTCTAAATTTCTGAGGTCTGCTTCCAACGCAACCGGAGCTCTCACTCGATTCTTTGTTTTGGACAAACCACAAATGTTGGTAAAAAGACATTTGGGGACGGCGAATTCCGTCGTAGCTTGAGTAGTGCTTGTGTTGACTCGCGGTATTGAGATAAGATTACTTCGATCAACACCACAGTATCGCCGAAATTTGAAAGTTGAGCGAGGGCGGCATTCAACCACTGTGATGTTTCTCGGTCGCTTAAAATTCAAATTTCCCACCCCGCACTGACCTCTGTATCTTAAAATGCCGAGTGTTTTTGAGTGAGCACAGCTGTCGATGGCTTGAAAGCTGCGTTCCGAAAGGACAACAGCTTCGCGTATCCATAAGCCACAGGACAGCCATCTCCCTCCCGAAGCGAGGAGCGAACAATCGCGTCAGAACCAGCCCGTCTTCCCGACTCCACAGTTAATACAGACTCCGGCCTGGCTGAGGATGAACGTCCATATAAATAGTGATATCCAGCAAGATAAAGTGTTCCGGGACGGCCAACAGAGTCAAACCATGGACGTCCCATGATACGACTGGACGACGAATTTAAATATTTAAATATTTAAACGTGAAAGATTTCAGAAAGTGGCAGTTTAAATATTTAAATATTTAACTAAAAGACTAAAAACGATCCAAAAAGAAAGATTTCAAAAAGTGGCAGCCATATTGGCTGTCATTTCTTTTGTCCACATCCTCACAACTCTAGAAAATGCGTTATTTTTCCAAAATAATAAAAATACCTTTTGATCTCCTGCGGATTTTATTGCAAATATTTGAAAGTCAAACGCTGGCCTACCGAACTGTCTGAAGTTTAAATGCTAAAAATAATCCTGCTGCCACTCAGATGGTAAACGTGGCAGCCATTTCTGGAATCTTTTTGTGAGCCAATCACAGATCTCACACGGATTTTTTGCAAATATTTTAAGTCAAACGGCTGGCCTACCGACTGAGGCCAGACATACAAGTAAAAAAAGCTTGATATGGATGGATTCCAGGCTAGTCTGCAGATCTATGGTACAAATTTGTTATTTTACAAAACTACTAGATTTTTAAAAGTTCACCGGACAGTAGTAAAACAAGCATAATACAGTAAAAACCCATCAAAAGTTGCTTAATCGAAGGCAAATTGGTCTAAAATAAGGGCATTTGGTAGTTTTTTAATGAAACTCCCCCCCCCCCATCTATCTACAGTGAGTTCCGTCCAAAATATTTTTTTCTTGCACAATAACGGAGACATAATGTATAAAAACACAGTAAGTATGTTAAATCAGACTTATATCTGCAGATATACAGTGTAAATCATTTATTTTACAGAAATATTATATTTTAAAAAGTTCACCGGACAGTAGTAAAACAAGCATAATAAATTAAAAACCCATCAGAAAAAGCCTAATCTCAGGCCAGTTTATCTAAATTTGTGGTTTACAATTGTGCACTTGTACAATTGTGGCTTCTCCAAGTAAAAAACATTGAAGTACTTGGAATTAAAATGCAAACTCCTGCACATTTACAGAATTAGTCACTTTAGAGAATTGAGATGTCAATACATTTTCATTGGACAATGAAAAACTAAGCATTTTATCTCAAATACATGATAAGCTATATTCAAACAACTTCTACACAGTTATGTTATGGAATTCCCCTATAATATCCATATGATTCCCAATGAAAACATGGGATTTACTATGTTCAAAACAAGCAAGCAATGTACAAAGATGTAGTAAGTACCTTGAGTGAAACACGTAGTCATTTCAGTGAATCATGAACAAATATTTATTGTTAAAAATGTTCATGTGACAGTGGTGAAACAAACTTAGTAGGTCAGAGCACTAGAAAAATGGGCACATTTAAAGGCAATCTCTGCATATGTATTCAACAATTATTACGTACAATTGTCCCAGTAAATGTTTAATTGCCAGATACTTAAGTTTTTACATGAAAAAATGAGGAAATAATACAGAAATACTAAAAGGAATAGTTCAATATTTTGAGCACTGTACCCAGGTGATACATTTTCATAATCCCTATAACTAGAAACCAGAACTGCGCTAGATACGCACTGCACTTATCCAGTAACATTAAGTAACCCCCCCAAGCTCCACTGGGAAGAGTTTTACCACTATCTGCATAGGATTTTTTTATGAGAAACTTGATAAAGCCTTTTTTTGTGGCTGACCTGAATAAAATCTTCTCTCTTAAAAAAATCCTCGCTGACCTCCTAATCCATCCTTCCCAAACATTCTACCAACCATCCTCAAGTATAAAAAAAAAGTTAAAATCCTGAAACGTGAGTGCATATTTGGTAGTTATGGTCAGGACTGGTGACGGTTAAAAAATTGAACCGTGAATGTGAAAAATATTAATGATTTTCTTGATATTTTATGACAGGTTTTTTTGTCATGAACCTCAGTCATTTTCTTTTACTGGGACACACAAAGGTTACACCATGAGCTGTGTGTCTTGCAAATCGTTTAAAATAGTTTTCAAAGACACATATGCCCATGCCATAGAGTAGGCAGGGGCTTCAAAGCGTTACCAGACCAGCAGAGCAGGAAGCTAACCAAGTTTTGATTTCTGATAGCGAATCATGACCAAAAACACGTCAGTTGGAACCAGAGTTGCTAGACGAAATGCTAGAGTACTGATTTAATAAATAGTTATATACAAAAAGAAATATCTCAATATTTACAAACATGTATATTTGCAGACATTTTAAGGATTTGACCACTTTTTACACATTTATTGTTTAAATGCAGGTTTTAATATGTACACGTCAATAATTACATGGCTTAAAGCTGGAAAAATTGCCATGCCGGAAAATGAAATTACCAGGGGGGGTCCTAAATTGAGTTGCGACCTAACGTACTTTGTGATAGTAGCCTGTCCGTCATAATACAGAAAGAGGCCCACATAAAATCACAATACAAGAGCTTCTCACGCATTGACACTGCCTGACATTTGTTTTATAAAAACATTCACTAAGGCATGAGCTTCGCCGATGAGAGGAGTAACCTGATTAATGTTCACGCCAACGATTTCGCCGACTACTTCTGTCCTCTTCCGCGTGTGTGGAGAACAACGATGCAGAAGCACTCTCAAAGATCCTTGGTTGGAGAACTGCTTCCACACCTAATTGTCAGTTCATCAATAGTAAATACTTCCACACCTAAAATATAAGTACAATTTAAATAAGCCAGTACATTCCCTGCGCTCATTTTTGCCTTGGGTGAGTGTCCGTCAAACCAGTGAAAATGATCGAAACAACACTAAACCAAAACACCGTTCAAAAAATGTGCCTACACTTGCCTAATGCAAATAGTACATGTCAATTGCAGAGTGGCAGACTTATAGGAACGTTTTCTATGTTGAGTATGTTGATGTTAATGTTTGATGCCAAATGGAAGGGGACGTCAGGGATTAGATAGAGGTTAAAGGCCACGCTCTGCGCAGCTGGGAAGCTGCACAGATGTTATGTTTATATATAAAATAACGTTTTTTTTTTCAATGGTGTCTGGTTTCCAGTGTTGGGGAGTAACGAGATACATGTAATGGCGTTACGTAATTTAATTACAAAATAAATGCAACCCGTAATCCGTTACAGTTACTAGAGGAAAATGTGTAATTCAACTACAGTTACTTATGGAAATATTCAGAATTACAATTTTAGTTACATCAATATTGTAAGCAAAACCTTTGCCGATATATTTAATAATATTGTTTATATTGCTTTACATGTTTTTCTCGTACAAAACATCCTCCATTGCTATTTCCCTCCACAGCCGAGAGTCTGCTACTATTCTGGTCCCTTTGATTTGTTCTCCTGTCACGTCTTGCCACGCCACCACTTCTGCTAATTAACTTGGCTCTGCAATAGCGGTCCGAATTTCAGTATCTTGTCAGCAATATCACATAAAAATGCATTCCGTTGCTGGAAATTTCAATAACATTTCAGATTTGTGACGGAAAAAGGCTGTGCAATGCATTGCTAGTTTGCTGGCTGTCAAGATGTTGTCCACATCGAAACAATCTATGTTCAACCTCAGGAAACATCTGGAGGTAAATGCAGCTTACTGTAACTGCAAGCAGTCATGAAAACATATAAAAAACATGAAAACAAAGACATGCCTGCCTTCAGCGTGCCACATCATGCGTCCAATGTGTAGACCTATTGAAGACGTATTTCAGCTTCATATTTCGCCTGGTTCAAACCAGTGGTTTACATTCAAGACATTACGTTTTCGATTCTAGCTAGCAATTCTGGCTGGCTTCTTCTTCGTCTTTTGAAGAGCCAGCGACATGGATTCAGCGAATCCCGTATTTTGATTGGTTAATACCAGGTATCAATCCTACGGTAGACTACCTGGCGCTTCGTGACCTGCTAACGTTCGATTATAGGGCCGTTTCACTGCGCATTAATCTCATTGTCTCGAAAAGCGAACGCCATTTACTTTAGTTTGAGATAATATCACTTTTATTAGGGTTTTCGTTTGCAGAAATACAGTGAAGCGGCCTAATACAATGAAATGTAACGAAGTTGACAAAGGCTTTCTGACCAGCAAGTGAGCTAACGTTTGTTTACCAGCTTTGCTAGCTATTTCATGTAATTTTATATCTATCTGATGTAAAGAACGCTGTACAGACCAAGTAAAATGTAACCACATATTTTGCAAGTATAAAATCTAGCCATAATCCTGATGTACGCCTAGTGGTCAAATCTCTACTACTTTATCTTGTAGAATTATGATACACATTTCAATGTATTATTATTATTAATAATAATACTACTAATAATAAATTGCATTAATGTATGAACACATAAAAATGCAAATTGTTACTTTTTTAATTATTCTGTCTATTTTTGTAATGAGATGGATATAAAGAATACAAAAATGCTTTACTCAGAATAATGATTTATGATACATTTTTAATCTTTTTTTTTTCAGAGGAAACATCAAAGTATTCTACTGATGCAAGATGCATTGTGTCCATCTGATACACAGGAAGATGCCAAGCACTTCTACCCAAGAGGTTTCTCAACCCCCTTTGAAGCAAGCAAAGATCGTGGCACGGTTTAGCGTATCACAGGAACGTGTGAACAAACTGGTGACCGATTTTGTGGTTGATGATCATACAGTCTTTTCAGTAGTGGAGCAGCCTTGATTCCAAAAAGCGTTGAAGGTCTCTCCAGAGGTGGGGAAAAAACCAATTTGTGAAAGACCATATGCAGGGTATTGATAGGGAGTTTGCAACTATGAAAGGATCTGTTATCTCCAAGCTCATTGATGTGGATACTGTCTGCACAACAGCAGACATTTGGTCAGCACAAAACCGCAGTTTCTTTGGAGTGACATGTCTTTGGATTGTAAGGACACACTCGAGAGACATTCGCAGCTTTGGCATGCCACCGCCTGAAAGATGCGACACACCTAGTGAACATACTTCAAAAGAAAATTCATGCAGAATTCAAGATTCAGACCAAGTCAGATGCACTGCTGACTGACAACGGAAGCAATTTCGTGAAGGCATTCCGTGAATTTGGACTTAGTGAGGAGGAGACAAATGATCACAGTGATGTTGTGACATTTAGAAGTGCTATATATGTAATATACGTAATTACGTAGAAGTGCTATGGCTAAGTGCTCATCTATCTGGACCAAAGCACATACGTTGTAGATCTTCGCTGGCCGCAGAGGCAATTCAAAATATTGCAAAAATGCAGTTCATTGTCCCGCCGATCACAAGATGGAAGTCAGAATTCAAAGGCCATTACAAAGGTGTGGGGTTCGGATGACCAGCTGAGGACATCTGTGATAAACGATGCTCCATGTTTCACCCACAAGAGCTGCATTCCTCAAGAATACACTGAGGTTCTGCAGCCTTTAGCTAATGCCATTGACATAATCCGGGAAACAGAGTAGAGTGTTACTTAGGATTTGTCATCCCTACTTCTTCTGAGCCTCAAGACAAAAGCTCTCTGAAAAAGCTGCCTCATGTCATTTATACTGCACACATCACCACAGCCATCACTGAAGCTATGGAAGAGAGGTTTGGATCAGTGTTAGCCAGTCATGAAGCATAGATGGCAACCACAACCCCGTCAAAGTTCCGTTTATTTTGGATTAGCCCTGAGAAGAGAGATGACATGAGAAGAATAGTTCTGCAGGAAGCTACTGCTCTAGAACAACAACAGAGTCCAGTAGCAATGAGAAATAATGACACTGCTAGATCTGATGACTCAGATGACTTTTTTGTCTTTGAAAATGGCACATCTTCATCTGACAGCACAGCTCACAATGAAGTCAGGAAGTACTTAGGATTCAGATAACAGCATATGGAGAAATCTTCAGGCCTTTTTCCATTATTAAGCTTTGTCAAGTACAACACCACATTACCCTCCAGAGCTCAGTGGAAGCGTCTGTTTTAATCAATTAGGCAAAGTTCTGGCGCCATCTCGAAACAGAATGACTGATAATCACATGGAACAGGTCCTACTGCTCCGTTACAACAAACAGCACTATCCTGATCTAACCCACAATGATTAATGTATGGTGTTGGAAACCTACCTTTATCCATTGCTATATCGTCCAGCTTGATTTTTGATTGATATGGAGCAAACACTGATTTATTTTTTCCTCCAAATTGCATTGACTGTTCAGATGCAAATATTTCATGATTTTTTTTTTTGCCTTGACACAAAGCTTTGCCATGGGGACACAGTGTTCACAGTTCTATTTTAAGTTTGAGAGGGAGCAAACACTGATTTAATGTGTTTTTCCCAAATTGCATTGACTGTTGTGAAATTGTATGGAAATGTTTCATTGATTTTCTTTGTCTTGACACTTAGCGAAAGTGTCCACAGTTCTATCTGAAGTTTTGTTATTGGCAGAGAGACAACACACAGTCACTCAAGACAGCTGCTTATTCAGTGCTGTAGCCTATAATGTGAAATGTTTGATTTGGCAGGCAAAGGTGTAAAAACATTTAAAATGTTATGGTTAAAAAAATGCTATGAATTTATAACTGTATGTTACCTCAGATTGATCTTACACTAAAATGTAGCTTAAAGTCTGACCTTGTGGTGGCTATTATTGTACAACTATGATCTTTATTAAATTGGTCAATTATAGTGATGTTAATTCATGTATTGAAAGGAGTTTAGTTGTCAGTATTAACAGTAACAGTAGAGCTTAGAAAAACTTAGAAAAGTAATCAAAAAGTAATTAGTTACATTACTTTAATATAGTAATTGAAATAGTTACACTGTTACATTTTAAACAGGGTAACTTGTAACTCTAACAAATTACATTAAAGTAACTTTCCCAACACTGCTGGTTTTAATGTAGTATTTATTCAGAATCGTTATTATTATGTTTGCACCACTGAAAGAAATAATGTTACATTCTTATTGTGAATCTTGTATAACTTCAATAAATGTCTTTTGCTAAAGAATGAAAAATAATATGTTAAACTGCTGTTTTTGCTGTCACAGCTTCTTAAATGATAATCTGTTATCACTGAAAAAAATACAAAACTGATAAAAGTTAGGTTTGTGGTTTGTCACATGGGCCTGTCTGATAAATAGTAGACCTTAGAGTTCCCCCACCTACCCAAACTCGCTTTAACCCCTGCTTGTTACAAGTTTTTTTTTTTTTAATTACCGGATTCTTATCTTTTATGCCATGATGCAGGCGGCTTTTTTTGTAAAGTGATTGTGTCATTGCACAGTAGACCGGTTCCTCTTTTTCTCGTATCACCGGTCAGTCTGAGTGATTAACGCCAATGTAGCCTATTCATAATATATATGCAGCTTTTCAGAAGCCTGTGCATAGGTCAACAAAATAAAAGCAAGCATCTCCCCCACCCCCTCAACAAAATAAAGCAGCGCGCCCCCCCTCGGTCAACAAATGGGCGTGCACCACACGTCAGCAAAAAGGCGACACCTGTGAACGATCATTAAAAAGAACCCTGGTAGTGCTGGCATTGGTGATATGAGGCTTTTCTTTGGAAAACCACAGGAGAGGGTGAGCTGGGAAAAATATTAGCTGATTCAATAGCTGTATTTCTGTTTTAACCAAAATGGTTTATATGATATTAACCAAATGCTCATCCTTATGGTATGTTCTCTTTGATGTAATCAGGCTTAGGAAAATGAGGAAAGGGAGAAGACAGTCACAGGCGACAGCAGTGGGGATATGGAGGTAATAAGAAAGGATCAACATAAAACTTCAGAGTGGACAGAGAGAGAGAGGAAGAAGGAAAGAAAAGCTGGAGAAAGAGACATGGGGTCTAATTCAGGGAACACAGGGAGAGAGGGAAGGTGAAGGCAGCAGGGCAGTCTGGGTGACTTGAGGGCCCATTCTCATTCGGCCGCGTCATATATTGGCGCTACCTGATAAGCGTCGATATCTGAGCCAAAGAGATTGATTTAAATCGCTATCGGCGCCAGTGTAAAACGAACCCTACCCCCTAACCCCTAACCCTTAACCCGAACCCTAACCCTAACCCTCAAATAATGACGCCAAAAGCTTCCTTCTGCCTCATATCTGATGTTTGGGCAGGTAGCATCAAGATATGACGAGTCGGGAATATATGTTGGTTGGAGGAGGTCTAATTCGAGAACACAGGAAGAAGGGAACGTGAAGACAGCAGGGCAGTCACAGATGACTGGGAGGAGGTCCTAATTCAGGGAACACAGGGAGAGAGGGAAGGTGAAGGAATGAGGGCAGACAGCAGTGACAAAGAGGAGGTGAGGGAGAGTAGGCATCTTATTGGAAATCATGACAGAAATGAAGTATTTAACTTATTTTGCAGAATGGTATGTACATTCAAAATATCAGACTGTTTAGTGATTTTGGTAATGTTTAACAGCAGCTGAGACTTATGAATGCAAAAAAAAAAATAATTCATGGAAATTTGGCCAAAAGTTGTGGGAAAGTCATGGAAACTTTTGGATTTTTTTTTTTTTTTTGGTGAAAAGTGGGAATGGGAATCCTGTTCATTCCTGCACAACTTCTTTGTGGGTTTTGAAGAGAAGTTATTTTTCTAAACATCAGCTCCCATATGTTTAATTTAATTGAATAGTTTAGGGCCCTTCCACTGCTTTCTTTACAAGCAAAGTTCTTTCATCCCATATTGTTGCGTGGTCAGTTTATGTATCTGTATCAGGTACATATGGGTGCAAAGAATAAGAGTGCCCGTGCTTGCATGTGCAAAATCTCACGCCAACCAGGTTACCAAAGTTGGTAACGCCATATATATCAGTGGTGGCTGGTGAACTGGCGATAGGGGAGGCTCAAAACAATCCCTTAAAATAAATGATTGGTCACGACCTGTTTTCAATCATTCATTTAAATTACCATTACAGAAACTCTGATAACTCTCAACATTATCAGATGTGGCCAGTTTTCATTAATAACGCATACCGATTACGACTTTGGACTTCTCACGCTTTTCTTTATTCAGGATTGGAAGCAATGCATGTGTTTCATGATCGTTTAAATGAAATAAGATCCTTTGAAACGTCTTTATGTAATTCCATTGCTTCCAACCCCTCCAGTGCACAAGGACTTTAATTCCATGTGAGAATCTCTTACATACGCGTTGATTGAATAATTGCTGACTTCAGCGAAGAACATAAATATGTCATAAACTCACGAATCGTGAGAGTTGACAGATATGCGTAATAAATGAAAACTGGCCACACCTGATAATGTTGAATTGAAGAATATTTTTTAAAAGGAATTGGAATTGGAATTGAACTTTTCGAGCTGTCGCATGATTGCTTGATCGATAATATGCTGGTTTGCTTCAGCTCTCATTCTGAGAAGCAGCTCCGCAGCACGTACGCTTAACACCGCTCGCACAGGAAACAGAGCCGCCGGCGACAAGGTTCGTGGCTTTCGTTATCGCTGCTACTTCAATAACATGTTTATTTTGGTTATTGCACTTCGGTGGAATTGATGTGGTTTGATGTCATGCTCGCATGTTGCCATGCTGGAAGTGCTCGGTTATGCAGGATAACCAGTGCAAAAAACTAACTTGTCTTAAAAATGCGGCATGTTTCGAAAACATTGACTTTGTCTTTGCTGAAGGAACCTTGCGTGATTGGTGTGTCATTGTTCAACCGTAAATTCAAAGCAGCGCATGGTAATCCGGATGCAGCCACGAACGCTCGATTCCAGGGCTGCGTCCGAATAGTCTTTTTTTGCTTAGGAAAGTTCCTAATTCCTAGAAAACGATCCGGAAGTATTTACGTGGCAGCCATGATAAGTGTGTTTGGATTCCTTAAATGTAAAGGAAAGGTGCCATAATGCTTCCTAATTTATCACCTTTAGCATAGGTACACTGAACCATCCTTTTCGAAAAGAAAGGAGGAAATGCTATCCCGCAATTCCGCAATGACCATCCATTCGGCCAATCACGAAAACAAGCAAACATGATAGGCAGGAGGCGGGTGATCACTGTGCCTAGTGTAATGGTGTGTTCCAGGCAGGCTTTTGAACTTGTAAGTCACGACTTCCAACTTTCTAGCGTTCCAGGAAATTTATGACAAACTGCCAGTTAACTGCAAAACTTCCTGTTTACTGGTGTGTTCCAGGCAGGCTTTTCATTGTTGAACATGGCGAACCATATAGGCTGCCATATTGTTTCCTGGATAATGTGACGTCAGAGGTCGGAACTGGGAGTACATCGATTTGGTACGAGTTCACAGGTGGGAAGTTACAGATTGGTCTGCTATTCCAGTGCATTTTCACGGATTACAGGTTGGAAAAACACAAGTTACGGGTTGCCTGGAACGCACCCTAAGTGCATTCGGATTCTCTTATTAGCGCGGTTCTCTTCCTAAGCTGTAAAAGAGTCCCCTTAACACCTTTCCTTTACCTCATGATTTTTACACAGAGGTTAAAGAAAAGTGGTTAGGAATTAGACGATAGGCCGTAATTTTTTTTACTATTCGGACGCAGCCCAGTTCTCGCTTAGCAAGGCAGTAGCTACTCTTTGTCAGAAGCTGGTCTTTTCCGGATGTCAAAAAAGCATTTGGATGCTTTATATAAATGCAGTAACGCACCGTAGTCTTTTCTTAATCGGGAGCGTGGTGCTTAGACCTGCATGTCTTCCAGACAAACCGTGCTGGAATGCTATTATTTTGAGTCTTGGAAGTGTTTGTACTCGCAGCGCGGAAAGATGCTGTCATGTCTTATTTCTGGTAGTTACCCGAGCTTCTAGTTTTCCTTTATATATAGGACGCTCGCTGGTTCCTTGGTACGGTCGGGATACGATTCGGAAGCCCTCGTAAGTGCATGTTGAACGTTATCTCACTGCAGCAATGAACGAGCTCACGGCTTTTTTGAATCGCGTTCATGTTTTATGCCTTACGGATTCTACAAATAATGACTTTGGCTTTCTAGCTGCACCCAATTCACTTGGCTATAATGAAGTATTTGGAGATGACAAATTAATTCTTTGTAGCAACGTCCGGGTCGGATGCTACTTGGTCCAGTGATTTACGTTTTAACCTTCTCAGTTTAGTTCCATTTGTTCACTTCACTTTTACCTGGGTTCTCAGATATGGGCCAGGTCACACGGTAACAGAGTTACAAAATTGGTGTATTTTGTATCAGAGCTCCAAAACTAAGTAAGAGAGTACAATTTAAATGGCTTTGTGTAGGTCTTCCCTAGTACTTCAAAAAACAAAATGGCCAATTTTGTTCATTTGATTTATTTTGGGTGAAAGTGGCAAAAAACTGGTCGGTTACTCTGTTACCGCATGACCTGGCCCATATGACATTACATGGATTGACTGTGCATGTTTAATCCGAGTTTCGCTCGAGCTGGTTCTGAGGTCTCATGGATTGCCACTAAACTTTATTTGCCTTGTCGCAGGCCTGTTAATGGCAATTCACTGGCACAAATACTACAATTTGCCAGTTATTCCCGTTGTCTCAGCGCTCATGATGGTCATATAAGTGGAGTGTCTATCGAGAAATGTCCTATGGTTCAGATTTGTCTTCGACTCTTTCTATTTATAATTATTTATATTATATTATATATATATATATATATATATATATATATATATATATATTAAAAAATCTTTAATGCACTGTCTCAATCATGTTCATTTAAAGCAATTGGCTCTTCATAAATGCTTCAGCTACGGTATGTTTGGCACAGGAATTGTTTGTTAATTTTCAATAATTCCGTAATTCATATATCTGTGGCCAAAAACAAACTAAATGTCATTCAGATGATGTTTGCTCTAATGCTGTTCAAATGACTGGACCAAATCGTAATCCACATTCATGTTAAAATCTATTGCCGATATGCTACTCGGATCCAATAACGATGGTGCCACTACTTCCCTGTTGGTTTGATTCATGTATTCCTAGCAGGTGCTGCCATTAGTAGCAGTGTCGAGATATGGTAACTGTTTGCAAATCGCATTGCATTCACCTTGCGCCAGTAAAACTGATGGCAAATGCTAGCCACTGGTGTGCTCAGTGAATCTTTAAAAAAAATAAATAAATAAAAGTCTTCTAAATGCTGCAAAACCAGAGTTGGAGCAGCCATTCCGGTTGGCATTAGAATTTCTGAAATCAGTCCAGCATTGCTCCACCTTGTCAGTAATTGACTAATATTGTATTTACATTATTTTTCCATATTAGCCGTTTCCCCTGTATCATTGGCGGTAATTACCTCCGCCAAACAAAGTTGGCAGGAGGTTATGTGATCGGTGCCATTTGTTTGCTTTGTTTGTGAACAACTTGACTCAAAAGCCCATGAATGTTACCTTTGCCCAGGAATTAAGGACATTCTGGAAGCTCAAAATGAATAAGATTATGTAAATTGTTACCATGTTTTGTGTGTTAAATGAAATCCTCTTGTACTTGTATCTGTTTCACATGTCGTTCAGAATACTTCTATACACATAGACAGGGCACAAAGCGTCACTCCTCAGCACCCATGCCATGTCATTCACTACAACATACACTTCAATCATTAAAGGTATCAGCCTTCTTGTTATACTCTTCAAATCATATAGTATTATTCTCATGAATCTGCTTTGAGAGGACCGTCACTACATTTAGAATATTTCTCTTGTACAAAACCCAAAACCAGTGAAGTTGGCACGTTATGTAAATCGTAGATAAAAACAGAATACAATGATTTGCAAATCCTTTTCAACTTATATTCAATTGAATACACTGCAAAGACAAGATGTTTAATGTTCAAACTGAGAAACTTTTTTTTTTTTTTTGCAAATAATCATTAACTTAGAATTTAAAGGCAGCAACACATTGCAAAAAGTTGGCACAGGGCCTTTTTACCACTGTGTTACATCACCTTTCCTTTTAACGACACTCAGTAAACATTTGGGAACTGAGGAGACCAATTTTTGAAGCTTTTAGGTGGAACTCTTTCCCATTCTTGCTTGATGTACAGCTTAAGTTGTTCAACAGTCCGGGTCTCCGTTGTCATATTTTACGCTTCATAATCGCCACACATTTTCAATGGGAGACAGGTCTGGACTACAGGCAGGCCAGTCTAGTACCCGCACTCTTTTACTACGGAGCCATGCTGTTGTAACACGTGCAGAATGTGGCTTGGCATTGTCTTGCTGAAATAAGCAGGGGCGTCCATGAAGAAGACGTTGCTTGGATGGCAACATATGTTGCTCCAAAACCTGTATGTACTTTTCAGCATTAATGGTGCCTTCACATATGTGTAAGTTGCCCATGCCTTGGGCACTAATACACCCCATACCATCACAGATGCTGGCTTTTGAACTTTAGCCTATAACAGTCCGGATGGTTCTTTTCCTCTTTGGTCCGGAGGACCGCGCGTCCACAGTTTCCAAAAACAATTTGAAATGTGGACTCGTCAGACCACAGAACACTTTTCCACTTTGCATCAGCCCATCTTAGATGAGCTTGGGCCCAGCGAAGCCGGCGGCGTCTCTGGGTGCTGTTGATAAATGGCTTTAAGCTTTGCATTGTAGAGTTTTAACTTGCACTTGCAGATGTAGCGACGAACTGTAGTTACTGACAGTGGTTTTCTGAAGTGTTCCTGAGCCCATGTGGTGATGTCCTTTACACACTGATGTCGGTTTTTGATGCAGTACCGCCTGAGGGATGGAAGGTCACGGGCATTCAATGTTGGTTTTTCGCCTTGTCGCCTTCGTGCAGTGATTTCTCCAGATTCTCTGAACCTTTTGACGATATTACGGACCGTAGATGATGAAATCCCTAAATTTCTTGCAATAGCTCGTTGAGGAATGTTGTTTTTAAACTGTTCGACAATCAGCTCACGCATTTGTTCACTAAGTGGTGACCCTCGCCCCATCCTTGTTTGTGAATGACTGAGCATTTCAGGAAGCTGCTTTTATACCCAATCATGGCACCCACCTGTTCCCAATTAGCCCGTTCACCTGTGGGATGTTCCAAATAAGTGTTTGATGAGCATTCCTCAACTCTCTGTCTTTTTTGCCACTTGTGCCAGCTTTTTTGAAACATGTTGCAGGCATCAAATTCCAAATGAGCTAATATTTGCAAAAAATTACAAAGTTTACCTGTTCGAACATTAAGTAACTTGTCTTTGCAGTGTATTCAATTGAATATAGGTTGAAAAGGATATGCAAATCATTGTATTCTGTTTTTATTTACGATTTACACAACGTGCCAACTTGACTGGTTTTGGTTTTTGTATTTGGCTTCAAGAGAAATTGTGTCAGCTGTTGGGCTGTCACTACACATAATACACCTCACATAGATTATTTCATTTGTATACGGCTCCAAGAGAATTGTGCCAGCAGCTGGGCTGTCACTACACATAATACACCTCACATAGATTATTTCTCTTGTATTTGGCTTCAAGAGAAATTGCACCAGCCATCGGGCTGTCACTTCACATAGTACACTTCACATAGAATATTTCTCTTGTGTTTGGCTTCAAGATAAATAGTGCCAGCCACCGGGCTGTCACCACACATAGTATACTCACACAGAATATTTCTCTTGTGTTTGGCTTCAAGAGAAATTGTGCTAGCCGCCGGGCTGTCACGACACGTGCACTTCACAGAGAAAATTTCTCTTGTATTTGGCTTCAAGAGAAATTGCGCTAGCCGTCGGGCTGACGTGTGGGACACATCACGGAGAATATTTCTCTTGTATTTGGCTTCAAGATAAATCATGCCAGCCGCCGGGCTGCCACTAAACCTATAGAAGCTTCATATTTCATCTGTTGGCTTAGGCAAGCATGGTTCTGTTTTGGGGGGTTAGTTGCAGCTCCCTGCCTTCAGTTCCACACTGGACGGGCAGGGATCTCGCGAACAGAGCCGTGCCGCCAAACTCAATGTATGCTTGTATGATTTCAATAAATAATCTTTTTGACAAAGTGGTCCTATCAGAAATGCATTTTGAATGTAATTCTTCCTTTAAGTTTGATTTTGTAATATAGTAATAATCAGCGGAAAAATGATCGCTGATGTACTGAATGCATTTTTTCCACATAAGTTTTAATCCCTGATTCTATGACCTTGGTTTATTTTCTGAGATTAACAAGAGGGAAAACAAACTTTATTCCAGTATGCAACATGCTCGATGCCCCCAGTGAAACTTATCAACCCGGTGCTGGAGGAGGACTCATTAAAAAATTAAAAGGTTCACAAATAGTTGAGACAGACTAACCTTTTATCACAAAGCAAAAGTATATTTCTGTCAAAATGTGTGGCTTAAGGAAGTAAATAACTGCTCTATACATGAAATGCCCAGGACTAATGCTGAGGATCAATGATTTAGCTGTCATAGGAGTCAGAGGGAGTGACACTGTTGCTTCACAGCAATAGTGCTATGGTTTGATTCAGACCTCGTCCTCCTGTGTGGAGTATGGACTCTATCTCCCTGTCCATACCTGCATGTTGTGTTATGATGTGCAGGTTAGGTTAACTGGAGACTCTAAATTCCCCATGAGTGCGACTGAATGTTGTGCCACTATGTGAAGCTGCAATGAATCAACGTATTTTCCAGCATTTGTCCCCATGAATCCAGCCTCTTGCCCATTCAGAGCTAGAACAGGCTCTGGTCACACATGAAAATCAGCAGGAATACACTGGTCAGATAATGAACATTGAGCAAAGCCCTCCTACCCAGTATCTTTCAGTTTTGGGTACTTTTTTCCCTCCTCACTGTGTCATTGTAGTTTCCATTCAGAGAAGACATTTATGGGAAAAGAAAATGACAAAATCAATATAATCAATAAAAGTATGATTAATCCAATTGAAATATAAAATTTAAAATAAATAAAAATAAACAGATAAAAACTGTGCTTTTATCATATAAATTCAATCCACACAGATATATGCTATTATATGATACCTTAAGTTAGCTACTTTCACTTTTAGATTTCAGAAGATAATTTGCTACACAAAAAAGTGAGTGCGCACCGGAGTTTCAATATGACTTACAAGTGCTATGGAGCTTAAAAATATTCTGTGAGTGGAAAGCCGAAATTCAGCTGATGCTGATCGGTATAATAGCTAATTACATTGTGGGTAACCTTATTTCTAACAAACAGTAAATGCTGTTGCCAGTGTTAAAATGTTGCTAATTAGCTGGGCATACAGCAGGGTTGGGTTCAATTACTTTTTTCAATTACAATTACAGTAATTATCAACAATTACTTTCGTAATTTTAATTGAATTTTAATTGCATTTTTTATTGAAAAGTAATTGTAATTGAACATTCTGTCGAGAAAGTAATTGTAATTACAATTACAATCAATTGTAATTGAAAAAAGTCATTGAACCCAACCCTAGCATACAGTATTGCAACATTACCCAAGTTTACGTGGGCTTACTTAGGGCTAATGTGAGCAAGCAAAAAAACATTATTTAAAAGCATCAAGACTGCTCAGGTGTAGCTAAATGTCCTCCAGCTTTCAACACAGGATAACTTTACAGATAACGCAACAGCTTGACAAGTCAAGCCCGATCGTACGGCTTGTTACCAACACAATTCACATTTCTTAAATTAATCATGTCGCAATGTTTTGGTCCATACTTGAATAAGCCAGCTAGCATTGTAACGGCAATGCAATACTAACAGCAAGTCATCAACAGCTCTTACAACCAATGAAAAAAGGCTAAAATGATGCAGCAGGAATAAACATGGACAATTTGCTAATCAATGGGCTCAGTCAGAAGAGATGGCATGATGTCACACTCACCTTAGCCCTGAGAGGTCAAGGGTACATTGAATATACAAATTGGTGGACCGAGTTTGTTTATATGCTGTGTCAAATCTGAGACTGGACAAATAAAATGTTATTTACAAAGAGATGGGTTGTTACAGCTGTGAAATTGGCATTTGTAACAAGAGATCATAGAAACATTCTGAAGTTTTTAGCGAAACATGTACCAGAGCCATTGAAAACAGGCTGGAAAAAGAAGACCCTGCCTGTATCGATATGTACCCAGGGTTCTAGCCTCGAACAGCTACAGCAACCAAGACAATTCAGAGGAGCGAAGAAGCTCTTCAGTTAACATTACTGTTCAATAAATACAACCAGCCCGAATTAGCCATTCACTTAAACCTTAATAACTAATAACCCTAATAACTAAACACAAGATCTCTATTCAAAAATGGTAACAGTAGTTATCTAGCTAACCAACAACGAACAGCTACGACAAACAAGAGAAACTGGAGAAGGTAAATGCCCTCGGTTAACGATATTCTTGAATTAATATTACCAAGCCAAATGAACAACAGTGCAAGTTGCACATGCCGAAAGCACTAATGCAGCCCCAGATCATGACAAAACCTGGGATGTCGCTGATAACTGCCTGAAAGGTCCTTCTCCTCTTTAGCCCCTAGAATACGACGTCCATTATTTCCAAAAACTATTTGAAAGATGGACTCGTCAGACCATAACACTCCTTTCCACCTTGCATTATTCTAGTTCAGATGAGCTTGAGCCCAGAGAAGTCGGCGGTGCTTCTGGTGGTGTTGATATATGGCCTCTTCAGCATAGTAAGATCTAAACTATTATCTGATGATCACACGATGACGCATGATGTTCACTGCCACAGCTCCTCTGAATTAATTACAAGCCAGTGTTCTTTTGTCCAGTATAAAAGCACATTGGTTCTCAATTTAATGCTGTTGAGAGCTCAAAGGTCAAACGCATCCAGTATTGGTATTCAGCCCTGTCTTTTGCACATGAAGATTGCTTACGTTTCTCCAGATGCACAGAAAATTTTAATTATATCATGGATCGTACATGGTTGGGAAGATATAACTTTTCAAATCGAGGTTGTTCCAGACAGTGTAAAAAGTTATTTTAGGTCTTTATTAAAATTTAACTCTTTGGATGAAAAGGGGAAATATTTCCAGAGGGATGAGTTTCTCCTGACAAGTAACAACAAGAAAAAATAAAAACTAAACTACCTTTGAGTATTCATCAGGTTGGGAAAAAGCAGGTGATGAAAAAGGAGAGAGGAAAAATAGAAAAATAGAGCGAGAAGCAGTGAAAAATCCCTCTCTTCACAGCTCTGCCTCAGACACCGCACCCCCGGATGTACTGGCGGACATCTTTCCCCTCGCAGTGGCGTCGCCAGGCCACCCTGATGGGAAAAGCAGCAGTTAGCAGGATGACATCACACCACCACAACAAAACCATAGTGATGTCACAGTTATCATGCTGACATAGCATCATTACAAAGAGAATAGGCGATTGTGAGGTCATAGTAATCAGGATTACTTCACACCATGACAAGACAAGAGCTAGCAGTGATTGACCATGTGACTTCTACAGCGCAACATAATTTCAAATTCAATCAATATCAATAACCTTTATTGCAGGGAATTCCCACTGAGACAGAGGTCTCTTTTGCAGGGGAGCCCTGATTTCAATAAAACAATTACAATGGAAGGTTTAAGACAAACAGCACAAATAAAAATACACAAAAGTCACAAACATTAATTTCAGATTATAGGAATAACAAGTTTTAAACTAGAATAAAACATAATAAAAATTAATTAAAAAAAGAATTTATACATATATACATAAGAACATTGGACAGAGAAAAATAAATGAGCAAATCCTACCATAAACTAAAAGCAAATACATCTGGCCTCCAGAAGCAATATATCCAACACTAATTTCTTGAAAGACACGAAGGGGATAAGGCTGTCTAGCTTCAAAGTATCCTGGAAATTATTCCACATACAAGGAGCGAATGCACTAAAAGAGGTACCTCCCAAATTTGTTCTAGTCCTGGGAGCCTCTAACAAAAACCACTCGTGTGATCTGGTATGCTGACTTCTGATTTTGATGGATAAGAGCTTGGTAAGATATGAGGGAAGTTTGCCTAGCAAAGCTTTATAAATAAATAAAATAAAATGTAGCTTCCTTCTAAAATGAAGGGAAAACCACCCCACAGAATTATATAAAGCACAGTGATGGGTTCGGAAACAATCACCTGTGATGAAGCGCAATGCGCCATGATAGATTGCATCCAAGGATCTTAACGTACTAATAGCGGCATGCCTGTAAAGGACATCTCTGTTATCAAATATGGGTAATATTATTGCCTCTACAATCCTCTTCCTATTGTCCAAAGAAAAACAGGACGTGTTTCTGTAAAGAAACCCGATTTTCATTCTAAGTTTCTTGGACAGGTTGGACACATGCGTCTTAAAAGAGAAGTCATGATCCAACCAGATACTCAGATATTTGTAAGACTGAACCTGCTCAATTTGAGCACCAGTCACTGAGAAAATGGAGTCACCTGGCCTAATTGCATTCTGTGCAGAAAAGATCATGAACTTTGTTTTATCAGTATTTAAAACCAGTTTAAGATCAGCTACAGCATGCTGTATAACGTTACAAGCAGATTGAAGATATGTGAGGACCTGTAAGCATGTTGGAGAAGAGGAATAAAGCACTGTGTCCTCAGCATGAAAATGAACCTTGCAATTCGTTACATTACGAGCAATGTCATTTATATAAATTGTGAATAAAATTGGACCAAGAATGGAACCTTGGGGTACACCTTTTGTCACCTTTAAAAATTGAGACTGCGCATCCCCAAAAATAATAGCTTGTGTTTTATTTGAGAGGTAGTCCTGGAACCATGAGCATGCTCTGTAACCAAGACCAATGGAGGACAACTTATTTAATAAGATAATATGGTCTACTGTGTCAATTGCTTTTGCTAAATTAATAAATAGGGCCGCACATTTTTGTTTACTATCCACAGCTGATACTAAATCATTTATAACCAATGAAGCTGCTGTAATGGTGCTATGTCCAGGCCTGAAACCAGATTGCTGTGACGTTAAAATGTTGAAAGTTAAGAAATTGCAAAGTTGTTGTTTTACAAGAGATTCTAAAATCTTAGCCAGGCATGGCAATTTTGAGATGGGCCGACAGCTGTTTACAAAATACGAGCTTCTATTAAGCTCAGTTAGTTATATTGCAAACTCAGTGACATGGTGCAGCTTATGTTCTTACCAAGCTCTGATACCGTTGGGATCTCTGACCACACGCTTGGCACACTTGATCGCAGCACTGATGTCATCCTTCAGCAGACCTACCAGGAGAAAAGGGGGAAGAGAGAGATTGAATGATAAATAGAGAGATCAATAGAGAGAGGGAATGAGAAAAGAGAAAGATAGCATATAAATACTTGAAAATACAATAAATATGACTAATAATCATAACAACTGCAAGATGACAGAACTGAAAATTGGCATAGCTCCACTCACTGCCCCCCCCCCCATTCTCAGGATGAAACAAGGACAGAAGGACGTCCCCCAGGCGCACCAGCATCGCTGTCAAATTTGTCCTTTTCATCTCCCAGAGGTATTTAATAGGA
The DNA here is from genome assembly GCA_029692085.1 of Gymnothorax javanicus. Classification (NCBI taxonomy): domain Eukaryota; kingdom Metazoa; phylum Chordata; class Actinopteri; order Anguilliformes; family Muraenidae; genus Gymnothorax; species Gymnothorax javanicus. Next base: position 189,185,675 of record CM056194.1, on the reverse strand, counting down.
GGGTGCAATGAACTGGCAGTTAAGTAATGTATTAGTTGATGCCATTGCATACGAAGATCGTTTTCAGTGCTGCCCTGGTCCTTTACTAAATTACAACTCACTGCTGCAGGATATATGACAGCCATTCTCAGTACGGCCTCCATTGTTACACCACCAGCGGCTGTTGATCTGGAAAATTCCGTAGTCGATCGACTTGTCAGTGTTGTAGTTTATTGCCGAAGTGTTGTAGCTGGACTCCCATTTGGCCAAGCAGACCCCTGTAAGGACAGGAAAACTATAATTATTTTAAGTGCATTCGTCACTGGTGTCCCATATGCCACAGTGGCCATTTCAAACTAATGACAGACTGGTTTTGAACTGTAGAAAAACAGAAAGTGCTTTCAGATGATTGTGGTTTTGAACTGTAGAAAAACAGAAAGTGCTTTCAGATGACTGTGGATTTGAACTGTAGAAAAACAGAAAGTGCTTTCAGATGATTGTGGTTTTGAACTGTAGAAAAACAGAAAGTGCTTTCAGATGATTGTGGATTTGAACTGTAGAAAAACAGAAAGTGCTTTCAGATCATTGTGGATTTGCATGGTGTCTTTCCACCTTTCGCTCAGTGCAAGAGGAAGGGTAACACCAGCCAAGTTGTACAATCAGGGCCGCATTTCAATAAGTGTTCACGAGCCCAAAGACCGTTGCTCACCTATCGCAACTCCAGAAAGCTATTTCTCTAAGCCTTTGCAGTATAAGCAAGCTGTCGCAATAGCTGCAAAATCTGCGATTTCGACATACCACTGGCACTGGGCCAGTGAAGGGAGCCAGATTAGGTCTTTTTCCATGGCAAGAGAGAATGGCAGGGCCGTTTCTCCAACAAAAAGAATACCAGCGACGAATGCAGTCAGAATTCACATGCGCTAATTAGCTGAATCCTCTCGTTCAAAGCGATGAAGAAATAATATCGCAATATAAGCTTTATCGAGTGGTTGTCGCGCATCAGAGCGACTTGTTTCATGCACGCCTATAACGCCCTGCAAGCCGTGGCAACCCATTGTCACAGGTGGCTTCCAGCAGGCTGGTGTCGATACCCACAGAGTAACGATTGGTTCTGTGGGAGGGTCACCAGTTTGCGATGGCTTTTGAAAAATGCTCGCTGTCGCTGCCTGCGATCCCTCACTAAAAGTCATCGCTGTCTCGGATCTGAGAGCGCTTTGTGAAATGGGCTCCAGGCCTGAGATGGCAGGAGGGAGGGAAGAAAAATTTTATCCAAGCTTCAGGGTACAAGGCCAGTGCGCAGGCTATCAGTCCGCAAATACAGCTGCTCTTTCCCTGTTTTTAATGAACTGGGATATTCGAGGTTTTAGAAAGGCCAGTTTTTTTTCTGAGTACTGCCAAAAGGACATTTGTGCATTTGAGTAATTAGTTGTATCTGACTCAAAAATGGCTTTTAGCTTCCCTTTGAAATGTTTCTTACGGTAAATTTCAGTGCTCATGTGCTTCAGTTACACCAGTGTTTCTGAAACCTGGCCCTGGTGACTCCCTGTGTGCTGCTTTCTGTTCCACCCACAACAGCAAGCTTAGGATTTTAATGTGTGTAATTCTCATTAATGAGTAGATTTCATGTTTAAAGTAGTGATTTACCATGCTGTGAAGAATAAACTGCCCTTTAACATATCATTTTAATATTTATATGTTAATAGCAATTTTGGGAAACAACATTTTTAAACAAATCAAATTGGACACTGAGAAAAATCAGTCGGCTCCATATTGCTGAAAACATTTATTCACAGTTTTTTTGAAAATGATTTCTTTAAACTTAATAACATGATTATGACCAAGAACAGGTTGACTCTGTCATTTCCTTGCATAATAAATTTAGTTTAAGTGGCTGTGTGTCCATGGTTTCACCACTTAGGAACCTATTGAAGGTTTACTTTCATTAATTGATTGGCCATTCACTAGCGACATACGCATAAGCAAATTAATTTACAAGAACCCTAAAAAACCTGTGTTCAACTACTTAATTCAGAGCCTACTGATTTTCTCTGGGTCTAATTTGATCTGTTTAAAAATTTTACCTGAAATTGCTGGCAATATAAAAATATAAACATGGTATAATAAAGAACATTCAATTCTACAATTAATATATCTTTCAAAATGTGGCTTAAGACGGTAAATAACTACTTTAAACATGAAATGAACTTAATTGGGACAAATAGACACTTATTAAAATAGTCTGAGCTGATTCAGTGCTTACAGTCTCCCAGAGAGATGCCCCAATAGTCTGAGCTGATTCAGTACTTACAGTCTCCCAGAGAGACACCCCAATAGTCTGAGCTGATTCAGTGCTTACAGTCTCCCAGAGAGATGCCCCAATAGTCTGAGCTGATTTAGTACTTACAGTCTCCCAGAGAGACGCCCCAATAGTCTGAGCTGATTCAGTGACAGTCTCCCAGAGAGACACCCCAATAGTCTGAGCTGATTCAGTGCTTACAGTCTCCCAGAGAGATGCCCCAATAGTCTGAGCTGATTTAGTACTTACAGTCTCCCAGAGAGACGCCCCAATAGTCTGAGCTGATTCAGTACTTACAGTCTCCCAGAGAGACGCCTCAATAGTCTGAGCTGATTCAGTACTTAAAGTCTCCCAGAGAGATGCCCCAATAGTCTGAGCTGATTCAGTACACAGTCTCCCAGAGAGACGCCCCAATAGTCTGAGCTGATTCAGTACTTACAGTCTCCCAGAGAGACGCCCCAGTAGTCTGAGCTGATTCAGTACTTGCAGTCTCCCAGAGAGATGCCCCAATAGTCTGAGCTGATTCAGTACTTAGTCTCCCAGAGAGACGCCCCAATAGTCTGAGCTGATTCAGTACTTACAGTCTCCCAGAGAGACGCCCCAATAGTCTGAGCTGATTCAGTACTTACAGTCTCCCAGAGAGATGCCCCAATAGTCTGAGCTGATTCAGTACTTAGTCTCCCAGAGAGACGCCCCAATAGTCTGAGCTGATTCAGTACTTAGTCTCCCAGAGAGACGCCCCAATAGTCTGAGCTGATTCAGTACTTAAAGTCTCCCAGAGAGATGCCCCAATAGTCTGAGCTGATTCAGTACACAGTCTCCCAGATTCTGAGCTGATTCAGTACAGTCTCCCAGAGAGACGCCCCAGTAGTCTGAGCTGATTCAGTGAGTCTCCCAGAGAGATGCCCCAATAGTCTGAGCTGATTCAGTACCCAGTCTCCCAGAGAGACGCCCCCAATAGTCTGAGCTGATTCAGTACTTACAGTCTCCCAGAGAGACGCCCCAATAGTCTGAGCTGATTCAGTACTTACAGTCTCCCAGAGAGACGCCCCAATAGTCTGAGCTGATTCAGTACTTAAAGTCTCCCAGAGAGATGCCCCAATAGTCTGAGCTGATTCAGTACACAGTCTCCCAGAGAGACGCCCCAATAGTCTGAGCTGATTCAGTGCTTACAGTCTCCCAGAGAGACGCCCCAATAGTCTGAGCTGATTCAGTGCTTACAGTCTCCCAGAGAGATGCCCAATAGTCTGAGCTGATTCAGTACTTACAGTCTCCTAGAGAGATGCCCCAATAGTCTGAGCTGATTCAGTATTTACAGTCTCCCAGAGAGACGGCCCTATAGCCGGCCACTCCTGCATTCTTCAGTGTCTTCGCCAGCTCACACCGCCCAAAGACCTTAGCGCTAGCGACGCCCGCTAACAGGAGAAGCACTAGAACCCTCATTCTGAACAGACAGATGATTCTGATTGTGCTTCTGTCTTCCTCAAAACTTGAATGCAGCGAAAGGTAGCAGGAGCTTTTGCCGGTTGGATTGGGTCATTCTTTGATGAAATGTTCATTGATCAACTTCTGAAAAACATGAGGAGTGAAACTTCCTCTCTCATTTTGACAGCTGCAGTCATCCTAAACAAGAACCTCAAATATGAAAGATGTTGTGCATACAGAACCACTCTTACTGTGAACTGCATATAGCACAACCTGGCAAAAAAATGTGTAGTGGCACTGCAATATTGTTGATTTAGTGGAGACATCTCCAGCCAAACTGTTGATTTATTTCTGCTGGTGAAGTTAAAGGTGCATAAATAACTTTTATAAAAAACAACTTTTTTTCCATTTTTTACTGAAACTGTCACTCTATACTGACAGTAGTAAATGAGACTGGTATAATCTGCTAAAAAAAAAAAATCAAGAAGATTTGGCTCTTTCCAGTGTTTTTAATAGCATTGGCATGAATCCACCATGCCCGATCGAATTTAACCAATCAGAGCCACGAGGAGTGTCTAACACTGTGTCAATCACTTCTTGAGCACGCTCTGTTCTGCACCTCCCCTCTGCACATGCTCTCTTCCTTGGTCTACTCTGGACCAATTTTTTCTTTGCTCAGTTCCTGGAGGAGCCAAGTACTACTGTTGGTAACTTTTTTGTGTTTTATTTGGCAAAAATGTCATAATATTCTTTCAGCTATCAGTACCTGAAGTGGTCCGAGAGTGAATTTAGAATTCTGTTTGGTGGACCCGGACTGTGAAACTCAAAATCTCCCCGTTGACGCTTCCAGTTCCTTCGTTGTCAGCAATTGCATAACTGTATTAGCTAATGTTATGTTAATGCTCTTATAACTGGTACCTACAGTGTTTGAAAGTGTTGCACTGTTGCTTTGCTCAGCCTAAGCCGGTGAGGTGGTGAAAATAATAGTCAACATGAAGCTAGGTAGCCAGCTGTACTTCAGTCTGGTGTACAGGGATGCAAACTAGCTTGTCTGTTGTAGTCTATCAGCATCCCTCATCATGGTTTGACCTGGTGTGTAAGTTGCCTATCAGCGTCGCAAAAGCTCTCATCTAGTACATTCTAATAAAAAAAAAAAAAAAAAAAAAAAGGTTTTTATGTTATTTGTCGCTAGGTAGCTTTTGTAATGTGTACAGCTAGTTACTTGGTTCGATATCTAAGTCAAGTCAGGTCAATTTTATTTTTATAGCACATTTAAACACAACATAGTTGATCCAAAGTGCTGCTCAATACAAACCACAAACAATAGACAGAAGTAAAAAGAAATAAGACCATTAAAGGAGACTAAACAAGCACATTTCTCAGGAAAAAAATGGCTACACAAAATAGCACAGAAAAATTAAATTCAAGTTCTGAAATGCTAAGGCATAAAATTGGGATTTTATATGAGATTTAAAAGTGGCAAAAGTAGGAGATGACCGAATGTGGAGGGGGAGGCTGTTCCAAAGCCTAGGGGCAGCGACAGAAAAGGCTCGATCACCCTTGAGCTTCAGCTGTGATTGCGGGATGGAAATTTATATCTGGTTGGATGATCTGAGGGACCTTGGGGCAGAATATGGTTTAAGAAGGTCACTTATGTACTCAGGCGCAACATCATGAAATGATTTAAAAATAAAAAGTAAAACCATAAAATCAATGCGGAATTTAACAGGCCAGTGAAGTGATGCCAGAACAGGAGTAATGTGATCCTTCCTCTTTGTACCAGTTAAAACCTCGCTGCCGATTCTGCACAGCCTGGAGCCGAGCCAGGGCGGTTTGAGACACCCCCAAATAAAGCGCATTGCAGTAATCCAAAGCGTGATGTTATAAAGGCATGGATCACTGTCTCCAAGTCCCTGGAATTCAAAAGCAGCTTAAGCTTGGCCATCATACGAAGCTGAATGAAACTACCTTTCAGAAAAGCGCTAGTATGTTTGTCGAATTTCAATGAGGACTCAAAAACTATGCCGAGATTTTTTACATGGTCACGCAGGTTGATGGAGAGTGGGCCCAACTGATTACCAATCATCACGACAGAGGGAGGAGATCCAAAACTGATAACATCAGTTATATCCTCATTAAGTTGAAGGAAGTTGTTTGCCAACCAACACTTTATGTTATCAATGCAATCAAAAGTGACATTAGTGAACTACTGCCGTTGGCTTTCACTAGTAGATAGAGCTGCGCATCATCTGCAAAACAGTGAAAGGAAATGTTCTAATTTTGAAAAATAGAGCCAAGAGGGAGCATGTACAAAGAAAATAACAGGGAACCTAATACAGAACCTTGGGGAACACCACATGAGATTGGAGCCCACAACGAGGAGGAACTACCTAGATTTATGGAGTGGAATCTGTCCTCAAAGTAAGAGGTAAGCCACTTTAAGGCAACATCCTGAATGCCTACTTCACTGCTAAGGCGGTTTAACAAAATGTTATGGTCGATAGCATCAAATGCAGTGCTAAGATCAAGCAAAACCAGGACTGCACAAGACCCAGAGTCGACAGCCAACAGGAGGTCATTCATAATTTTCACAAGAACATATTCTGTGCTGTGATGTGCTCTGACACCTGACTGGAATTTCTCCATGATACTGTATTGGTTCAAATAGGATGTGAGCTGAGAGCTAACAAACTTTTCAAGGATTTTGGACAGAAATGGTAGTTAAGAAATTAGCCTATAATTTTTGTACATAGTTGGATCAAGGTTTGACTTTTTTAAAAGATAAGAAAACCTATGGTGAACTTTGCATCGCCAAATAAAGTACATGATCTCTGCTATCCAAAACTATGTGCAAATTTTACTTTTTTTTGTATCGTGCAAACTGCATTTAAATTTTAAATGTATAAGACAGCACAAGAGAGCTGCTATTTTACTTTGGCTTGAAGAAGATGCTTACGTCACTCAGGCTGGTAGCTCTTTTGTTTTAAAGGTAAAATGGTGAAAGGTCACATCAGTCAGGATCGGATCGCCCATTTCATTAGAATACCCTACAACTGCCCATAGCAGCATTGTCAGGGATTAAACATAGATTTCCAGCAAACAATCGGTTATAATTCAAACAACTGGTATCTCTCAAAAAACTCCTGATTATCAGTGCAACTTTCAATACTTATACTGTGATTACGCACACTCAAAATACAAATCCAGCCCTCATGACGTCACGCACCGGTCTGGGCAGAATATTTCCCATTGTTTTTGATTGGTTGATTATTTTTCATGGCGACACAGCAGATTCTGAAGTTTGTGGGATTCTGCGATGTTTGAACGCCGATAACACGGTGTAAAAAATGTAAATAAAATAATGGCTTATAATTTTGGACAGCAGACACTATGTACTTTATTTGACAATGCAAGTTCACCATAGGCAGAGGTGTAAAATCCAGGGGTCAGAAAGTAAAAGTCCTGCCAGGTTTTTCTCCCGCCCACAGAATGAGCTGATCACTCATATTGGCTCTCTCTCCTGTCCGAAGTAAATCCAGGTGGTTGGAATAAAGTTCTGGGGAGGATTTTTACTTTCTGAACCCGGACTTTACACCCCTGACCATAGGCTTTCTTATCCTTTAACAATGGTTGCACCACAGACTCTCCAGGGAAAAGGCAGTAAGCTTCATGTGAGAGACAATCTCAGATAACTGGGGAAGAGACACTGGCTGAAAACAGTTATAACAGCGAGGCAGCGATTTTGACACTGAGGGGTCATTTGCAGGAGGAGGGATTTGAGACCATATATCCTGAATTTTGCCGAGGAAAAAGTAAAAAAATTTGGCGACTTCAAAGTTGGTGTTGGTGTTAGTGTTGGGTGTTTGGTGTCGGTGTTATTGTTAATTTGACGGGCAAAATACAAGATTGAGGTTAACACCACTAACAACACACAGTGAAACAACCAGTGTCAACACTAGGTGTCAGTGTTTATGTGAAGTGTTAATCTGAGGTCCCCTACACCTAGTCTTGGTGAACACCACACCCGGTGTTAACACCAGGCGTGAGATCATCACTTCCTGTCCTAATTCACAAAGTAACACATGCAGGAGGGAGCGAGACAAGCTGAAGCAGCTGCTGCAAACAGATTTCTGATAAAATAGGTGTGCAAAGCATCAAACTAATGCTTCATGCATTCGTGTGTCATTCAGTTTTGACTGCTATTTTGAATATTCGGCCTAGTGCATTCAAATATGCACTCTGGGCACATGTTCGGGATTTCCACGTGCTGCACGTCGCACCATTGGCTCCGTTTTGGTGCTCTGTTATCTTCATTGCAGTCGGTTATTGTATCCAAAACACAATCATTGTTTTGTTATTGACCTTGAAATTCCAATATTTCCTACTTTTTTTGAAGAGTTTTATCATGGATGATCTGAAACATATGTTTGACAAATAGGCAAAAATAAAAGAAATCACGAGGAAGGCAAATACTTTTTCACTGCACAATGCAATGTGATGACTGCAACACGGTCCAAAAATTGGCTCACTCAGCTGTTTACCACTGTGTAACATCATGTCTTTTTATCCAATCTTAAGCATTTGGGTGCTGAAGGCATCAGTTGATCAAGTCAAGCAAGAGTGATTTTTCCCTCCATGTGACAGGTCCTCAGCTGCTCAGCTGTACAGGGCCTTCATTGCCATGAATTTGTCTTCATAACACAGCATACACTCTCAATCAGACACAGATCAGGATGGCTGGCTGACCTACTTATCTTACACAACCATGCATTTATAATCCCTGCAGAGTGTGGTTTGGCATCGTCTCGCTGAGGGATGCTGTGCCGTTTGTCTGGCTGCATTATTGATGCCCCTGCCAATGTGCAGGTCTCGCCCCAGTACCGTGGCAGATGCTGGCTTTTGGACCCAACACTGCTTACAGCTTGGGTTGTGCTTGTTGTCTTTGGTCCTGAGAACAGGGCAGCTGTTTTTCCAAAACCCACATGGAGTGTGGTCAGCATTTATAGTAGAGAGCAAGTGGACTTTTCAATTCACAGCTTTTTGACTATATTTGCATTTTCCATAAGGTTTTGACATTCAGAATTGGGCATTATTTCACTCAGCGTGTAGATATCCTCGATAAAAACACTCAGAAAATGTGGCTTATTCCTCTCCCTTGCCACATAAAGGCAATTACAACATAATAAACCGCCGAGACAAAAAAAAAGATTGCAGGAAGTAGTCGATACAATGCTCAGTTCAACATCATTTATTTAAAAACCTAACTGCCTGGAGGTTAATCCTGTCGCTGAACCTGATAGCGCAAACAGTGGCTTTCGTGTGTCGGTCTCAGCTCTTCTCTCACAGGTATGATCTGCCCTCAGGGAAGTAAATAATCAGGCCATTTCCCAGGCGACTTTAGGGTCATTGCTATCGGGACATCTTTTCTCATATTCAGTATATACCAATAATTATCTGTGCTGTGTTTACAACTGTTTTTATTGTTTATTGGTCTTTCTCGTCAGGGTTTCTCAGCGATGAGTCAAAGAACCAGTCGGTGCACTTTCCATAAAAAACCTATAAGCACATGAGACTCAAACACTATTGTCCCTAAAACCTGATCCTGTGTAAAAAAAAAAATTTAAAAAAAAAAGTGGAAACTCTTTTCATATTTGTCTTTCAATTTAAGCTTATCTGAAATGTCCTGCAGACTCATTATATTTGTATGCAAATGATGTATCTATAACAAAGATGTTTTCGTAAATTTTGAATGTCCTTATAATCAAGCAAGTAATCAACCAATGAGCATTCCCCAGTGCCACGGCAGTTTCAGCTCACGCCCTTAGGCATGTAAAGAAGTGAAACTGCTGCTGTACGCGTTTAATGGCTGTGCAGGTAATTACACGTGAACAGCTTAAAGGGCATCTAAAGTCGATTCCCATTGTTTTTGTTTATCGGCAAATCAGCGAGCCCCACCTGCGCAAACTAACCGAAATAGAGGGATTATCTACACGTGTACACAAAACATTGGTTGATGAATGAAATTGGTCATGGGACAATGCAAGATGTCAACAAAAGCAAGTGATTTGTTTGTAAACATTGGACGTTCGACGTCCCTTCTGAGAATCGACTTAAAATGCCCTTTAAACACACCCTTCACAATGAATGGGCATGTGCTCTTCTCAGAGCCCTAAAATAAACAGAGACATTCATATCAAAGATATTTTCTTCATGCCATTCACTTGAGTTCAGTATCTTCATATCTGTGGAATTGCTCATTATTGTTGAGTATCTTAATGATGACCACAGTGTCATCAACAAATTTAATATGCAATTGTTGCTGTATTTTTTTTGGCAGAATAAGAGTGAGAAAAAGAATCTTGATTGTGGCTTTTTTAAACTAAAGTGGACAAGTTAATATAACACATCCTCTACACCCGTGCTCTGCCTGTTAGAAAATATAAAGCCCATTTCCTGATGGAAGAAAATGGGTCCTGGGCCCAAGAGTTTAGTGGCTAATTTGTATGGAACAGCATAGTTAAAAGCAGAATTTAAAAAAGAAAGCAACAGTCTGACAAATCTGTCTCTTCTACCAACGTGACTCATTACAGAACATCTTTGCACAAAGAAAAGACATAGTGCAAATTATGTCTATTTTAGGAATTACAGAGCAATAAAATCATCTGGCCGCATGCCGCCATTGAGCGAGAGGTATGTTGTGTGAACGATCATGAGTCGCTCGGTGCTGTTAGATCAGGAACATCAGACGAAAGGCATCTGCATCACTCCAGAGTACAGCGGAGGAGACCTGCAATCTCTGATAGCTGTTGTATGTTATTGGATCATCCACAACCTTTGTATCCCCGGACGACAAACCGGGGATAGTAGGGTACTATGGATCAGCGAGCGTCACACCACCGCTGCTGCCCCCAAGGCTGCAGATATTTCCTGTGAGCGCTCTACAGGTCACCGTTCTTTATGGATTCATTTCATATTTGGCACAGATCTTCTGGGTGGTGAGGTCACAAGTCCTATTGATTTTGGGAGTGATTGTTTTCGGGCGTCTGGGGATACACATCAACCTGCAGGCAACTGACTGTCCAGTTTTAATGAGACGAGATGGAAAGCAGAAATTAAAAAGCTGGTGTTTATATTTGGAATTAAACACAAAACAATTAGCCTATTTATTCTTTCTTGGGCAAACACACTTTTAGTTTTTCCCTAGTACCTATGGAGTCTCCACTAATGTACACAAAAGCTGGTCTGGGTCTTGCGTTAGCCTAACTAAAATGCAGGTGATATGAAAAGCCCCAGTAATTGATGATCATAATTACTTAAAGGAGCCGTATGTAAGTTCGTGGCCAAAACTGGTACTGCAATCACATTCAAAATACTGCAGAGCGCAGTATGCCCTCCCCCTCTCCCCCAGACGAGAGGTTGCCAGCCAGGTTGCCGGATCCAGCAAGAACGTCTACTACAAGGAGCTACCATTTCATATTTCCACATTGGCTGTGCTAATGTTGGAAGGGTTTCCACAGCGTCTCAGCATAATGCCAGAGAAACAGACTCTAATAATGCATTGCTAATGTTAGCGATGACGAGTCACGGTTTTTATTTCTCAAACAATTTGTTAACTTGTCAATTTGATGACCCACCTGCATACGCACTAACATACCATAAACGAACATACATAACGTTATTCGACTGTAGAGAATATTTGAAATGTCCGTGCCTACATTGAATAGAATTAAGTTAGCCAAACTTAGCTGAATCTTACCTGTCTAGGAGAAAATTAGCAACTTTGATGTCGGTCTTAAAATTCTTCTCCGCTTTCAGCCGTCTCCATCTTTCAAAGGCATGTCCTATACAGATTTTTTTGTTTTGTTTCTGACTTTGTCACAACGTATTTTGGAATCATAATGAGGCCTTTTAGGTTTAGTAACGTCAGACATTTGTGCTCCGAAACGCTGGTAGCTGCAGCTCAGTGGTAACTGGCAACCTGGATGCCGAAATGCTACTGACTTCGTGATTGGGAGATAGGAGGAGGGCAGCGTAACAGGCCAAAACACAAAATGACAACATCAACATTAGTTGTGGGCTGCAACTACGCTTTTGTAATGAGAATATTCTGGCTGGACTACTGTTGTCAGTGATATAAGTATTTGAAATTAACATCATTCCTTAATGTCTGGTGATATATCAGAGCCATTTTATGATTAATCTACATACATTTCTTACATACGGCTCCTTTAAATGTCTTCTTTAAAGGGTCATTTCTTATTAAACTCAGGATTTCCAAGTATTTTGTTGTTTTTATGACGTGAACCTTCATCAGAATTATTTGGATGAAAATGTCACAGAGGATTCATACTTCTTTTAATGCAAACATACTGAAGAGATGACTACCTGCCATATAATATGGGGAGGGTTTCTCATTTATGGGTCCTTAAGAATGTCAAATAGAAAATGAGTAAACTCATTTTTAAAAATTTATTAATGAAGAGTGCTTTTTAGATGAAGCAAGCGGTATTAAAAAAAAAAAAAATCAGTTTTCAACATAATTTGCACACATTCCCATTCCATCATTAATTATTTAACTCGTTTATTCCTGCTCAGGGTGGCGGGAGTACTAAAGCATATCCCAGCATGCAATGGGCTGATTTTCGGAGTACAGAAAGTTGAGCAAATGCGAACGCTGTCTGTATTGAAATGCTGCCAAACAAATGAAGGGGGACACTGGCATTGGGGTTCAAGAAATAGTTTTTGCAGAAGCTTTGTAGTTCCCATAATTTTAATGTAGACAAATGAGGAAATCAATCTAAAGAGTTTTGCCATGGAGTTTTAACATTGGTTATCAGTTTGTCAGGGTTTGAAAATCAGAGGCGAGTGATGAAAGAAAAGAAAGAAAAATAAAGCAAAAGAGGGAATAATCTGCCTCAGACACCGCAGTCCTTGATGTACTCGCTGACATCTTGCCCCTCACAGTGGCGTCGCCAGGCCACCCTGGTGGGAAAAGCAGCAATTATCAGGATGACATCACACCACCAAAATGAGGCAATAGTGATGTCACAGGTATCAGAGTGACATAATGCTGATAAAAGACCGGAGGAAGCAGTGATGTAATGGACATGGAAATTCTCCTCCATAATTGTAAACATTTTACACACTGTCCTCTACAGTTAGTGCTGACGCTGGGGAAGACAGCATGGTTTCTCTTCTGGAATGTGCCTTTTATTAAGCTCAGTTACTTATACAGCAAACTCAGTCATCCTGACTTATGTACCAGGTGCAGCTCATGTTCTTACCAAGCTTTGATACCGTTGGGATCTCTGACCACACGCTTGGCACACGTGATCGCATCACTGATGTCATCCTTCAGCAGACCTGCCAGGAGGAAAGGGGGAAGAGAGAGAGAGGGAATGAGGAAAGAGAAATGGGGAGGAGACAGAGGGTGGGAGTGAATGACAGGAATAACAGGAAGTGATGACGGCTCCCTGAACATCACCTGAGGAGTAGCTTTGGCCACAGTGCCACAAACACAGAGGAAACTACATATAGTATTGTTCAAGTGAACCCAGATTTCAGCTGCTGTGGTCCAGAGAAAAAGCCTCACTTGATTTCTTTCAAAACAACAAACATTTCCTCCCAGTCTGTTGGACATCATTGCATAAACTCTCCCTTTCTTTATCACACACACACATACACACACACACACTTCACATTCTCAATTCACAGGAAGTGAAGGTAAGATATGAACCCTATCTTGTTCCATGTTTGTTTAATTCTTCTGCGTGTGGCACATTACAATAATGTTGTTTCACATTCTTAATGATGCACATGTATTTCAAGTATGAAGATAATTTCTCGTTAAATATAGATCAACAAATTCATGAGCTGACTTTGTATACATCTGCAAAGTGTAGGATAAGCTTCATTCGAAGTTATCAATTGAAAACAAAATAAAAAATCAGTCTTTTTCATTGTTATTTTAATGGAAATCCTCTAATGTAGTTGCTAACACAAGTTTTACAGATTGAATAAAAACACTTTTAAGTTGTTCGTAGTAATTAGTTCATTTAGTTCATTTGTTTTTTGCAGTTGATGTGGACCTTCTTTTCTTATATGTGTAGCATGAATATTAAGGTGCCACGCTAAAATACAACTCACTGCCCTTCCCCTTTTGTAAAGTGTTACTCTGGTACTACACTAAATTATACTTCACTGTCGTTTCCTTATTGTATTGTGTTACTTTGGTTCAATCTATATGTATTAATTCTTAATCTGCCCAGCCTTTGCGACGTATCTCCTCCCAAACCTCCCAAAACAACGGATCCTCACGCCCTCTGGCATATGCGTTCCAGACCCACCTGCCTCTGTCTTCATGCCGTATGGGATCGAACCAACTCGCCCCATTACTGAAATTTGAGCCATTTTATCTGTTTTTGCCTTCCGTTAGCATGACGACAGGTGACGTCACTATTCGTTAGGATTATTGGTCACAATCAACCCCCTGCGGAGCACGGGTATGGCTAGTTAACAAATATTGTGCACTCAAATCATTCTCCCAAAACTAAATTTTCAAAGTCAAAAAATAACAAAATCTCCATGAAAATTAGTTGAATCACTGTCAAAATTGCAGGAGCTCAGGTTCTCATTCTGATAATACTGCATGCCAAGTTTGAAAACAACCCACCATATGGTATAAGAATAAAGCTCTGCGGAGCACGGGTATGGGTAGTACTAAATTATACTTCACTGCCCTTCCCTTATTGTAAAGTGTTACTCTGGTACTTTATTAAATTACACCTCACTGCCTGTCGTTTGTTGTGAAGTGCTACCCTGGTACTACACTAAATTACAGATCACTGCCCCTGCCTTATTGTAAAGTGTTACTCTGGCACCAAACTAAATTACACCTCTGCCTGATGTTTGTTGTGAAGTGCTACTCTGGTACTATATCAAATTACACCTTACTGCCCTTCCCTTGTTGAAGAGTGTTACTCTGGTACTATACTTAATTACACCTTGTTACTCTGGTACTACGCTGTTGTAAAGTGCTACACTTGCACTGCATTAAATTACAGATCACTGTCCCTCCCAAACACTCACTGCTGCAGTTGATGTTACAGCCGTTTGCAGTTCGTCCTCCATTGTTACACCACCAGCGGCTGTTGATCTGGAAAATTCCGTAGTCGGTTGACCCGTCAGTGTTGAGGTTAGTGGCCTGAGTGTTATAACTGGATTCCCATTGAGCCAAGCAGACCCCTGTATGAACGAGAACCCCAAAATGATTACAAAATGCACTCATCACTGGTGCTACACTGCAAAAAATGAAAGATGAAAATATTAGGTCAGATGAATTTACTTATTTTAAGACTTAAAACATTTATTTCTATCACAATTTGTCTTAGTAAGACAAAAATTTGTCCTGATTTGAGGTAATTTTCACTAGCATGCCAATGGAATTAGAAAATTTTCACTTGTCAAGCAAATAATTACTATTTAATGCGGCGTACCATTTAATGCTATTTCTACATTTAACTGAGAGTGAGCAGAACACACAGAGGTCGCTGATGGTGATGTTAATGTGTGTGACATCTGGCGACCTGAAACACAACTGAACTAAGGGGAGGATGTAACTGCATTGGGGAAAGATTGATCACTTGGTTTCATGCACCAGTGTGCAGGCAGGCAGGCAGTCAGTCAGCAAACAGATAATCTTTAAGAATTTTAAAAAAAAACAGTCATATTCAAAAATTCATGAAGAATGGGAACTTGGTTTATTAATGGTAGTAAAGAAAACAAACAAAATGGCATGCTTGACTGCACATTTGAATAATTAGTTTGATGTTACTCAAAAATAGTGTTTAACTTTACTCCGAAATGCATCTCAAATTTAAATGGTTATATTTAAATGATTTAGTACTTACAGTCTCCCAGAGAGACGCCCCAATAGCCGGCCATTCCTGCATTCTTCAGTGTCCTCGCCAGCTCACACCGGCCAAAGACCTTAGCGCTAGCGACGCCCGCCAATAGGAGAAGCACTAGAACCCTCATTCTGCACAGACAGATGATTCTGTTGGGGCTTTTAACCTCTATCTTGCTTAAATAGCCTGAGGACCAGCAGAGGGGTGAACAGTAACTTCTGCCTTCACTGGTTGCTTCTGCAATGTTTTGCATGAGCGCCAACATCCAAAAACAGGGCAGTGATGCTTCCTCTTTCATTATGAGAGCAGGGGGCGTGCATGTTCTGGAAAGACCCACATTTAGAAAATACAGGATGTCATGCATACCAGAAAATTCTTATTGCAAACTGCATACAGCACAACCTCGTCAAAATGAGTAGAGGCGCATGAGACATCGTTGTGCAGAGATGTTTATGCATTGTTGATTCGTCATCAGGTGCTTTTATTTCTGATTTTAGTGTTTGGGTCCACTTTCTAACTAAAGACAGCCTGAGTACCACAAGATACCCTGCTTCTGGGTTCAAAACTTCAAACAAAAAAAAAAATTGGTTGCTGAAGTTCTTCCTGTATTCAGCCTCACATATAAGCAATTACAGACACATCCCTATAAACGAGAGACCTCTGAAATTTATAGAACTGAACCTCGAAAGTATGTTTTCAGCACTTTGTTGAATCCAAGCCACAAAGACTTCAGGCTGTTTTGGGGCAAAGGGGGGTCAAACCCTGTATTACAGATGCGTACCTAATAAAGTGCCCACAGAGGGTAGTTCCCAGATGACTGCATGCTCTGTCTGTGCACGTTTTGTAAATAAATGCAGGCAATCAAATCAATCCAAACAAAATCTTTAATCAAACTGGAATATTAATTTATCACATAACAGCAGTACTTTTCTCATAGCCCAGCTCATGACATATTTTTGATATTACCCTAGGGTAATATCACTTTTGCGAAAATTTCATTGGCTGAGAGCGAGGGGAAAAAAATCGCTTTGCGTTACGTCATGCTTTTAATATTTAGCCAAACTGAATGCCGAGTGTAACGCTGGTTAAGTAAGGGATAATCAACTCATAGGTGTGCATTACATGGTTTTAAGGCACGACGCGGAGGCGAATAACCACCCGACGCGAAGCGAAGGATGGTTGCCTCAGTGAAGTGCCTTAAAACCGTGTAATGCACACCTACGAGTTGATTATCCCGCTTATATCATGGTCATTTGCCAGCAATATCAAATCGAAGCATTCAGAAATTTTTGGTGAAAGTTTTTCGCTCTAAAAAACGAGCTGGTAATCCGCCTTCTCATAGCCAATACCATAGGCCAAGCTAAACTGAACCAGCTAACTTAGTTCAGCTTACCTTCATTGAGAGATAGTTTTTTGCCCATGCTAACATCCTTTTACCAGCTAATGATTTGCTAACAGATTCCAGCTGAAACGCAGATTATAACACAACATTATGTGCGATTATGCAGAATATAGCTAACTTGCTACCTGCAATTACAATGAACTTATGACGGTTTCCGTAGAGCCAGCGAGCTGAAATCAGTCTGTCACAGCGCGTAGCTAGTGAACTGTCAGTAGTTGCTGATACATGAAGTGGACACATTAGCTTCCTTTGTAACTGTACACAATTACTATAGTTTAATGAATAAAGCGTGATTACTTTGCGGGTTTAATATTTACGGTCATTATCGCTGGAGCACCTATGGTTAACCGCCTCGCAGGACGTAATTTCTCTGACACAGCCAAATTTACTGGGGAGAAATAAGCAGCTAGGTTTCTGTTATACCCAGCCAAATGCTGCTGCTCTAACGTTGCTATGGTTACAGGTTGGCTAGCAGATGAATTTCGAACAGTGAAACTACCGTAGGCCAAACTACCTGTGCGGTTCCACAGTTTTAATCAACACCTGCTAGCCTATCAGAAAAGAGTATTCAGCCAGACCATGGTATAAATCGGTATGGTTGAATGCTATAGCAAGCTAGTTATGCGCCATTCACATAACTAAGTTCACATTACCTAGCTAGGTAGCGTGCACGCAAAACTTTTTCAAAACCATTATGTAACATTAGTTTGCTAGCAAGTGAGCTAACGTTAGCTAGCTACTAAGTTGACTGAATTTACAAACCTGCTTGGTCAGCCGGGGATGTCTTTCACTATGTGACCAAGCAGAGCAATGTAATTGGAGCAGTGCTAACACATAATGGCCGCTAAATTACGCAATTGAGTTTTTGTGGGCGGCACGGTGGCATAGTGGTTAGCACTGTTGCCTCACAACAAGAAGGTCGTGGGTTCGATTCTGCCCTGGGGCCTTTCTGTGTGGAGTTTGCATGTTCTCCCCGTGTTCGCGTGGGTTTTCTCCGGGTACTTCGGTTTCCTCCCACAGTCCAAAGACATGCATGTTAGGTTAATTGGAGACACTAAATTGCCCATAGGTATGAATGTGAGAGCGAATGCTGTGTGCACCCTGCGATGGATTGGCGAGCTGTTCAGGGTGGGTTCCTGCCTTTGCCCGTAGTCAGCTGGGATAGGCTCCAGCTCCCCCCGCGACCCTAGTGAGGAATAAGCGGGGTATAGACTCATACTCATATATACTCATATATATAGACTATATACTCATACTCAGTCATGGTCACTGAAGGAGCAACAACTCCGAACAGCGACTGCACGCAATACAGGAAAACAACAGAGTCAGGAGAAAAGCTGAGTGATAAACTTTCTCACAAACTCTGTAATAGAGCCTTTTTTTTTTTTTCTGAACTAAGAAAATGGTTAGAACGGGAAAAAGTGACAAACCAAGCGACAAACCAAGCCAGCCGGATCTTACAACAATTGTGGAGACCCTCGAAGAATTGAGAAATGAAATGAGGGAGAAGCTGGACCAGCTTTTGAAGGAAAACGGTGATCTCAAAAAGGAGATTGCCAAGAAAGACGCACAGATTCAATCTTTATCAAGCAAACTGGAGGAGCTGGAGCAACAAGAGAAACGTAATGATGTAATCCTGACAGGGCTCAAAATCAAACCCAGGAGTTATGCCAGGGCAGCAGCAAAGGACGACGATGGAGGCGAGGAGGACAATAAATCTGTGGAAATGCAGGTGATGGAATTCCTTCAGACCAAAAGTATTTCTCTGGACCCCAGCAATGTGGATTCATGTTATCTGCCACCGAAAAGGAGGAAGCGGAGACCGGAATGCAGCAAGGGCCGTGTTACTACGACTTACAAGCAACAAGCACAAAAATCTCTCTGTTGAAGCAAGGGAAAAATCTCAAAAGGATCCAATGTTTTCATAAATGAAAACCTCACCAGGTACAATGCAACCATCGCATGGAAAGCTCGTCAACTAAAGAAAGCGGGGAAGATACACAGCACTTGGACGGCTAACTGCAGAATTTTCATCAAACCAAATGGGTCACCGGAAACTACCAGACTGGTGCTGATCAAGATGATGCGGGATTTGGAGAATTTTGACCACTAAGGCAGGTTAAAATCCCTGACAAATCTCTATGAGCAGTTATCTGATAAACCAAACTGTAGATCAGGAAACTGGCTTTTCAACAACAAGTCACCAAAACTCAGGAATAGACCCTAATGAAGAAATTGATCCGGACAACCATTTTTTCTACAACGAAACAAACGCATGCGGATACTTTACTTTAGTCAAATTTAACAAGAACATTAAAATGGAAGGGAGTTAGTCCATTATCCACTTCAATAGTAGGAGTTTATATGCAAACTTTGACCAAATAAAGGAATACCTTCTGTCATTTGCTAATCCGTTCAACATCATCGCACTATCGGAAACTTGGATTAAAGAAGAAAAGGGCAAGGACTTCTACATGGAGGGTTACAACTTCGTGTGTAAGAGCAGACTGAATAAAGCTGGTGGGGGTGTTGGACTATTTATTGATGAGGCCATAAATTTCCAGGTACTAGAATGCAAATCAATTGTTGTGGAAAATGTAATGGAATGCCTCACAATTGAGATTCCTAGGTTGAAAGGTAAAAATACGGTTATTTGTTGTGTGTACAGAGCACCGGATTCGCAAATTGATGTTTTTATTAAATGTATGGGTGAATTACTTGTCAATATGAACCAGAAAAATGTTTTTATGTGTGGGGACTTTAATATTGACTTGATAAATCCAAATAATAGCTCTATAATAGAGGAGTATATTGACACCATGTATGCCATGGGTATGCAACCATTAATCACAAAACCAAGCAGGATTACTAGACACAGTGCCACCTTGATAGATAATGTGTATACTAATGTATTAGATTCTGAAATATTTAGTGGCATTATGATAAATGATATCACTGATCATCTACCAGTTTTTGCTATTTGTAACTGCCAATTAGATATAAGGGACCAGGCTAGATTGAAAACCGTGGAACACACAGAAATCAGAATTAAAAGCGGAAAAAGGCTAAAGAAACTAGAATCAGATATGTTGAACCAGAATTGGGATCATGTATTAACAGAGAAAGATCCAAACAGAGCCTATGAGGCTTTTCTATGGACAGTTAACTCCCTGTATGATAAACACTGTCTAGTCAAAATAACGAACAAACTGAAGCAAAACAAAGAGAGGAAACCTTGGGTTTCAAAAAGTACTGGCAAATGCCTGTAAGAAGAAAAAATATATTGTATAAACAGTTTCTGAGAGAAAAAGAACTGAGAAAGCAGAAATTAGGTACAAAAATTACAGAAACAAAATGACAAATTTACTAAGGAAACATAAAAAAGTATATTATGAAAAGCTTTTATTAGAAAATAAACATTACACCAGAAATCTCTGGAATATAATAAAGAACGTCTCTGGGAGGACACCGAGGAGGAGTACCCTGCATTCTTTAATATAAATGGCAAAAAAGGTAGAGGACAAGGAATTGGTTGTGGAGAATTTTAACAGTTATTTTGTGAATGTTGGGCCAGAACTAGCAAAGGGTATTAAATCCTCACACCTAAGATGGGACTACCTTGACAAGGATGAGGAAATCCAAGACACAATGACACTAACTCCTGTTACCGAATCTGAAATTAAATCAATTCTGAAAAATTGTACAGCTAAGACATCTGTTGATGTAAACCAATTAGATATGAAATTACTGAAAACACTAACTAACGCAATTGTAACTCCACTTACGCATATATGCAATCTATCCTTCTCCCTGCGGAGTGTTTCCAGATAAAATGAAGATAGCGAAAGTTATCCCTCTCTACAAAAGCGGGGATAAATCTGATTTCTCAAACTATCGTCCTGTCTCGATTTTTACCTCAATGCTCGAAGGTCCTAGAAAAGCTCTTCAATGACAGATTGGACAAGTACATTGATAAACACAAACTACTGTGTGACAGCCAGTATGGGTTCAGGAAAAAGCATTCGACAGCACTAGCCCTAACAGAATTTATTGAAATGATTAAAGATTCACTAGATTCAAACTTATATTCTATAGGCATATTTATTGATCTGAAGAAAGCATTCGACACTATAAATCACGATATATTGATTGAAAAAACTTTACAAATATGGATTAAGAGGGACCGCATTAAAATGGATCAAAAATTACTTAACAAGTAGGGACGCAATTTGTGCAGATGGGCAATAGCAAATCGAATTGCTTGGACATTACCTGTGGAATTCCTCAGGGCTCGGTCATAGGTCCCAAGTTGTTCATAATTTACATAAATGACATTGTTAAGGTGTCCGATATCCTAAAACTAATTTTATTCGCAGACGACACAACTATTTTTTGCTCAGGTGTCGATCTCAAGCAATTGGCAAAAGTGGTTAATAAAGAAATGTCTAAACTTCACACATGGTTTAATGTAAACAAATTATCATTAAATCTTACAAAGACCAAATTTATGATATTTGGGAAAAAAGGCCTAAAGGATGACATAGACTTAAAGTTAAATGGTACCAGCATTGAAAGGGTAAACGAATATAAAGTCATGGGAGTTATGTTAGATAATCTCTTAAGCTGGAAACCACATGTAAACTTGGTTCGAAGAAAGTTAGCTAAAAGCGTGTCTATTCTTTGGAAAATGCAAAAATTATTAAAATACAAGTCTCTTAAAATAATCTATTCAGCACTCATAGCACCCCACTTACACTACTGCGCTGAAGTATGGGGACACACTTATAATAATACAATAGAATCATTGTTTAAACTCCAAAAAAAGGCCCTTAGAATTATTCATAACGTTCCCTATGGAACTCATACAAACGATTTGTTTATTAAGGCAAAGTTTCTTAAATTGCAGGATATAATAAAATTCAACTCCTTGCAAATTGTATATTTAAGATACCACAAAGAATTGCCTAGAAATATACAATGCCTATTTCTCCAGCGTGAATGCCTTCATGACCTAAGAGGCAGAATGTTGTTGCAAACTAGAAGGGTCAGATCGACTCGGAGTGAGCACTCCTTATCGGTGGCTGGAGTCAGTGCATGGAACATAATTGAACACAAGGTCAGAAGGGCAGACAATTTGAAAGACTTTTAGTATCTTCTGAAATCTGCATGTTTGAATAACTATGAACTTATCCAACAAAATGGCATTGGATAAATTAAACAGAACCATAACGGGCATAAACAATAGGAGTTGTTTATAGACACTCAGCTATACTGTGATTAAAACTCTTCATGACTGTCATAAATCTCTATGATTTTATGTTGTGACGTTTAAATCGTAGTGTAAATAGGCACTCAGCTCTGTTGTGATTTATAAATCTTTATGATATCTTACCCATAATCAAACTGTTTTTCTGGGAGTTGGGGGCGGACTTTGACAAGCGATTTAAGCTGCTCCAAGGACCCTTTTGGGTCATGATACATGTTGTGTTGAAATTGTCATGGAATGACTGTACAATCATGCCGAAATGAAAAAACAAATAAATAAATAAATAGACAATGAATGAAAGAATGTTATAAGCTTGGTCATGTCATGAGAAAGTTTTGAAACTCATTGAGTAAATTTTGGATTTGTTGCACGCTAATGTTATGGTTCTGCCTCATGTATGTTGTCTTTGTGCTTATTTGTGCTTGTGCTTTACTTTCGTTTTATTTTTCAGCTTTCATTGTGCCGTCTGATGATTGATTCCCTCTCTGCCAATCTCCAGTGATGTCGCGTGACAGCCTTCAGCATGCCTGCGTCTCGTTGTCCAATCACGTTTCCTCTTTCGGTTTGGGCTGTGGTATTTCATTCATTGTTTCCACCTGTGCTTAATTCTGGGTCTCGCTAAACTGAGTGAATGCGTTCTCTGATAGTACGGTTAGTAATTATCCTAACCAGCACTTATTTGAGGGTGATTGTAAATATTTCGTCACGTAGTATTAACCTTAATTGACTCATTAGCGAGTGCGAGTGTTTCTAGCTTTAGTAATTCCTGCCTAAGCTTTCCCTGACTAACTGCGTTTAAAGCTGTGCTTTCCTTTGCTTCTCTCGTGGTGCTTTTTACTCGTCACGTTTAGATTACCTTAATCTAAACTGTCTAGTTTGATTGATGGTCTCAGCGTCTTGTCTCGAGTCATTATGGTTTACCCGGTCCTGGTTAATTTGTTTATTAATCCCATGTGTTTCTGTTTCCAGTCGAGATTGCGTTCCGAGTCCCCGCCTCCTCTCGTGACTATTTATGTGGCAGAGATGGGAGGAGACATCAGACAGAACTTTGTTAGACTCTGCTCTGTGAAATCTCAGCTCCTTGTGCCTTCCGAGTGTTTCCTGTGTATGATTCCCGAGTCTTGTATTTTGCTGCGCCCACGTCTTGTCTGACCCTTGTTTAAGTCTCCCAGTGTGTCCGTCAGTCTAGTTAGGTTCAGTTTTTGTTTTTCTAGTTTAGCCACTCTAGGAGTGTGTACTTCTGTTTCCCCCTGCCTTGGGCAGTGTACTTTAGTTTTCCCATTTGTTCAGTGCATGTGCACGGTGTTTTATTTCTGGCCTGTGTGCCTATTTTCTCCTCGTGTTTTGTGTTTCAATGAACACTTCAGTTCCTGCATCTGGTGTTCCCCTGCCTACTTCTTAACAGGTAAAGCTCGCAGAAAATGCAAAATTTATATCAATATGCCGGCAAACAAAAGTAATACGAAGACTCCAGAGAGCAAGTGATTGCTTCAGTAATATCCACAATTTTAACAGAAAAGGGCATTTAAAATCGAGTCCCATTGTTTTTGTTTATTGGCCAATCAGCGAGCCGCACCTGCGCAAAAGAACCGAAATAGAAGGATTATCTACGCATGTACACAAAACATTGGTTTATATGAATGAAATTGGTCATGTGACAATGCAAGATGTCAAAAGCAAGTTATAAACATTGGACGTTCAACGTCCCGTCTGAGAATCGACTTTAGATGCCCTTTAAAGTTACCTGAAACAATTTCACCTTTAAAATTAACAATTTTGGATGTCTTGCCAGTTCCAAAACCTTTAGTCCTGGTTGTGAAATTACATTTACACACTTCTGTACAAATCTAGTGTAACTTTTACCTCCTCTCTCTGACCTGCACTTTACCGCATCTGAACTGAAACCAGCCTTATGAAAAACCGCATATAACACCCAACATGTGAATACTTCACAGGTAAACTGTCCAAAATAATCTCACTCATGAGATACGTGCCCAGAATGAAAGTGTTACAAGAAACGGTAAGGTACAAAAACTCGTGATTTAAATTTGATGAAGTCAGTCACAAGTGAAAATATGGAAAAGTGGAAGTTGGGGATTTTTCAGAGAAAGTTCAAAAGTGCCCAATTTTCCCTATCACATGCGAGACACAAGGACTATCGCCAATTTCTGTGTAAATTTAAACACACTTGCGTGCTGTGCAATAGCCACAAGCAGAGGCTGGGTCAACTTCAGTACCACGATTGCCACCCAATACCAGCCATCTCATTCCATTTAGAGATCTAGGAAATGGACTCATAGCGCCACCTGCAGTTGAGCAGGGCTAATAACTTAGCTAGGACACTTGTACACAAATCCTTTGGACATTTTTGAATAAATTGGCACCACCAGCCCTCTCATGTACACACAGGAGGAAGACGCACACATTACTGACATGTAGACCATATACGCCCAGGGCTACTTATTTGACAGCAACAGTCTAAAAAAGAAAAGAAAACATTAATACTCTTGAATAACAGATGTGCCACGACCAAATAAAAATGTCATCAGCACTCGTCATCAGTTTAGGAATGAAGCCCTCTGATAGAAGCCTCTTTGACCAAAAATGCAGCACTTCTTCCTTGTACTTTTCTGTTCTGTACTTTAGTTAAGAGACACAAATGCACACATTCTGTGAACCAAAAGTCAACATTCTAACTTGAGCTGAATACAGTAAAATCCAGCCAGCAGGTAACTTGAGTCCCACAAAATACTGCAAATTTAGAACTTCAGAATTTTGCTGCACCCTATGTGGTGGGCTGGAGCTGGCTGTGAGAAATAGCATGTTGGCGCCACAGTTACACTAAGATACATGACTTATCAATGCCAAATGCTTCCCTGCTAATAATAACACTAATTAAATAACGCAGTGATAATACAATGATACACAATAAAATTATTGATAGATTCTTTATATTAATACTTTTAATTATGGAACGCAGCTTTACGTTTCCTACTGTTGGAATAGTTGCTGAATGGTTTGGGCTCCAGCTGCAGGTTGGATCAGAAATAGGCTGCACTGTTTAGACATGATTCCGGCAAATTATATGTGGACGGCCTTATGTTTAAGGAAGATACCAATAATAATTTAACATAACGTGAGTGGCGAAAACAGGCTATTCAGCCCAACTAGGCTCACCATTTTCCTATCGTTAAAGTGAGCCTACCATTTCAGAAACTCAATGACTAAATACTTGCAGCATCTGCCGCTATACCTAGCCTGGTCTTGAGAACTCCCAGCATCTCTGCCTCTACAATATGGTTAGGCAAGCTATTCCACACTGATACTGCTCTCTGCATGAACAAAAAAAAAAAAAATCCTAATATCAGTTCTAATTTACCTTTGCCTAACTTCCATTTGTGACCCCGTGTTCTACTAACAGAACTTGGCCCAAGTAATCCTACATAATTCACTTTGTTAATCCCTTTAACATATTTAAAGACCTCAATCAGATCACCCCTAAGTCTCCTTTTCCTAAGACTAAAGAGATTAAGGATCTTAAGCCTCTTCTCATAGCTTTCATCTTTTATACCTGGAATTAACTTAGTGGCTCTTCTCTGAACTTTTTCTAGATCCTCTATATCTTTCTTGCAATATGGTCCCTAGAAGTGTGCACAATACTCCCAGATATTTATCATGTGGAGCACATTCCAGTTTTAAACCTCCCATGAAGTAATCCCGTCTAATGTTTTTATTACCTACATGTACTACTTTACATTTCACTACATTAAATTTCATTTGCCACATTTCTGCCCAATTCTGAATTCTATCTAAATCATCCTGAATCACTTTTAGTGGACTCACAACTGTTTGCCAAACCTCCCAATTCAGTATAATCCGCAAATGTACCTACACTGCCCTCCATAATTATTGGCACCCCTGGTTAAGATGTGTTCTTTAGCTTCTAATAAATTCAGTTTTTTTCTAAATAATATAGGACCACAATGAAAAAAAGAGGAAAATGCAACCTTTAATTCAAGTGCATTTATTCAGTGGGAAAAAATCCCACATTAAGAAATAATTCTTTTACATCAAATCATGTGTGCCACAATTATTAGCACCCCTGATGTTAATACTTTGTACAACCCCCTTTTGCCAACAAAACAGCACCTAATCTTCTCCTATAATGTTTCACAAGATGGGAGAATACAGAAAGAGGGATCTTCGACCATTCCTCTTTGCACAATCTCTCTAAATCATCCAGCGACCTGGGTCCTCTCCTCTGCACTCTCCTCTTCAGCTCACTCCACAGGTTTTCAATGGAGTTGAGGTCTGGGGACTGAGATGGCCATGGGAGGAGCTTGATTCTGTGTCTGGTGAACCATTTCCGTGTAGATTTGGCCACATGTTTAGGGTCATTATCTTGCTGAAAGACCCAGTGACGACCCATCTTCAGCTTTTGGGCAGAGGCCACCAGATTTTGATTTAAAATGTCCTGGTATTTCAAAGCGTTCATGATGCCATGCACCCTAACAAGGTTCCCAGGGCCTCTGGAGGAGAAACAGGCCCACAGCATCACCGATCCTCCCCCATACTTCACAGTAGGCATGAGGTGCTTTTCTGCATACTCATCTTTTTTGTTCCGCCAGACCCACTTAGAGTGTTTGTTGCCAAAAAGCTCTATCTTGGTCTCATCTGACCAAAGCACACGGTCCCAGTTGAAGTCCCAGTACCGCTTAGCGAACTCCAGACGTTTGCGTTTATGATTGTGAGTGAGAAAAGGTTTTTTCCGTGCATGCCTCCCAAACAGCTTGTTGGCATGTAGATAGCACCTGATGGTTGTTTTGGAGACTTTGTGACCCCAAGATGCTACCATTTGTTGCAATTCTTTAACAGTGAGCTTTGAAGAACTTTTTATTTCTCTTACCATCCTCCTCACTGTGCATGGTGGCAAAATAACCTTGCGTCTTCGTCCAGGCTTGTTTACCACTGTTCCAGTTGTTTTAAACTTCTTAATGATTCCTCTGACAGTAGATATGGGCAGGTGCAGGCGAGTGGCTATTTTCTTGTAGCCATTGCCTGACTTGTGAAGGTTGACACACATCTGCCTTACTTGAATGGTGTGTTCCTTTGTCTTTCCTATGTTGAAGAGTGGATAAGAGAAATGGCCTCTGTGTCACATCATATTTATACCCCAGGGAAACAGGAAGTGATGAATTACTAATTATATGTTCCCAGATACTCTGATCAACTTTGTAAACTACTGTAGAAATGACAGAAATACTTCAATTACATTTATTTCCTAGGAATTGTTAGGGGTGCCAATAATTGTGGAACAGGTGATTTTATGAAAAATAATTATTTCTTGGTCAGGGATTTTTTTTTCCCAAAATTCACTTGAGTTGAAGGTTACATTTCTCTACAATTTTCAGTGTGAGAATATGCTTCTGCAATAAAAATGGAATTTATTTTAAGGCTTTTAACACATCTTAACCAGGGGTGCCAATAATTATGGAGGGCACTGTATTTTGCTTTCAAAGTTCCTATCAAGGTCATTAATGTAGATGAGGAACAGCAGGGGTCCCAACACCGATCCCTGAGGGACTCCACCTCCCACAATGCCTAGCTCAGATGAGATCCCTCTGACCACAACTCTTTGTGTTCTCATGCACAAAGTATCTTCCAATTTATTTCACTTAGATACGAGTGCATCCTGTTGAAGTTTGCTCGCCTAAAATTGAAATTTTTGTTTTCAAAGATAACTTCTTAATTTGCCATGAAACGTCAAAACTAACAGTAGAATGATCACTGGTCCCAGGTGGCTCCATTACCTCTACATTGCAAATTCTATCAGGGTCATTACAGAGCACTAAATCTCTCTCTCTCTCTCTCTCTCTAATCTACAGGCAAATTTCACAGATTCCCAATCGATACCAGGGTAATTGAAGTCTCCCATAATAATAGTCCCCCCTCCTCTACAAGCTTGCCAAATGCTCTTAAAGAGCATTTCATTCACGATACTGCCCGAAGCTGGTGGTTGATAGCATACTTCTATGTTTAGACCATAGACTGTATTAAAAGATGAACGCAGTGCTCAGGTCTGAAAACTGAGGCCAATGCGGAAATCTCCAAAATTTGCATTCTATTTAATGGACAGCAGATGGCAACATCAGTGGTTGCAGAAAGAAGTTCAATCCTATAGAACTCTATGAGAAAATGACCCTACTTTCCCACCTAATTTATTATTTAAATAATGATTTTCCACATTACTTTATTGTATCTACTGCAAGTTTCAAGTCTCCTTCGTTATATCATGATGTTAATTTTTGTAAATTGTGGTCCCAAATAGACTAGAAAAAAGGATAAAGCCAGAATATGCTTTAGGGGCGTGGCTATCCTCTGGTCCTTGTCTGATACGGTCAGATCCACACGTAGATCCACCCCTCGCTCCTCCCTGGATATTCAGTTCACGCTCTCGTCCAATAGGAATCACATCCGGTTTCAAAATGACAAAATGGCGCAATTCAAATTGCCAAAATTGAGGCTTCCTAAATGGTATGCTGAAACCAATGGTGGAAGTCACGGTTGCTTCATCCATCTTTTTATACAGTCTAAGGTTTAGACCTGTCTCGTGTTCGCATATAAACCTGACCCAAATGTCTTCACAGGGCAAGAAATGTTCGATTTCAGGAATTTCCTGCACATTTATGTTCTCATTCACATAGAGTGAAGAAGAAGAAGAAAAAAATTTATTTATAGAGCACATTTCATACCCAAAGGCAACACAATGTGCTTCACAGGAGTAAACATATAAGCATACATATTAATATAAAAATAACATTCCAACAAAGAAACATACACATGCAAAAACAAAAAAAAAACCTCAAACTAGCTAAAAATGACACTAAAAAGAAATGTTTTAAGTTTGCTTTTGAAAGAGCTAAGTGTGGGGGCATCTCTGATATCCCTTGGAAGGGCATTCCATGTACTTGGGGCATAATAACTGAAAGCAGCTTCTCCAGCTTTACAGCATATGCGAGGAACTACAAGAAGACAAGCTGATGATCTAAGGCTTCTTGTTGGTTCATATGGGACAAGCATTTTTTAATATAATTTGGAGCAAGGCCATTCAGTGCCTTGTAAACAATAAGAAGGATTTTAAAATCAATTCTGGCATGTACTGGAAGCCAATGCAAGGTCCGCAGAACCGGAGTGATATGTTCATTTTTCTTGGTTCTAGTTAAAATTTGTGCAGCAGCATTCTGAATGAGCTGCAGCCGTTTAATAGATTTTTGAGGGAGTCCAGGAAAAAGACCATTACAGTAGTCAAGTCTACTAGTTACAAATGCATGAACAAGTTTTTCAGCGTCGGAATTTGACAGGAAGCCTCTGATTTTTGAAATGTTTTTTAGGTGAAAGAAAGATAATCTTGTGACGTCATTAATATGATTGTGAAAGTTAACCCTTTCGCAGGCAAATTTTGGCCCAGATGCATACCCCCACGGACGGATTAATTTTGGGTTTTTACCAAAATATGATTGTTATTCAAAATAACAATAAAATAACACCAAATCTCATAATAAGTTTCCCATAACTGATGTTTTTATGTTTTAATCCTCTCCAGAATCGCTAAAATCGTTTGGATCCAAGTCACTCCCCGCTCTCTGCATATTCAAACTCATCGTCAGAGTCATTCAATAAAGCAAAAACTTCATCCACGTTGTATTTACGTTTAGAAACACGGCTAGAATGCCGCTATTTGTACTGCCGATGCCATGTTCACATGTCCCACAATTTGACCGGGAAGTAGTCTCGTATTTAGCGTTTTAGGAAATCCCATGCCTCGTTCACGGCTAAAAATACAGTGCTGGGTGACCTGAGACCAGCCAATGGTAATGAGCGTAACTAACAAAGGGAATTCCCGCAATCGGGGAATTTAAAGAAGACTTTATAAAACACGTTGGTTAAAACGACAAAAATGTCGCTGTGCCTGCGAAAGGGTTAAGATCAGCATCTATGATAACCTCTAGATTTCTGGCATGTTCTTGGTCTGCGATTTGCTGTCTCTTTGTTTTTGTACCTATAATAATAATTTCAGTTTTGTCACTGTTAAGTTGCAGAAAATTTTGGTTCATCCATGTATTAATGTCCTTAATGCATTTAATTAGTGTTTCTACAGTGCTCAAATCATCGGGAGAAAGGGAAATATAGAGTTGTGTATCATCCGCATAGTTATGATATTGGATGTCATGTTACTTTATGATGTGCCAAAGCGGAAGCATATATAAATTAAAGAGTAGTTGACCTAGGATTGAACCTTGTGGAACCCCACAATTTACAGCAACTTTGTCAGACACAAAATGTTCAATAAAAACAAAGAAGTCCCTGTCTAGTATGTAGGTGGTAAGCCAGTTTAGGACAGAACCAGACAATCCCACCCAATTGTGTAGTCTGTCTAGTAAGATCCCATGATCGACAGTGTCGAACGCGGCACTGAGATCCAAGAGCACGAGGATTGAGACTTTACCGGAGTCTATATTGATGTGAAGATCAATTAAAACCTTCACAAGAGCGGTTTCTGTGCTTTGGTGGGATCTAAAACCGGACTGAAAATCATCAAACAGGTCATTACTCATTACGTAGTTGTTCAGTTGATTATAGACAATTTTTTCGAGAACATTGCTAAGAAATGGGAAATTCGAGATTGGTCTATAATTACTTAAGACTGTGGGATTGAGGCTGTTCTTTTTTAATAATGGTCTTATGACAGCAGTTTTAAGAGCACTTGGGAAAATACCAGACTGGAGGGAACAGTTGACAATTTGCAGGACCTCTTTATTTAAACAACTAAAAACGGCTTTAAAAAAAGTTGTAGGAAGTGGATCCAGACAGCAGGTGGAGGATTTGAGCTTAAATACAACATCCTCAAGTGATGAGGAGTCCAC
This sequence comes from Gymnothorax javanicus, assembly GCA_029692085.1. Lineage (NCBI taxonomy): Eukaryota > Metazoa > Chordata > Actinopteri > Anguilliformes > Muraenidae > Gymnothorax > Gymnothorax javanicus. Next base: position 189,154,477 of record CM056194.1, on the reverse strand, counting down.
AAGAACAAAATGTGACATATCACAGGTCCTATTATTATGAGGGAGTGACGCATCTCTGTCAAGACTCAAATAATTTATGTTATTTCTGATGGTGGTGACTTGTTGTTAAAAAATGTTGCAAATTCTTTGCACATAGTTGTAGAGAGTAGGTCAGGGTGGGTTGAAAGAGATGGGTTAATGAGCCGATTAACAGTGGAGAACAGCACTTTTGCATTATTTAAATTATTATTCGTGATTTTAGAGAAAAATGCTTGTCTAGCAGTTTTTGTTGCTTTGTTATAATTGATGAGGCAATCTTTATAAATGTCAAAGTGGATTTGAAGCTTTGTTTTTCTCCATTTACGCTCTGCTTGTCTACTTTGTTTTTTCAATTGTATTACAAGAATATCATTTGTCCAAGGAGCTTTTTGTTTTCTAAAGATTGTTTTTGTTTTTAAGGGTGCAATGTTGTCAATGGAACTTTTCACTTTCAAATTAAAATTGTGTACCAGGACATCTGTGGATATTGGCATGGACTGTACCACGTTGGACATCGTAGATTTAACAAAAGATTCCGTAAAATAATTCAATAAGGTCTGAATGGGCACTGGAGAAGTTATTTGTGGGCAGTGAGTGATTTGGGATACCAGGTCACAAGGTGGAGCTAATGAGTGCAGTGATGAGGGACGTGGCTGTGGTGAAGCGGAGAAGTAGTTAGAGGGGGTTAATGACAGGTAGGGCCAGCAGGGGGAACTGTCGCAGGAGACAGTGCTCATAGATGACAAAGTAGTAGAAGAAGAAGGGTGAGTGTGCATGCGGGATGCGAATAGTCAATCTCGGGGACAAGAGTGCACAGCGTGTTGCAAGTTGCCCGCAAACATGCGGCTGCCCAGTCTGTTTGGGTGGACGCCGTCGACTTTGAAAAAGGAGCGGCGCTCCCAAAACAAGTTAAAATTATCAATAAAACCAATGTTGGCAATTCTGCAGGCTGATTGGAGCCAAGTATGTAAGCTAAGGATCCGGCTAAAACGCCCCACTCCCTGATCCACTGTCGGAATAGGGCCAGAGATAAAAACAGACAAACCACAGTTTTTTAAAAGATTAAAAAGTGTATTAAATAAAATAAAACAAGATTTGGAGAGATGGAACAATCTTCCTATATCTTGGCTGGGCCGAATCTCGCTTTTGAAAATGAATATTCTTCCGCGCCTGCTCTATCCAATACAAATGATCCCCATCTTATTCAATCATAAAATAGTGAAAAAACTTAATGGTTGGTTTAGCTCATTTATTTGGAGTAAACGAAGACCACGCATCAGGATATCAGTGTTGCAGTCATCCAGTGCTAGGGGCGGGCTGGACCTCCCCGACATTAAGAGATACCAATTGAGTGCCCACTTAAGATATATAGCTGATTGGATCAAAGATGATGCTTCCTCAATCTGGCTCGATATCGAAAAGTCCCTATCCACCTGTCCTCTAAAAAATCTGCTCTTCATTGATAAACTGAAATGCATCAAAAAACTTTGCAGCAACCCAGTTACAATTAATACTGTTAGAGCATGGAGGATCACACAGCATATGGAGGGCAGATCAGGGTTTACATCAACTTTCACCCCGATTACTGATAACCCTGATTTTCTCCCAGGGACCTTAGACGGGGCCTTTAAATGCTGGACGGCTAAGGGAATCATCTCCTGGGTGATCTCTTTGTTGGTCCTACTCTCATGACCTTTAATCAGGTTATGGAAAAATACAACATATCAAGAAACGATCTTTTCCGATACTTTCAGATCAGAGATTTTATTGTAAAAGATACATCTTTGCTTGCTGACATGAATGTCACACAGATAGAGAAACAAGTATTTCTCTCTCAGGGCAGGGCTGCTATTAGAACCTTTTATGCCAGTCTGGGAGACTGCTCGAGTATCGGCACTCGGACACTGGGAGAAGTCTGGGAGAGGGAATTGGGTGTTGAGATAACAGAGGAGATGTGGGATGATATTTGGGACAATGCAAAGAAAATAACTGTCTGTAACCGGACAAGAGCTATGCAATTAAAGATTCTACATAGAGCACATGTTGCCCCCAACCGTCTCTCCAAATACAGAAAAGATATCTCTCCTGTCTGTCTTAAATGTAAGACAGAAATTGGTGATCTTACTCACTGCTATTGGTCCTGTGTTGAAATACAAAAATACTGGAATGTTATCTTATCTGAAATACAGAAGGTTCTGAAGAGGAAGCTGGATCTTAACCCGGTTTCACTTCTTCTGGGTCTTTCAAATGATCGTGTTACTGACATGTATCAGAAAAAACTATATAATGTCTTGACATTTTGTGCCCGGAAAAATATTCTTATGCACTGGATCACGGATAAGGCCCCCTCACTGTCAGGATGGCACAGGACAATAACAGAATACATACCTCTGGACTTTCTCACTTGTCTTTTGCACTCCAAAACTAATGCCTTTGAAAGAACATGGAAACCATTCCTTGATTATGTTAATGTAAACATTTCTGCTATACTTACGAGGGCATTTGTATAAATAACAGTATTTGTTATTCTTGATTATGTATATATATATACATATATATATATATTTTTTTTTTTTTTTTCCCTTGTGTAGCTTCCACTGTATTGCATTCTAGGTTGTATAAGATACCTTTCATATTCACCCAGAACGGATTTGCTTGGGTTTTTGAGTTGCTATCCCCAGCTTGTTACTGTTGTTGTTGTTATTGTTATTATGTGGTACTGTTGTTTTGTCTGGCTCTGTCTTTTGTATGTTTGTTTATGAGGAAAATTAATAAACACATTTAAAAAAAAAAAAAAAAAAAAAGTATTAAAATCCCCCTTGGTCCGCTCTGACTGTTGGCGAGCTGTATCATTCGACCCCACATGTACTAGGATTCTTTTCACAGATAATGGCAATGAACGCAGCAACCCCGGGAGCTTATCAAGGATAACTGGGACTGTTGCCCCGGGGAAACAGTGGGTGGTTGCGTTGAAGAATCGGACGCGTCTGATGATGGAATCCCCGACTATGAGTGAAGTCGGGGGAAAGAGGGGACGAGGAGACGGCTGAGACTTATCAGGGCAGGAGAGTACCTTGTGAGATGAAGGTGCCGCTTGAGAATGGGAAACCATAGCGGGCGAGTTGTAAGACGCGGCAGCGACGTCAGAAGTAGGGGAGCCGTTACCAGCTGGCGCAGGGCTAGGGAGACGACCGGAGCGTCTGCGTGCCGCCGCCTTCAGAAGCCTACGCCGGGATGTGGAAGTCGATGTCCGGGTTGAGATCCATTGAGCTGTCCTCGCAATGGGGGGTTTGACCGCCCGGGTATCGCCAGTCGTCAGGGGTGAGGGGGTCACAGCATCAGCAGGCACCGCAGTCAGAGGAGGGCAGGATAAGCCTTGTGTCTGGAGATCCTCCAGGGGCTGAGAGAGCTCCTCCAACACTTGGAACGAGTTTGTTAGCCATAACCCATGTGGAACAGGAGGGAGAGACGTGCGTCTCCTTCGTCGGCTGTGCATCGGGACACTGGTCCAAGGAGCTGAGGTAGCAGGCGTACTGTTGATCTTCGGCTTAGCCCCCAGCTGTGGCTATTTCTCCGACTCTGCCGCTGTCTCCGAGAGCTCTGCCTCAGGTGGAATCAGAGAGACAGCGGCATCGTCTACTTGGGATTTTAAAATGGAAACTAAAAACAACTTATCTTCCTTGATGGAATGCAAGACTGAAATCCGTCCCTACAGGACCGAAATCCTCTCAGTCAGTTTTTTGCAGCCCTCGCAGTGCACGGAGTTCAGGGTCGACATATCAGCCATAGTGGTGAGTTAACTTAAAAGGGTCTTCTCTCTCACACGAAGCCGTTTGTTTGTTTGTAAAACATTCCCTAAGACCTTTCCGATGTTAAATTGCGATGGTTTTTTGGATATATCGAACGATGTATACGTGGCGTCGCGGCGAATTAGCTCAAGTCAGGGTGTTCCAATACTAGAGTGCTACGCCCCCTCCTCGCCTATTACATCTATCCTTCCTAAAGAGCTTATAACCTTCTATATTATATTCATCTCCATCCTCTTCTGTTATGATTCTGCTCTGTCTGTTCTGATTCTGCCATGTTTATTATGTTTCTGCCATGTTTGTTATGATTCTGCCATTCCCTGTTTATGTTTATGATTATGTTAGGTTTTGCCATGTTCTGTTTAGTTTTTGTATTTTGCCATGTTTTCGTTTTTGCCATTCCCTTTCCACTTTTCTGTTATATTCCAGTCCATGTTTTGCCTTGCCCTGCATTGCACTTTGTCTCCCCTGTCTGGTCTCTTGTTAAGTTACAGCTTCTCCCCAGTCCCGCGTGTCACATGCTTAGGTGATTTCATGGTTTCTGGGTTTCAAACATTCCTTTCAATCTCGTTTGCTTCCTTCGCCTCTCTTTTCTGTTTTACTAACCAATACTAACAGTTTGTTGTTTTTGTTAAAGTTACTAACCCAGACTAACATTGTATATAATACTAACTTACTAACGAGCACTAGGGATTGTATAGCTGCACTTTACTAATTGATTAACAAGCTCTCAGCACTCGCCCTGTTCTAGTCTCCGCCTCTTGCCTTCACTTAGTCTTTGCTGCAATTCAGTGGATCCTCCGCACCTGCTCCACTCTGTCCTGCTTCTCATTATCTGTGCACATTAGAATTCCCTAACCGGAGCTGTATGTTTTGTCTATAGGTTGTCTCGTGATCCCTGTCCGCGTTTTTGCTTTTGCCAATTTCATGTGGTTAGGTTCTCCCTTGTGTTTCCCCCCACGTAATTAGTCTGATCCTCATCACCTGATCCTAATCATAGCATGTGACTTCCCTTGAGTGTATTTAAGCTGTCTTCTCACTGCAGTTCCCCGTCAGAACGTTTCTCTTGTTTACCTGTGCTGCTATCGTTTTCGCCTTGTACTCATAGTGTTACTCTTCTGACTGGACCGTCCGACTTACGATTTTTGGCACTATTGTCTGCATCTGTTTACGAACCCTTTTTGCCCGACTACGAGTTTTGTGTTTGCTGCCCTGTTAACGGTTTGGATTACTCCCACTGGATTTTGGCTTTTGCTTCTCTGTCAAACCTGTGCCTGTGTACCGAACCTGTTTTTGCCCGACCACGAGTACTGTTTTTGCTGCCCTGGTTTTCAACTCTGATTCTGCCCTACTGGATTGTGATTTTGGATTGTGGACTCTGTACCGTTGCTTTCTGCCCTGTGGGGGTTTACCCCCCAACTACAATAAAATCACTTTTGCTGCAACTTCCTGGTCTCGCATTTGGTTCCAGAACGGTACCTCACATCTTCACTAAGTCATGTCTCTGTAATCCCAACTATGTCATGACTCCAGCTAATCATAACAGCTGCAGGTTCTGAGAACGTAGATTTTATGCTTCTAACATTAAAATAAAAAAATTTCAGACTACTACTTCCGAATGTTCCGCCGCTGCTTGCTGCTCCAAGCCCCTCACTACGTTTTGTTGCTTTAAAAATATATCATCAATAGTGCATGTAACGCTGTTAGCTTCCATCAGAGCAGTCTGCATTTCCCTCTGTATAACACTCTCTAACCTCCCTGCCCCCCAAGTCCCTAGTTTAAATGAGCCCCTAAGAACTTTGCCGGGCCAACCCATAGTGGGGTACTTTTGAGAAAATGGGACTCAAAGTTGCCAGCCTCCTGTGCCATCTTGAGCAACTGGCAACAAAAACACTACATATGTTACAAACTCAAGATATGTAAAATTATGCACTTGCACTTTTTGTACAGGTTTTGGATGCATAATCATTTAAAGTGAAACCTTCCTTCTGAAGAGGAACCATCATCTTCTGATTCATTTGGGACAAACTCTGGGTCTCTCATCTTCCACTTCAGCATCATCGTTAATCATAGGATGCAGTTCCTCATCAGTGAGATACCTAGCCTCCATGTCTACAATGAATTATGGGAAGATTGTGGGATGGCCTATTATGGCTTAGGCAGTGCAGTGCATATGTACAGGGGCAGAGAAGATGTTTGCTTGTATTAACAATCCATGTGGGTAGATTGGGTTGGCCCATTTAGGAAATGTAGATCTCAGTCTTCTGCACATGCTCACAACCTCAACTGATTTTCGCCAAAAGTGCAGGATGGCCCGGTATAGTTCTTAGGGGTTCAAATTACCTTGTGCTACCCTCAACATACGCTGACCCAGTGCAAAGGTACCCCTCCGGTTAAGGTGAAGCCCGTCCGGCTTGAACAGGTCACCCCTGTCCCAGAAGTAGTTCCAGTGCCCCATACACCTGTACCCCTCTCTCCTACACCAGGTTCGCAGCCACGTGTTAAACCTCCAGATACTGTAAAATTATGTTTACCTCTGCTTGCATGTGGTGCAATGTAATCATAGTGTGCAATGTAGTTTCATTTACACCACCCACTGATGCCATCTAATTCACTTAGAAACCCTCCTGGAAATACATTGTAGAACTACAGCCTCAAAGTCCAACTCTCCACTCAGTTGTGTGTAGTACTGACAGGAAGTTACCAATTAATCCTTCTTGCTGGAGGAAAATCTGAATAGATGTAGTGATCTCTCTGAGTGTCATCAGATCTAGCATTTGAAAGAAAGACATGCACATCAATTTTGAATTTGATTCTGTACAGGTGATGTTCTTCTAAGACATGCAAAGCAATAAAGCTGACAAACAAAAAATAAAACATCTTTCAAAGTAGCACATTTTTAAAACATTTTTATTCTGACAAGTGAGGGAGTCAAAGACAATTGCTTTACTGTTGATTCTGTGCTGGCATGTTGGGTTTGAAGAGTCAGGAGCGAGTGATGGAGAAGAGAGAGGGGAGGAGAGAAAGAGAGGGAGGAGAGAAGAGAAAGAGAGGGAGGGGAGAAGGAGTTTCACACTCCACATCCCTGAATATACTGGCTGACATCCTGCCCCTCGCAGTGCTCTCTCCAGGCCACCCTGACAGGAGAATCAAATTTAATATTAAATATATTCACTCTGCAGGTTATGCTAAAATAATACTAAAAACTACTGTTTCATGAGAACATCCTGTACAATTTTATGACACAACAAATATCCTGAGAATTACAGAAAACATACAGGTACTTGACACACAGGGTGCTGTATATGTTCTTACCAAGCTCCGATACCGTTGGGATCTCTGACCACACGCTTGGCACACGTGATCGCCGTGCTGATATCCGGGGACAACAAACCTGCCAGGAGGAAAGGAGAAAGAGGAAGTAGAAAGAGAGAAAGTGTGTGTGTGTAATCAGGCCACGGTGCAAAAGATTAATGGAGAAAAGGAACTAATGGTTAATTTCAGAATTATAGGAACTTGCATGATGTCAAACCAGGCCAATTACCAAGATGACAGTGAAAGAAACTGCGAAACTGAAATACTAAACCTTATTCTCAGCTGAGAGGCAGACTGACAGCAGGGCTCAGGTGTGAGAGGGACATGTACAGTGAGGATGGAAGAATCTGGGCAGTGCTGCAGTCTTCAGGGCCTCAGGGCATTCTGGCTCTCTTAAACATTTTAGAATGCACTCTCAGCCAAATACTAATGGACTTTACAGTAAAACAGAAGCAGCTTTGACGTCAGTTTCATCCTAGTCTGTTGCCAAACCTCTAACCACACCACTGCCTCTCTGAAGGCCCATAAAATTGCAAAAGTGTGACTATAAAGACGCCAATAACAATGTGAGCATTCACACCGATGAACTGCATAGGTCAAATGTCTCCTTACGTCACCTGCCACGGTGAGTGTGACACAAGTAAACACGGATGGGTTCTGATTGGCTTTCAGTGTTCCTACCGGGCAGGCAGCAGAGAAATATTGCTCAGGAAGTGATTCGGACAATATTATTCCTCATGATCATTATGATATGATGTAGACTCTGCCCGACACTTGATCCACACGATTTCTGCTATGATATTTGTTTGTTATTGCTCACGGTTACGTTTACGCAAACGAGACACATTAACGCAAACTCACTGGAGCAGGGGATATGGCAGGCATTAGCGGTGGGGCCTCTGCCATCGTCACACCACCAGCGGCTGTTGATCTGGAAAATTCCATAGTCTGTGGACCCGTCATAGTCGTGGTGGATGGCGTCGGTGTTGTAGTCAGACTCCCACCGAGACAAGCAAACCCCTGCCAGGGAAAAATTTCTCAAAATTTGTACGTACGGTTTTCACAGACATGTTTTCAGGAGCAAAATTGTATTTTCCATTAGATAAAACTGTAAAACATCAATTTGGTCTCAAGAAGTGGGCAAACTGGAGAACGAACGCTTCACAGCTTGAATCTAATTTATGGCCATAAATTTTCCCAAGGGCAGCCATTTATTTCGAGAGATGACAGAATGACAACACAGGAGGCTCTCGACTTAATTTCTAGAGCCATTTTTAAAAACAGGGTGAAAATTTGGATTCTTATATTTTACTGAATCTTATTCAACTACGGCCTCCACACGAACACACAAAATATAATTACAGGAGTTTCAGTTCCCAATTTGAGCTGATTCAGTGCTTACAGTCTCCCAGAGAAACGCCCCAGTAGTCTTAGCTGATTCAGTACTTACAGTTTCCCAGAGAAACACCCCAATAGTCTGAGCTGATTCAGTACTTACAGTCTCCCAGAGAGACGCCCCAATAGTCTGAGCTGATTCAGTACTTACAGTTTCCCAGAGAGACGCCCCAATAGTCTGAGCTGATTCAGTACTTACAGTTTCCCAGAGAAACACCCCAATAGTCTGAGCTGATTCAGTACTTACAGTTTCCCAGAGAAACACCCCAATAGTCTGAGCTGATTCAGTACTTCCAGTCTCCCAGAGAGACGCCCCAATAGTCTGAGCTGATTCAGTACTTACAGTTTCCCAGAGAGACGCCCCAATAGTCTGAGCTGATTCAGTACTTACAGTTTCCCAGAGAAACACCCCAATAGTCTGAGCTGATTCAGTACTTACAGTTTCCCAGAGAAACACCCCAATAGTCTGAGCTGATTCAGTACTTACAGTCTCCCAGAGAGACGCCCCAATAGTCTGAGCTGATTCAGTACTTACAGTTTCCCAGAGAGACGCCCCAATAGTCTGAGCTGATTCAGTACTTACAGTCTCCCAGAGAAACACCCCAATAGTCTGAGCTGATTCAGTACTTACAGTTTCCCAGAGAGACGCCTCAATAGTCTGAGCTGATTCAGTACTTACAGTTTCCCAGAGAGATGCCCCAATATCCATCCATTCCTGCCTCCTTTAGCCGTCTCGCTAGCTCACAGCGAGAAAAGACCTTGGCGCTTGCGGCCACCACGAGCAGGAGAAACACCAGAGCTCTCATTCTGAAATGCCAGGTGATTGTGAATGGTCATCCACCTGAGATCGCTTAAATAGCCTCCAGATTCATGAAGGCGTCACATCTAACTCCAGCCATCATTGGTTGGTTCCGTAATTATTTGTACTTCGTAAACTTAAGTGTTTATGCAACCTGGTGTTGAGTACGATCTGATTAGAATCACACAAGCATACGGTTATATCTCTATTACAATGATAAAAAAAAATTCCATGCTAAAAATTTGCTTAGCTAAGAATTCAAAGCTGGGCTTTGTGTACACGGGCCAACATGAGATAAATTACATATACTTCTCGGTCTGCTGCTGTTTTTTACTGGTTCAGGTTGGGCTTCTATGTTCTTGAAAGAGCCTTCACTGAACAGTGGAGGCCGAATTTCAGCAAAGGTGGATTAACTCCATATTAACGTCCATGATTTTAGAGCGAAATCTTGAACAACCAAGTGTCCACGTGATTTGGTGTCAGTGATGGAGGGTCACCTGACCACTGGATGAGATCATTACCCCACCCTCCCGACCGAAGAAGTGACAACAAAAAATTTAGAGTTAAAATAGGATAAACATCTGTCTCTTGGATTACATTTATTCACCTGTAAATTGCGGTTGAATGAAAATTGTTGAGCAAACTGTGATTTGAAGAAATTATACAAAGATTTCCTAATGAGATTAGAAAGCAAATGTTAATTCAAGGCTAAATCAGCAAATATTTTCTACTCAGGAGAAAAGAAAAAGATTTGAAAAGTCATTAGGAGACATATTGAAGTGCTAAGGCAGCCTCTGTTCTTTATTTTAGCTGTGTATGTGAGAGAATTCAGTCAGAGGAGAGGGGAAATATTCTCCATAACTTGATGCATCAGATTCAAGTTGAAATTGAAAACGTCCGTCAGGGAACAATGTGTTAGAGGGGTGTGAAAGTGTTCAGGCAGAGGCCCTGTGCTCAAGAGGAACTATAATCACGAAAGAGAGCACTTCCTGTACAGAGCAGAGCTAGAAGGTCATGCTTCTCAGACACAGCTCAACTCAGGAAAAACCCAGATTGAGCAACGCAACAAGTAAAAACACCAAAGAAAAGCTTCACAGCCATTTCAAGAGAAATAACCGCTATTTATTTCAAGGACAGGCATTTCTGTTTAGATTCATGAAAACTGTGCTTTGCATTTTATAGAAAGCATAACACTTTTACTTTTCAAAGAAAGAACAAAGTAATCATTTTGGGGACCAGGCTTCAGTCAAATGTGCAGGGACCAGCTAAAATCTTTTCACTTGAGGCCAACATCAAAAGAGTTGATACACTTATGCATTTCAAATGCATATTTGAACGAGGCCTGATATGCAGAACAAATGTTTTTTATCTGCATGACCTGGAGTGGCTAAGATAGCAGTAGCACTGCTGTTTTTGATTTATCACCTTTTTGATTTTAGCTGACATCGTCTGACGTAGTTGTTTTTTTGTCCAAATATGAAGTGCAATTAATCCCATTTTTTTCTCTAAAGCCCTGGTCAGACTATCCAAACTAAGAGACGTAAAATACTGGGAAGTAACCCTACATGTAGTTTTGTGTAGTCTGACTGGGGCTTAATACACCATTTTAATAAAACACTGCTAGTGAGAGAGATTAAATTAAATAAACAACTATTTTCCTCTGTATTCAATTAAACATTCGTAACAAACAATTTCCTGTCATGTCTTCAGCTGACTGTTTTAAGCTCTTACAACCTGTGATAACCTGAGACTTACCTGTATTACCATACTACCCAGTTTTATAGATTATGTACCTGCTGAGTTAATCCCAGAATATAGAAGTCAGCAATAAGAGACTACTAGAAAAAGCCCGTGGTAACTGCAATGTGTGTTGATAGCCAAGCTACCAATAAAAGAAGTAACGCTGCCCCCAAGTGGCCATTCTTTCCCTGAAGACAAGTTACCACACAACCCCTGGTAAAAACGTCATGGCATCACCACTCTCAGAGGATGTCCATCCAGGTTTTTTTCTTCATAGCATATAAACAAATCGCAAATGTGACACAAAACAATTTTTGTTAATTAGCCGAACATTCAAGTTTCATGAAGCATGCCTCAAACAAACTAGATTAAATTATTTTAATTAATGATATTTTTTCATTATCAGGTGGAGGAAAAATTCTGGAATCACTCAATGTTCAGAAAAACATTATCGAATTATGAACAAAAAAAAAAAAAAATTTTAATCTGAATTAGTACTATGTTGTGCCTCCTCAGGGTTTTATGATGGCCTGAGGACTTCACTCATGAAAAACAATATTCTTCATTAAGCGTGGACTTCAGGATGGGACCTTATCGTGGACCATTTTTTAAAAATTTCCACCATAAATTTTCAGCTGGATTGAGATTTATACTGTTTGCTGGCCGTGTCATTGAGTTGATACACCTTTCCTGAAGAAAAGCTTTTTCATTCTTTGCTCTGTGGAAAGATGCACTGTCATCTTGAAAAATGACTTCATCGCCAAACCTACCTTGTGTTGATGGAATGAGAAAATGGTCTAAAATATCAATGCATGCCTGTGCATTGACTGTTGAGAAAATGATTGCCATCTCCCCAGATTTTTTACCAGACATGCAACCTGATGTCATAAATGAATGAGGAAATTTGCTTGTTTCCTGCAAGCAGTCATCTTCATACAGGATGTTTCATTGGAGCGATACCAGAAAAAAGTTCCAGCATCATCGCCTTGGCCAATGCAGATTCGTGATTCATCCCTGTGTAGAATCTGGAAACGTAAGTGACAAACGGCTGATAAGCTCGGTCCAGAGCCATGCCAGATAGCAATAAACTTTTGTAAACTTCCCCCATTATGAGTGAACCCAGGATGCTCGCTCAGCCTGCATGTGGAAGGTGTCGATGGTCTTACTGTTACTCTGCACGGGGGGGTAGTTGAAAAGCCCTGGCTGACACAATGCCCCTGTGGGAGTCATATTACTGTCCTCAGTCTTAAGTTAAAGTCCAGTTATATTAATCTGTTTAAAATAATCTAAACCTCTGGGAACTTCATAATATGCTTATATGTTCAATATCCTGCTAAGAAATCACTTATATACTTAGAACCCAATTTAACTATATAATAATTCATCTTAAGGCTTTTTCATGACAACTGCATCATGTTAGTACATATTCATATCATGTTTGGTCTTGTTATTCTCGGGGGAATCCAAGGAGTTGAATGGAGTATGTTTCATTCCCATTGAAATTATGGTTCATTCCCTTTTGGAAACTCCTGAAAATTGGTCAGAATCCTCTCCGGTAAATCACCCTATTCTTCTCTCTCTGCTAAATTGCTTTACATCCTCCAAATGGTGGAAACCCAAAAACCAGATTCGACCCCCTTTCCAGGTCATTTATGGCCAGGCCACCTGGATCAAAGACGTGATTTGGCTTAAAGCAAGGACAGACAATCAATTCGGGGAAGATCGTATCCGATCTCTCCCCGTGCACATTAGTGTGTGTGTAGCCTTTTTCGCCATGTATGACTTTACTCTCATTTTCTAAATTGTGTGTAACTTGTAATTGGTTTAACGTTGATTTGTTTGATTTAAGCTTTTGCCTACCTGGTGAATAAATTATTGTTATTCCTTTAAGCTTGCGTGGTCTCTGTGACTCCTAATCCTTTTATTCTTTCTAGCCACGTTACGACCAGTACTTAGGGGGAGATTCCTTACCATTCCAGACTAGCTAGCTGATGTTTATAGGTAGTGATGGGTTTTAAGTTGGATTGCAAATTACCGTCTACTTATATAAAGGGTTTATGTAGTACCGGTCCTGGGGATTTGGCCCTAAAGGGCACCCTTGGGCTTATAAGCTGGTGCCTGGCCGATCCCCTTAAGGGGCCCTGTGGTGTACTTAAATCTGGGTTCATGATATGTTTATGCCAAGATGCTACTATCATGGTAATTTCTTCCATCCTCTAGAACTATCACCGAACTAAGATCCGGCAATTGCGCTATGACCCGGGGGCGTAAATTGAGTAACAGCGGTTTTCACGGAAGAGTCTGGTGGCGTAGCTGCCCCGAGATTCACGCATGTTTCAGTCCTTTATCTATTTTAAATTGGAGTCAGATTTTAAACGAGAGTAACACTGTAATTGTTATGCTTAGTTTGCCCTCATCACTGATGTCTGATTTTTTGTTCAGTTTCTGTGAGTGTTCCAACGTGCACCTTTGATTATTCGCAGCGCGGCATTAGGTTAGATGGTTCCGTGATTTCGGCATAGCCCCGTTTTTGAATGGAGAATTACTGAGAATACTTCAGGTAAGTCTCCGGCCCGGTCCAAGGCGGGACGCAGGCATGAAAGATTTAATTAACATGTTCCATTGCCTCATAACAGCTGGAATCCATATGCATAAGCCTTCAATTGGATTTGAGTCAGGACTTTGACTTAGCCACTCCAAAACCTTCATTATGTTTTTTTTTTTTTTTTTTAGAGTCACTCAAAGGTGGACTTGCTTATATGTTTTGAATCATTGTCCTGCTGCGTAACTCAACTTAAAGGTACCCTATTATGCCACCAGGTGCACAGCTAATTAGCCATTATGAGCCTGTTCAAAGTCTCCCGTACCTGACATCACAAGGGGGAGTGACCACCCAGAATAATGAAATCCGATTGACTGCTTGGCTGAGGAGGATCAGCTCTTCTTGCCTCTGGTAGGTTACTTCCCCATGTGACATCAAGAGGGTAAAGATTTTGAAACGGCTTGTAATAACTAATTAGCTGTGCACCTGGTGACATAATAGGGGACCTTTGAGCTTTTGGTCACAAACTGATGGCTGGACATTCTCCTTCAGGATTTTCTGGAAGAGGGCTGAATATATGGTTTCACCAAATTATGGCAAGTCACCCAAGTCCTGAAGCAGCAAAGCAGCCCCAGACCATCACACTACCACCACCATGTTTGACTGTTGGTATGATTTCATTATTGTGGAATTCAGTGTTAGCTTTACACCAGATATGACAGGACCCATGTCTTCCAAAAAGTTTCACTTTGATTCTTAGGTCCAGAGAATATTATTCCAAAAGTCTTGGGGGTCATGAAGATATTTTTTGGCAAATGTAAGACCAGCATGTGTGTTCTATTTGGTCAGCAGTGGTTTCTGCCTGGTAGCTTTCCCATGGATGCCATTTTTGCCCAATTTCTGTCTTATTGTGGAATCATGAACAGCCTATTTTAAGCAGCTCTGTCATCGATTGATCGCAAAATAGTGTTATGGCTCATAGGATGAGCCATGGGGACCAATCTTGTGAAACTGAACCCAATAATCGACTAAATTTATTTAGCTACAGTTATTTTTTCACATTAGGCCAGGTGGCCTTAAATAGCTTTTTTTTTCGTTAATAAATTGTATCATCATTTAAAAACTGTGTTTTGTGTTTACTCAGATTATCTTTGTCTAATAATAAAATTAGTTTCATGATCTGAAACATTTAAGTGTGATAAATGTCTAAAAATAGAAGTCTGGAGGGGGAAAATAATTTCACACTGCTGTACATGGATGAGGCCTGCTTGACGTTATCCTGCTTTAAAATGCTCACTTATGAATGTTGATCTGATATATCTGCCAGCTGCAACACAATGGAACGAAGTGAATGTAAGAACAGGCAAAACTACACAGAACAGTGAAGTAAATTTGTTTCTCTTCCTTCCTGCTATTTTTACATTTTTGTCACATTTTGTTGTTCCCTGAATTAAATTTTGAATGTATATAACACAAAGCCAACCACAGTAAACGCAAGGTTTTGAAATGATCATTTTATTTATTGGAGCAATAAAGTTTTCCAACTGGTTCTGAAATAGTCAGTGCCCAAATCATCCATTTACCCAGTGTAGTTTGAACCTGGTTCATATTAGATTAGACACGCTCAGATCTGACTTGAGTCTAAGCATCACTTTAAAAGTACCTTTCCAGTGATGATAATTAGACTAAAAGGTCTCACTAAGCAGCACACAATACCTGGCTCAAGAGAAATTCCAGGAAAAATCAGAGATATTTATTGAGATTTACCAGTTCATAAAGAGTTGTAGAGCCAGTTCTAAGGCTCCGAGACTACAGCAAATCACAGTTCACCAGCTTTTGACTGGAGCCACCTTCTTCGCTATGAATATATTCAAAAATGAAGCATTGTTTTTTTTTTTAACTGAAGGGAGAAAAATAACCATGACAAATAGAAGAAATAAATTCTATGGCATTGTAGCAGGACATTTAGTAAACATCTATCTCTCCTTGGTTAACAAGATATGAATATCACACTAAAAAAAATTGTGGATAATGTGCTAGAGGAGTTAATATTTTTACACATTATTATTATTATTATTATTATTATTACCCACATGCAAGGCAAGGCAAGAGTCATAGCATGGTCATACACTCCTGAGTCCCACCGAAGATATGAGCCGTTTGACCTTCAGGACTTATGATTGCAAAGGGATGAGGCAGGCATTTTTATGAGGATAAAAGACCATCATATTTGAAGCGGTTATATTTTACAGCCTTAAAGCCGTTCACATGCATCAAACTGTGGAGCTAAATAAAAAATCCTCACAAACACTATAAAAAACGAATAATCAAAAACCAGAATACAACAAAAATCCATAAAATGAAAACATTTCCCTCTGGTTATCATCCTACAGGCCATACTCGCTAGAAAAAGGCCATGAAACTAATATAGGAGAAATTCAAGTTACATTTTCCATGAAGGATAGAAATTGCAGAGAGGAGTCAATTTACCACAAATTCCTCCTGAAATAATTGAAATTGATTGATTTATATCACATTTGTATTGTGAATATATATGTATATTTTGTGTGTGTGTGCACGCGTGTGTGTTTCCATATATTAAAACTAGGCAAGCTTTGTTTTTGTGTTTTAATTATGCAAAGGTCACAAACCCAAATAACAACACAAAGTGATACAGGCCCCTTCCACCCTCCTCCCCCTTGATTGCAAACAGCCAGTGTTTTAAACTTGAGCACGAAAAAGCCTATTCCATTTCCACAGGTCACATTTAATTTGTAAGGATAACTGGTCCGAAAGCAGCCCCAATGTCTCCACTGCGCATCAGTCCATTTCAGATGAGTTTTTCAGATGGTTTTGCCAGTGCATAGCCTTTACTTGTGGACGCTGTGTTGAATGGAGTTTCCAGACAAAGGTTTCTTTCAAAGCCCCAGTTCATGTGATTATAGCCATAAAAATATCGTGGGTTTTTGAGTCATCTAAAAGATTGACGAGCAGGGGCCCACAAAATTGATTTTCAATCTCACCCTTTCTGCAGAGATGTCTCCAGATTCTTTTAGAGATATGTACTTGTATTTGGGATTGTAGAGGGTGCTGTAGGCTGGTTTTAAACTGTTGGATTTATTACAGTTTGATAGATTTTCACAGAGTAGTGAGCCTCACCCAACCGCTGCTTGTGAAGAAATGGGTCATCGGGGACGCTTCCTTTATATCTAGGGATGTTAGCGTCACATGTTCAATGCCTGTTCTTCCTTTTATGAGCATTCCAACATTTTCTTAGGTTGCTTGTGCCAGATTTCTTGAAATGTCAGCAGACATCAAATTCAGAATGAGTGTGGATTTAGGAAAATAATTTATTTAGGAAAATTGATAAGGTAAAAGATACATAAATATTATGTCTTCTACTGTTTTTTACACATCACTGGACAAAAATTGTTTTCTTTTATACCTTGCATTTTCCACACCATCCAAACTTCTTTGGAAATGGGGTAGAAAATAAAAATTTAGAATAAATAAATTCTCACTTGGGAAATAAAGATAAATACATTGGTTTCCAAAACATGGACAACCCCACGATCTCAAAATCAGTAAAAACTAGATAACTCTGACGCCACAGGGACCGAGTCGTGTATCTCCCCGATCCCCCTCAGAGATCAGTTGCATGTTTTTACAGTTGCTACATTACAGTTTTTACTCTTGGCCGCCGGTGGCTATATTGGATGTTGGAAATTGCCGAAAATTGATCTTGAACATTGCCAAATAAACATCTTTGACTATGCAAATTTACAGAAAAATCCTATAAACTTTGAAGCCTCCAGAGCCTGGAACAGAAAATCTCAGCGGCGGCGGAACTAAACCACAGTATCTCCCGACTATCGTCTGGGGAAATACAATAATAATTAAAGCTGCAAGTAGCAGTGGGGGGGTCCTCGCCCCCCGTGCACGTCGATGTGGGGGCGAAATGCGGTTGGGCGCTGATGAGCATTCTCAACCACTGAACAGTGCGAGACTGAGTAAAATGTTATATCTTGAGTTGAGTGCAAACCCCTTTACTGAAAGAGATTTTTCTTTTGTAAATTGGAGGTATGACCCATGTGACCTGGTCTAAGTTTCTTTTGCAGATTGTATAACTGCTGTGTATTGTGTAATCTTCCCTCATTCATAAACTAAGTGGAAGGCAGACGATGTGATTTTGGATTGCAATGGTGATGGCCTGCATGCCTTCCACATGCAGCTCTCCAACAATCCGTAAGAAGTCACACACATCCTACAGAACTTACATTTTGGAAGGATGTCCACTGAAAACAGACAAAACTTTAGTACACTGCAACCTATGGTCAATTCAGAAGTCTGTCACTCGATATTTTTCAAAATATGAAAATTCATAACATGTCAATATCTCAGCAAATATTCTTTCAAATGGTATCAATCTTGGCGCAGACATTCTCCACATGGAGGATATAAAGTTTTCCAAAGGGCGTTCTGATAGGTGAAAAAGCATCTGCAGGTATGACCCATGTGACTCTACTGCCACCCGGTGGTTAGAATGTGCAGAACGACAAAGAAAAACACTCAAAAGGAAAACAAAGGAAAACAAATGAATAAATGTTTCTTCCATGTACATCATACACAGCTGAAGTTTTGGGAGGATGTCCACTGAACACAGACAAAACTTTCATACGCTGCAACCCATGGTCAATTCAGAAGTCTGTCACTCTATATTTTTCAAAATATGAAAATTCATAACATGTCAATATCTCAGCAAGTATTCATTCAAATGATACCCCGCTCAGCAAAGACTTTCTGCTTATAGAGCTTATGAGGTATACTAAAGGGCATTTTGATACGTTAAACGGTGTGTCCACAGCAAGAAGGTATAGATTACTGTACAGTGTACTATGTACATAAAATTTTTTATTTCAAAAAAGTCCTGTATCAATTTTCACCAAAACAAGTGACAACTCACAAGATGGTACAGGAGTGATATCTGAATTTTTTTCAGAATTTTATGACATTGAGACAGGCCGTGGTGCCCATTTGAGTGTATTTAGGTGGCGCTAGAGAGCACATTGCAGGACTTTTGTGGAGATTTTTTATATTTTTAAAATTTTTGATCCCACTCTGAAATAACTGCCAAATTTGTTTGTTTTTGAGCATGTTTAAGGGGTCTCATTTAGGTTGGAAATCGCGTACGCATAGAAAAAGACAGTCAACGTGATTGGGGACTCCAAATTTGACGCCTCATAAAATCCAAACCGTTCGCGTAATTACAAAGTTATACATATGTTTTCACCAGCAGTGTGTCCTTAGTCATCTATTAGCATTTGAAGCCTATATCATGAACGCCCTTGAAGGAGTTTGCGTTTGTTCGAGGGCAAATTTAGGCCAAATTTACGTCCAAATTGTAATTTTGATTTGCAAATTGCAAACTTCCTGTTAGATTTAGGTCAGGGGTGTCAATGGATAATTTTTAGGTCTTGATCAGATGAACAAATGTAGTTTTGGTTTCATCTCTCTATGACTTTCCAATTGGTCGTGGTGGCTGTCTTAGTGCCGCTTTAATGTTTCTGGGTGGCGCTAGACAGCCATTTTGGCACTTTAGGGGATAGTTTTTACGTTTTACAAAATCTTTCGCCAGACATGAGGTGCGTGCCAAACCTCACTGTGTTTTCTTGCACAACACCTGTTCGAGCAAGGCACAGATTACAAACACTGACCGAACACAGAACGGCTGAGTTTATTTACCATGTTGCCAAGTTCGAAAGGAAACTATGAACTAACAGGACAATCGCCCCAATGAAAAGAACATATTTATATTCTGAACAAAGTCTAATTTAACCAATACTACCAAATGTAATGTGGACAGGACAAAAACAATCAACAATTGTCTACATCCACACACACCACCCGCAGGGACAATAGAATATCACCTTACAGTCGTTTTTATTCAAACACAACACAGCAAAAACTCTTACTTTGAAGAATTTAAACCCCTTTGTAACATTTGGCTTCTATTACTTGTTTAGTTTAAGCTTTATTTACTGGCTATCAATCCCAGCAGAGAAAAACATGGAGGTTTGAGGACTGAGTGCAGTGAGGACAAAACTATATACAATTATATTGTACAGTTATTAATCAAGGGTAAATCAAGGTTGCAAAAGATAATTGAAGTTTAAGTGGCATACCTGAGCCACCTTCAGTGACAAACACACACACACACACACACACACGATTGTCATATTTCCAAATACCAAAGGTAAAGACAGTGGTTCAAGTCTTTTTAGGAAACCTGTCGTGTCACTTTGGTTTCTACAGCTAGCCCAGATAACAGCAAACACAGCCGTGTGGCGCATTATAAAAATCTAAATATCACTGAATTCATTTCCTCTGCTTTTACCTCCACATTAGGACTGAGGAAAGATCTCCACGTGGAGTTCAGGCAAAGAATAACCCAAACCTACTCTCCCTAACATTACTCCCAGACCCTCTGCACACTCACTCCAGTAAGAGTGCAGTAATGAGATTACTAACAGTCATTTTCTACACATAAACTCACCTGAAACTCAGAAATGTCACCAAGCTTAAAGAGCTGGCGAATGCCCTGTTTCAGTTGCAGTGCCCTGTCTCCCAGGTCACAAAAGATCTGAGGGAGTAAATAATCACACATATGTACTGCAGTGAGAGCAAATAAATAAATCATACTGAGCAAATTTCATAACATCGAGATTAGACTGCACACATTTTCAGTCAGTCACTCACACACTCATTCACATACTCACAAACTCACACACACACTCACTCACTCACACTCACTCATTCAATTGCCCCTCACACACACACACACACACACACCCCTTGTACTTATACCTTTCTGAGGACATTACATTGACTTCCATTCATTCTTCCTGTGTCTCTACAGCCTTTCCCTAATCTTAACAATATGCAATGTATGCCTAACCCAAACCCTTACCCTAACCTTAACCTATCCCTAATTCTAACCTTACCCCTAACCCTTACCCTAACCATAATGTATCCCTAATTCTAACCTTACCCCTAACCCTTACCCTAACCTTAACCTATCCCTAATTCTAACCTTACCCCAAACCCTTACCCTAACCTTAACCTATCCCTAATTCTAACCTTACCCCTAACCCTTACCCTAACCTTAACCTATCCCTAATTCTAACCTTACCCCTAACCCTTACCCTAACCTTAACCTATCTCCAATTCTAACCTTAACCCTAACCCTTACCCTAACCTTAACCTATTCCTAATTCTAACCTTACCCCTAACTCTTACCCTAACCTTAACCTATCCCTAATTCTAACTTTAACTAACAAGTCACAATTTGCCTTTGTAGTTCTGAGGACCGGCCAAAATGTCCTCACTTCCCAAAAAAGACTTCACTTTGTTGGTTAAAAACTCATGCCGGTCCTCTATACATAGCAAGTACAAGAACTCACTCACTCACTCACTCACCCCTCACCCCTCACATACACTCACACTCACACACACACACACACACGCACACCCTCACTCATTCATTCACACTCACTCACAAACGCACACACTCACTTATTCACACACACACACACACACACACACACACACTCACTCACACAATCACCCCTCACACACTCATTCACAAACATTTGCTCACTCACCCCTCACTCATTCACACTCACTCACACACTCACTCAATCACCCCCACACACTTACTCACCCCTCACTCCCACACTCACTCACTCGCTCACCCCTCACTCACACACTCATTCACAAACTCACTCACACACACTCACTCACACACTCTCACTCACTCACTCACACACACTCATTCACACACTCACACACACACACTCATTCACATACATTCACACACACCTCACTCATTCACACTCACACACATTCACTCATTCACGCTCGCTCACTCATTCACACACTCATTCACACACTCACTCAAATTCACACTCATTCACACACTCACTCACTCACATTCACACACACTCACTCACTCACACGTTTGTTTTTCTATCCCCCTGGGGACAAAAAAATTAATTTTGCTCCAAAATCCCATTAGCATCCCCCTAACTCTAACCCTAACCTCAATCTTAAAGCTAAGCCTAATCCTAACCCACACACCCCCCAAAACAGCCAAACCTTTAACCTTAATTTATGGTCTTACCTTAATCTAGAGCCTAATTTTAATAGCTAACCTTAAAACTAGACCTAAACCAAACCATAATTCCAATAGCACCCCTAGACCTAAACCTAGCCCTAAGCCCTGAATTAAGATTTTTACCCATGGGGACCCGGAAAAGGTCCCCACGAGGCATGGTTTCTCAGACTTTACTATCTTTGTGAGGTATTTTGGTCCCCAGCACGATATAAAAACAAAAACACAATCACACCTCACTCACTCAATCACCCCTCACTCACTCACAAACACGTCGTCTCAGATTTTTCTCATCAGTTGTCACAGATACAGGTTATTGCTAAAGCAGAATGTTGCCCCAGTTACCCCGAAACCCCCCACATCTCACATTTACACACAGAACACAGAAGTGACCCCAATACGTGAGGAGTTTAAAAGTTACAAGACTGGATAGCACTTTACAATAAAGACGTATTAACTGGTATTAACTGATGTCCTTAGATCCTATGTGTTGACTATTGAGAACAAACCAAAAAACTCAGTATTGAATTAAAATGAACAACTATACACATGTAATAAGTTAATGAATGTTCATACAAAAATAAGTTAACCATGTTTAGTAAACTAAGTTTATCCAATGATTTGCAAATGTATGATCATTAATATATTAGTAAATGTGTCAGCTAACCAATGATGAACGTGATTTTAATTTAAGCATTTGAACATCATAAATACATCTCAGCAGCTGTAGGAGTCGATGCTCCCACTCATGACCCAACAGTACAGGGTGACCCGAGATGAATAAACCTTGTTCTTTAGGAGACAGAAGAACAATCTACAGCAGAGATCATCAAATCACTGAGGACCCAGAGCTGCAGGTACCCCAAAGCCTCAGGTACCCCACTCTTTCTTTAGCGGGGGTCAGGTGTAAGGACCAGCTGGCCAATCAGAAGCGTAAACAGTTCAGCCAATTCCCTAACAGAACAGCAAACCAGGGCTGGATTGGGACTGGAGGGGCAGATTTGATGATGATCCCCGGTTCATGTTTCCAGGGCAGAAGAGTCCTGAGCGTGTGGAGGACCTCAGGTCGTGTTGCGAGCGAACATTCGCTCCCCGCCTCTCAGTGTGAGGTGCTGAAGCTGTCGCTGTAGGGTCTCTGTGTCGGCCGGCTCCAGGGAGGCCATTTTGTCCAGGTTGAGGTAGTCCAGTGATTTGGGGTAATGAGGCCTTTTACCCGTGAGAAGGCAGAGTGGGAGGGGCCCGTGAAGGGGGGCAGCGGCCCGGCCGGGATATGCTCCACCTCCAGAGCTGGGTATTCGCCGACGGCGGCGTCCGGTTGCCGAGGAGATGTTGTACGGCTGGTATAGGCGGCTTTTAGCCCTAGATGTCTGGCGGGAGTTCCGGTGTAACCCCGCCTCCAGGGTGGGGAGGACGCGCGGGGTTGGTGGGATCGCTGCTGTCATGACAACAGCCTTCTCTGTGATTGGCTGCCTGTGCTGCGCTCGTTTCAGAAGCTCCTCCCCCGTGGTGAAGCCTACCAGGTAGTTGGGGTCCATGCGGAGGATCTGGTAACCTAAGACGGTGGCGCTGCGGATCGGCGAGCATGGCGTGCTGGAGCAGCGCGGTTTCTCCGGCTGTTTGTCCGCGGAGCGATCAGATAACGGCTCCGCTGCAGGCAGAACAGACGCCGGCATCCTGGGAATACCACTGATGTCCATCTCCGTTCGTGCAGACCTGACCTGACAGGGGGCGAGACACCAACTCTTCGGCTGTGCAGCAGAATCCAGTCTTATCCCAAAATGGCTGCTGAGAGTGCAGGTTTGTGTTTCACCTCGGCGTTACAGAATTGGACTCAACTCATCCAGGTCTGGAATGAAGAGCAAAACCAGCTGCATCAGGGGTCTAAAATAATGAGCGAAATGAAAAACCTGCCCTGTTCCCTTTTGGATAGGACTGGACCCTCCCGCCCCCCAAAGCCGCTTTCACACCGGACGCGAAATGAATTTTTCGCATGACAGATTACATTCAAAGTCAATCGTGCGAAAAATTTGTTTCGCATCCGGTGCGAAAGCAGCTTAAAAAAGCAGCAATGGGTTGTATTCTTGTGATGTCATCAGCAAACCACAAAGTGCCTAGCCAGTTATCTTCACTAGCTTGTGGTTCTTTCACAGCAAATATTTACTGCTTTTGTTGCCCCAGCGAATCAAGAAAAATGAAGTAGAGAAGTAAGGCAAAAATTGGCTAAAAAGCCGATTGTGCCAACCCTAACATACTTCAGACAGCATGCCTATGTTGCACACAATGCAACACGATTGGACGTGGGATTCCTGATCTAAACTAACAAATCATACAATTCCAAAAGAATGTCATCACCCATCCCCTGATAAAATTCTCCAATCAAGGAGGCTGTAATACTGCCTTCACACCAAAAATGCCAATTGACCATATCATTGACTACCCGTTTCCTGATCTGATCTCACATGCAATTCATTGAGTGACCAGCAGGCGGTACAGCAGCAGCCCCTTGATTGAGAGAAAAAAATAACAAAAATCTGCGAGAAAAGCATCCAAACAGTAATACTTGAGCTAATCAATCGACGAAAATAAAGCGAAAGCTTTTATAGGCGGTCCTTAATAATAATTAATACGAAATAATTTTTTTATATGAATCAAAAGTGTACAGCAACATTCAGGAGGAGGCAGACACATGCAATGGCGTATGTTTGAAATAATACACCGCAATAGAAATACAATAAACAATATCAATTTCATCAGCTGCAGTCTTAAATAAAAGGAGCAGTATCTTGGCCAACATCAAATATTCGAACCAAGTCGGAGGAAATCAAATTCCGCATCAGTGACGCGCTCAGTCGGCCACATAACATTGTCAAATGGATTTAATACGATTGTGTGCGCTAATTTTTTTCTGGCAACATTTTACAAGGAAACAACCAGGCAGCAGGGATGTGTAGGACAACTCCAAACTGCATTTAAACGATCCATAAACAGCATCTTGGTCAATTGACTGACTTGGATTTTAAAGATGCCGCGGTCCTCTTCTTCAAAAGCACTTGCTCAGATGGCTTTCTGAAAGACGCTTGTGCAGCCAATTTTAAAAAAAAAAAGCATTTCCTGATTTGGCCCAGCATAGCTACCCATACAACGTTATGCTCAATTTTGTTCTGACATTAGCTTAGAAAGATGTCAGTTATTGCCTACCCCTCTGGATGAAATCGTGGAGGGGACAGGTCGGTTTTACGGGCTATGTCGGGAGCATGGCCTCAGCAGCACCTGTCCTGGGATGTAAACACTATAGGCCTAATTGCGCTGCTGGAATGAATATTGGAGAAGAGGAGCACGGAATCTTTAAAATCAAAGTCAGTCAACTCAGATGCTTTTTATGGATCGATATTACATCTGACGTTAAGTTACAAAGGAAATCACTGGCGTATGAACAACGGAAGCTATAGTCATCCCTCCATTATAATAACGTTACCTTGTTTGTTCAAAGAACATCAAACCGGACACGCAGAATTGCTGGTGGCATGAATCGGTGTGCAGCATGAACTGCTGAAAATCCCATCTGACCTCCTAACTACTGACAACCGTGTCATTTGAAATCTGGACTGTTCCCAGTAACGGTGCGCTTGGGTCCCTCCTCCCCTCACAAGGGGCAGCACAGCACAGTCGGCCTGAAATAAACCCATATTTTACAGCAGCTAGCAATACATCAGTGGATGAATAAAGTTAGTTTAGATAAATTCGATTAAAGCGCAATCAGACCATTCCTCATCATGTTCACGGACTCAGTCCAAATCTTACCGGTTTCTTCGTCGAAGCAGCACCACCCCTCAGTCCCGTCTCGCCGCTGGACCAGACTGAACCGTGACGATTGCACTCGTGTTACCGACAAACGTACCACGTGACACATTAGGTAATCCAGAGTTTGTCCGCATCACCGATTGAATACAGTTCGGCAGTGGAAATCGAAAGATACGAACGTATATATAACCTGCTTTACTTCCAGAGTAGTACGGCGTCCAGCCACCCTTGTATTCGGCCTCTCGGCTTGTCCACAGCATGCGCATGCTTCATGGTTTATACTAGCTTTAAGAGCCAGTTTTTCTAAGAATCAGGCAGAGGGTGATATATGATGGTCTCAGATTATTAGTTCAATTTGTTATGGCCCCCAATTTGTTATGGCGTCACGGACAGCAAGGGATGACAGACAAAATTCTTCAACTTCAACAGATTTAATTAAACAAACACTTGGAACTACTCTACAATCTACCCTACTGACCAAGATTGAAATCAAATAAAAAATAAGATATTTACAGTTCCTTTGTACTGGAGATGGGCTGCTATATTGCGATGTCTTGGGACAGGAAAATGCTCCAACACAGGCAAAAATCCACAAAAAGCTTCACAGGTCTTGAAAAGAGTGACAGGTCTGGTCAAATGTATCCTTCCACAATTTCTCCTTGCAATTTCTCCAACTCCGACACTCTCTCAATTTTTCTCCTTATATACTCTTTTCCAGCCCCCTCTGAGGCATGCCCGGGACATGCCCAAACCTAGCTTTAGATTGCTTAAAAAAAAAATGTCAATACTGCTATCTAGTGGCTTTTTACCACATTACAAATAGAAAAACTGCAAATTATTAGGAACCAATTCCCATCCGTTTCTTTTTTTAGGGGTACCAGAGGGGCCAAAGATTCCGAGACGATAAGTGAGCGCTGAAAAAAATCAGTTTTGAAATCAATTATATCATTGCGCCGACAACAGCCCACATTCATTTTCACAAATGTCAGTCTACTGTGTGTAAGGCTCGCAATAATCCGAAATTTTTTCTGGGCTGTCGAGGGCGCGTCCTATAGGGGGCGCCGCAAGATTCTACTCTTGGCCATTTGTGCAGTAATATCAGGGGCATTTTCAGACTGTGCCCTAGACAGCCCAAGATGGTTTATTTATTATATGATACCATGGGAAGTCCTTTACATAATCAACACAAATTAAGCATGGGATGTTGAGGGCGCAAGAGTATAGACAGCGCTTCAGTCAGAGAAAAAGTGAAATTTGGCATTTTGAGAGGTCAAAGTTCTCCGTGCGCCCTCATCCGATTTTGATGAAACCTTTTCTGTTGGATCGCCCTACATGTCTAATAACTGTAATGTGAAGATTACTCTGGGTTTCTGCTGCATTAACCCTTGACAGTTGGGTCATTCCATATGAAGTCAACCAGAGGTCCCCAGGTCACCGACTCAGATTTGGCTCAAATTTATTTTGGGAGTACTTCTATATTCATAATCAACACACGCAAAATTTTAGCGTCCTACTCCAAGGTGTTTCAAAGATATGGCCCCCCAAAATTCGGGGGCAAGCCCCCTTTTTTGCCCCCGTGAATCGTGAACAACTTGTCCTCCAACCACACGCTCAAATAGGTCGATTCTCATTCTGATTTGCGACCCATAGGAGTGTATCCTAAAATTGCGCCCCTAATGGCAGCAGGAAGGTACTGTTAGACTTACAGTTTCAGTCCCAGATACAGTTTCAGTCATATTTACACTTAAAATTATGGTTTGGGTCAGGATTAGGGTTGGGGTTAGGGTTAGAATTAGGATTAGGTTTAGGTTGGGGATTTACTGACGGCGACGCTGACAATGGAAACCAGATTGTAGTTATTTAAATGACCGCTAGAGGTCGCTTAACTTCTAAACGTAACATTAGGTCGTAATAAGCTGCTTGACAAACGACCTTTCCAGGCGTATTTTGTTGGAGGACAGGCTCATCGTGAACGATAATTTAGAGGGATTTTGGAGGCCAATATTTTTGGAGCAAATCATAAGCTGAAAATAGAAATCCAGGGTAATTTGGGTCCAGGCTTTCATAATCTCTTGTCAAAATGTATCTATCTCAGGGCGCCCCGGTGGCTCATGGGTCTAAGCGCGCGCAACATAAAGGCTGTGTCCTTCCCGCAGTGACCTGGATACGATTCCAGCTCAGGTCATTTGCTGCATGTCTTCCCCCAACTTCCCTGTCTCTCTACACTGTATAACTGTCAAATAAAAGAAAAATTCCCCCAAAAAAAGTACCTCTTTTCATTTTCAAGATATTGGCCTCTCAAATGTGAAACTTTTTTATGGGCGGAAATCAAAAATTGTTAAATTACTCTGGGCTTTTGCTGCATTAACCCTTTCCCACTATCAGTGCTAAAGCACCTTTTGCAAAAACGGAAGAGACAGCAACTACTAACTCATGGCAACTGCACTTTGGAAAATGTAATTTGTCTTCCACAAAATTGTCTTTGATGCTTAATACTCCTCTTCAGTTACTCACTTTACTGATAGATGTCATCCAACAGAAACCTGAGGTGGGTAGCAGCAGTGGTCCTTTGGCATGTTAGCCATTGTGTAGTTTATTGTGATGCAAATTACACAATAAATAGCTCCAATTATTTCAAACATCACTTTTCAATTCAGGAAAACTCTGGTAAGACAGCATGCAGGATTGATTACCAGTCCATGTTGGTGGGTTATTTTACCACCAGTACCTGAGAAACAAGAGAAAAACTGGTAATTTACGCGAAGTGAAATATATGAAGCCAACTTACACTGGAAGTAAGTACATATCAGCTTTTTGAGTTAAAAAAAAAATCTTTTCAACCACAGTTTTACATTTAACTTAGAAACTGTCACGGAGATATCTTTTCCTTCCAGGTCTGTCACGGAGATATCTTTTCCTTCCAGGTCTGTCACGGAGATATCTTTTCCTTCCAGGTCTGTCACGGAGATATCTTTTCCTTCCAGGTCTGTCACGGAGATATCTTTTCCTTCCAGGTTCCTTTTGTGAATGGCTGAATCAGCACTTATGGCAACACACTGATGATGTCCTCCTCAGACTCGATGCACCATAGTTGGATCGATGAGGCCATTACTGTTATTCACGAAAAGATGTGGTCATAATGACGAATTCTAAAATACTGTGAAAATTGGATGGAATGCAGTTTCAGTTCTCTAGTGCAAAGTAGCCCGAATGCCCTTTGGAAGTAGCTTATATTTAACATTATACACCCCATTTAAAGTTCAAAATCATTGATTACAAACTGCTAGTGTCATATGTGCACTTATATACCTGTGT
This sequence comes from Gymnothorax javanicus, assembly GCA_029692085.1. NCBI lineage: Eukaryota > Metazoa > Chordata > Actinopteri > Anguilliformes > Muraenidae > Gymnothorax > Gymnothorax javanicus. Next base: position 189,125,576 of record CM056194.1, on the reverse strand, counting down.
CATATACTGCATTAAGTACGGAGGAAATAAAACCCTGCAATTCAGTGTACGATTTTGTAAAAGTTTCTTACAAAGATGGAGTTCCATATGAACTCAACCAAAGTACAAGAATCTTCCACGGTCATCGACTCAGATATTGCTCAGATTATCTTAGGAAATTATGTAACATGAGTTTATGAATAAGCACTGTCCATTTAAAACTTATAGTTGCAGAACAAAGGGTATAATAATCGGTGTTTTTTACCCCAAAACACCTATATTTGATAACATAATTAAATGGTGTAGGAGATGAGAAAACAAGTTGTAATTTTGAACAAATAAAGCCAAGATACATACAATTATGTGGAACAAGTTTCATTACCATGGGTAACTATCCTCATGATGAATTTGCCTGATTCTTAGAAAAACTGGCTCTTAAGCCTTAAATCCCACATTCAATCAGAATTAAAACGACCACCGCAAATCCAAGCACACGGCGTTTGTACCGGCTGCACGCAAAAGGTTTCCAAGCCCAGCTTAATAAAGCGGACAATAATGATTCTGAAGGTTTAGATCGACCTGAGCCAGACATGACTGCGAGCGGTGCGATTGCCACTGTACTGCAATTGCGCTCAGCAGTTGCCATAGGAAAGAGATGTTCGTTGTTTGAACCGTGGACCTGCGGGTCTGTTCAGCTGTACTACATGTATTTCACTTCCGCCAGGTGGTACACAGTCCTTAATTGGCAAGAGATTTGCAAAAATCTAAAATGGGTGCTTCAGATTTAAACCAGAGTCCGATTAAAGTTAGGATTGGATTAGCTCTACTGACTAGTTTTGTGTTCATTTGGCCTTTATGACAGCAGAGCAACTGAATGAGTAGATATTGTACAATGTAGCCAGCAAGGCATTTGCAGGTCCTAAAATAGAATAAAATTTAATGTTTTATATTTAAGGTAATGATTTATAAAATATTTAGATTCTCCCCCCCAAAAAAAAAAGAACAGCAGTTGAAGAGCAAAATACAATAAAAATCGGATGGCTGTAACAATATTATTATCTGTATATTATCTGAGGAACTGGCGCAAGTTGAGCACAGTGAAAAAATGTTTTTAAAAGCGCTCTTTTCAACTGCAGCAATGTTATTACCGAGCTGAAGAACTCCTGTTTTAGCCGGCGCAATGGAGTAACCTATAAAAGCCTATAAGGTGATTGAGACCAGTTTATTCTGTACGGCTCTTCCTCGTCTGCCCTCTAAATCTAGGTTAAAGGGGAATAGAAACATTTTGAGATTTATGCCTGAAGCAATAACTAGGCAGTAAAACAATTAAATTTTGGTGTTCCTATCATCCTTCTTGATTGGTAAAAGAAGAATGAGCTTTTCAAAATACCCGCCACTGCAAGCTGTGATCTGCCATTGGGCTGAAGTCCATATCTATTCCGTAACTGACTGTAAAGCCTGCCCTTGTAGTGAATGGAAACCCGTGATTTCTGGAATGGAAACTCCGGACTTCTCACACTTTTCTTTACTCAGGGGTTGGAAGCAATGGAATCGCATAAAGACGTTTCCATTGATCTTATTTCATTTAAACAATTTAAACGATCATGAAACAAAACACACGTGAAACTGATAAACCTCCATGCACGAAGAATTCAATTCCACGCGAGAATCTCTTAGATAAGCGTTCATTGAATAATTGCTGACTACAGCAGAGGAACGTAAATATGCATCTTAAACTCACACCGAATGCGTGAGAGTTGACAGGTATGTGTTATAAATGAAAACTGGCCTCACCTGATAATGTTGAAAGTTTTCGGAGTTTCTGTAATGGTAATGTAAATAAATGATTAAAAACAGGTCAAGAATTAGGCTATTCGCGCTCATTTTAACTTAACAAGGAGAACTGGCCACACCTGATGGTCCTTAGGATTTTTGGAGTTTATGTAAAGTCAATTTAATTAAGATTGAAAACAGGTCATGACCAATCATAATTTTTAAGGGACAGTTTGTGCTTCTCCGAATGCCAGTTCACCAGCCGCCACTGCCTACAATTTAGTGAACTTATGAGCTTACTAGAGACGGGCCTGAATAAACTACTCCGTTTACGACACTGTGCGAGTTATTTTGTGATGCACAGAACTGAAAATAGCTCCAGACATGGACGCATTTAACAGAAATCACAGGCTTCCATTCACAACAAGGGCAGGCTTTACATCCAGTTACGAAACACACATGGAAGGATGAGAGGTACACCAAAACTTAATTGTTTAACTGCCTAATTACTGCTACAGGCATAAATCTCAAAACGTTACCTTTCCTCTTTAAAAAGCGGTTCCATGTGAAAAACATAAAACAATCATGTTTACATGCGCGCACACACACACACACACACACACTCTCTCTCTCTCTCTCACACACACCAACATACACACACTCAAATGTACTTCACTGTTCACTGTTCTTTTTTGTCATTCTGTAGCCAGAACTAGAACTCTAACTGGAGCCAAGACCCAGAATTTCAAAAATTTTAACTAAAACTGCACATTTGCAGATACAATGCATTTAATACAATGCATTTGCATTTAATTTTTTTTAATTCTTGAAACTAGTAATACATTCCCTTAAAAACTCAGAGGGTGCATCGGCTTTAACGAACACTGTAAAACAGTGAAACATACCATTCAAAACCATTACACAGGTCAGGGTGTGACATGGACAATATTATTAACATAAGTTTCATGGGTTTAAAATATTTACAGATTTAGATGTTCAGTTACAGCCGATACGGAATATATACAACAATCTTGATCCAATGATCTTGTCAATCTTAATGAAACGAGAGAAAAAAACAAGCAATGCACACTCGTAAGGCAACTCAGAGACAAATTCAAAGCTTTTTCAATTCCTTTTGAAAGGAAATAGACACTTCAAATGCTAACAGAGATCACTGGTCAATCATGAAATCATTCAAAATCGGCATTTTTGACCTTTAGTTTGGCCATTTATGACCTTTGTATTTCTCAACAGGACAACACTTCCTAAGACATGGAGGCAGCCTGACAACAATGCAGAGCTGGATGACTATCAAAAATACAAACACTGGTGCCTTTCAAGAAACATCTTTGGTGATTTATGGACGGTTGTACAGACAGATACAGGAACCAATGTGACATTAGCTACACTTTGGGAACAACTGTACACCTTTGTATAATAAAATATTACATGTACCATCAAAGCCAAAGTACGCATTTTAAAGCGGACATATGAAAAAAATCACTTTCAGTTTTTGTGCGAATGCATTTCGGTATCTAGAGTGCATACCAGCCCATTAACTCTTAAGCAAACTAATCTTAATTTTTTATGAGCTGCCTTTTTCATAAAACATGCCATTCAGATTTGGCTCCTCTTCCTGCATCACATGCAGGCTCATGAGAATTGTTCCGCCCCTCTTCTGAATATCTCCACCCACTGTTTAATTTTTATGGCAACATCTCAGCTTCAATCTGCAGAAGCCCATAACAAGCTGTATGTGTGCTGCCGACTTTCTGTCTGACTGCTTTATACCACTAACCTGGATCAGTACAACGCTGAAAAAAATTTTACTTCAATTAATGGGGACCTAATAGGCTTTTTGGAAGATACAAAGACGCAGTGGTTTTGATTTATTGTCCAAGGAGAATCTGTAGCAAGCCAGCGAGGCAAGCCTTTCCAATTTATGTTAATATTCAAAATGAATTCCCAGTGTAACCTTAAAATGTTTATGGCTTGGTTTCTGATGTAACTAGCAAGCTGGGCAGCCAAGTGCTACTCTTAAAAGCAACTTAATGAGCTTGCATGCACGCATTACCTTTCAATAGTCATTGTGTAGTCTCAAGGTGAGCTAGCGACTAAACTGACAGAGAATTTAGAAACTGAAGCAAGTTCAGCCTCAAGCAAAGTACAGGACGCAGCCATAGGAGAAGACGGAATGGGTGACCACTTTAACTGAATTCAGATCATTTTTAATGGCATAGCTAGCAGAGTAAATGGAATGTCAGCTAACAGTTACTGCTGTAAAGACAGTAGCTATGGGTCATTCATAACGTTACAGACTGAACTACAAGTGTCGTAAAACTATTATCGTCACGCCATGTTGCTCTTCTGCGAGTGGAACATCCATGCTCGTTTCACCTGCAGACGTAACCTTTTCGTACACATTGTGTAGCTTAATGACTGGTTAGCTGATATTCAGTCGACTGAATTCAGGGACTTGCCAGTAGCTGGGGGACGATGAGATAGTCTCTCTTCGTTGATACTGCAGCTCTGTTCGCTGGCCAATTAGAATGAAGTTCATTCCATAGAGGGGACACCGACTCAGAACAGCCAGTTTTTCATAGGGTCAGGAATGACAGGAATCAGGTTGCCAATAAATCATGGAGCTAAAGTTGCCTATAAATCATGGAGCTTTACAGTCAAATGTTTATAAACTCCCCTTGTGGACATCCAAGGAAATTATAACTTGGAAAATAAATGGCATAGTAGGTCCCCTGTAATATAGCTAGAGTAGCAAAATTTTGATAAGCAAAACACTACGTTCTGAAACCAAATTACACAGTTAAAATATTATTGTGTAAGGCCATTAAGGCTTTGTAACATATATGGTCAACAGTCAAGCTGTCAGTAACAGTTCAGAAAAGCACATTCTGTCACAATGTCAGCGTGGCGCTTTGACCACTAAAAACTTTAATACCCTGGTCCAGTCCTTAAATCTTGAGCCACATGAAGACCATCCTTTCTTCCTGATGACAATCAAACAAGAGATAAGACTAAACTTATTTTCAGAAAACTGCTGAGGACAATCACTGCAGTTCACTTATTTTGTGTCACAAATCCTGTCCGTGTGACATTATCTTCATCACTTTTAGGGCCTCTCGAGAGAGACAGTAAGTACAGTAACTCTATAATCGTATAAACTACCCTAATTATGGAGCTCACAACACAGCTATTACCATAGTGACAGTGTTGAACAAATTATGGAATCAAAACCCATCCATATTTTCAACTTCACATTCATAATACCACATAACATAGCTGAGAGACGAATGGCGCGTTGTCGTTCATCAGAACGCATGCCATCATTATATTTTGCGGTAAATAGTTCTCAGTGTGGATGGGCTTTGAAACCAGTGTGGTGTTGGTTTGACTCGCATGGGGTTTCTGGCCCCTGACCGCAGGGGCTAAAGTAAGACCCCGTCGCCATGGGCACCGGGAGGAGAGGGTGTTGGGGGGTGATGTCTGCAGTCGTGTTGTGAGGTGCAAGCGGTTTGGACCCTGTATCTCTGGTGGTCCCGTGCAGGGGGCATCGCACCAGGGGAATTATGGGAAGAGGATGGTGGGGGCTCAGTGGGGGGGAGGGTTTGGGCTGCGGAGGGAAATTCGGGGCCCTCTGGCAGGTGTGAGTTGGGGGTGTGCTGAGATCGGGGGGGGCTCCCGGGAGGGGGTTCGGCCTCCTCTCTGGTGGGTTCCAGGACAGCCCTCTCACCCAGGCTGCGTTTCGGGGACGACTGCCGCTGCTGTTCCGCGCCCACTGAGGGGGAGGCAGCCGCCAGACCCCCACGCGGAGTCCTGCTGGGAGACCCGCCAGAGACTGCAGAGAGAAGAGAAAAACACACATCACACCGCGGGGACAGGGGAGCGTCCCAGAGACTAAAGGAACACACATCACACCGCGGGGACAGGGGAGCGTCCCAGAGACTAAAGGAACACACATCACACCGCGGGGACAGGGGAGCATCCCGGATACAAAAGGAACACACCTCACACTGAGGGGACAGAGGAGCATCCTGGAGAATAAAGGAAGACACATCAAAATGTGGGGACAGTGGAGCGTACCGGAGACTAAAGGAACACACATCACACCGCGGGGACAGGGGACTGTCCAAGAGACTAAAGGAACACACATCTCACTGCGGGGACAGGAGCATCCCAGAGACTAAAGGAAGACACATCACACTGCGGGGACAGGGGCATCCCAGAGACTAAAGGAAGACACATCACACTGCGGGGACAGGGGAGCGTCCCGGAGCCTAAAGGAACACACATCACACTGCGGGAACAGGGGAGCCTCCTGGAGACTAAAGGAACACACATCACACCCTGGGGACAAGGGAGCGTCCCAGAGACTAAAGGAACACACCTCACACCGCGGGGACAGGGGAGTGTCCTGGAGACTAAAGGAACACACCTCACACCGCGGGGACAGGGGAGTGTCCTGGAGACTAAAGGAACACACCTCACACCGCGGGGACAGGGGAGTGTCCCGGAGACTAAAGGAACACACATCACACTGCAAGGACAGGGGAGCATCCCGGAGACTAAAGGAACACACATCACACTGCGGGGACAGAGGAGCGTCCCAGAGACTAAAGGAACACACATCACACTGCGGGGACAGAGGAGCGTCCCAGAGACTAAAGGAACCCACATCACACTGTGGGGACAGGGGAGCGTCCCGGAGACTAAAGGAGCACACATCACACCACAGGGACAGGAGAGCGTCCCGGAGACTAATGGAATACACATCACAACGCGGGGACAGGGGAGCGTCCCCGAGACTGGAGGCTAATAAGGGTTTGGCGCAGGGCTCTTTAAAGTACAAAGTCCCTAAAGTTGTCCAATAAAAAATGCAATCATCGGCAGACTCTTTCACACAATAAACACAGCAAGTGTAAGCATGAAGGAGCACTGAGGTAAACAAACATTTAACAAACTCACCAGTCACGGCTCGTTCTAGGGTTTTCTTCCCCGAGGTGAATGGGCAGGGAAGCACTTTGGCAGGAGTGTACGTGTTCAAAGGCGTCTTCTTCATCGGGACAGAACCAGAGCCCAGGCTGGACGCTGGGTCAAACACACACACACACACACACACACACAGCCATACAAATGCATTCACAGAAACAAGCACATACGATTGAATCACGTAAGTTTAACAACTTTGACTGACAGTGAAGTTACCATGCATCGATTCGTGACGTCTCTGTTATCACTGCGGGGGGTACTCGCATACCTGGAGAGGAGGTGGGCGTTTGAAAGATCGACTCATGAGACATGGCGATTGAGGCCAAAAACTCATCCACTTGCTTCAGAGAGAGAGAGTTGTGCAGCGTCTCCAGTGGGCAGATGGAAGGAACCATAGAGTACAACTCGAACCCTAGAAGGGACAGGCCGAGGCCAATCAGCACTGGACCACTCAAAAAACCACAGAGCGAGAACTGCATCAGGCACTGGGAGGGCTTATATTCATGAAGTCAATGATGAAGCAGCAATGGATAAATAAACAAGGAGGGGAGGAAATTAAATTTACAAACTAAACATAAATTCATTTTTCATAAAAAGCAGAAATAAACCAATGACTCCCTGCATCAAGGCGAACAAGAGCAGTGAACAGACCATAGCAGCGTTCAGCACTACCTTTAACAACATTTACCTCAACGTCAAACACATCTCAGCAAACTGGACACCTCTACATTTTAAGAGATCATTTAATCTGCTGGATAATGGTTTCAGTGCATTCAAATCAGAAAAGATGGTCGTAAAAATAAGCAAGCGAATAAAGTGACAGCCAGAGAGCCCACCTTAGTGATTTGAATTAATGATCAACAAAACCGCAAAGAACATAATTCTGTAGTCCTTCAAAAACATAATACTGTGCTCCTTCAAAAACAAAATCCTAATAGTTATTTAAAATGGAATCCAACAAAAGTAATTCCATATTAGCACGCTACGGTTCAGAAAGTCCACCTAACTCATAGGGGAACTGTGTTTTCCCATCCGATGGGACCCGGTTTCACTGAGGAATAAATATTAGGTAGCACACACACAAAACCAAACATGAGATGGAGGAGGCAGAGAAAATTTGGGTCAAAGACCGTCCCAAGTCAAGAAACTTGAAAGAAAAAAAAAAAATTCTCCTCCATTTACAGTGGCATTTCAGTTTATCAAGAGTTAAAATATTTCAGTTTTCATTTCTTTTTACAGACTGAGAGTATATTAATCATATTTTTACAGAGGTTTCTCTCCAAAAATTATCAGTCTCAAATGTGTTCGTAAACTACATTATTGGAGTAAATGGCTTGGTGAGGGTCGGGGGTCGGGGGTGCGTATTGGAGAACAGAGACTAAAGGAGGCCTAATAGGGGGTGAAGTCAGGGTTTGGGTTGGGAGAGAGGGGGGGGGGGAAATCAGCACACGACAAACAAGAACAACCAAACAAGTAGGACAGGAACAGGCCAAATAAACAACCAATCACTTACCACTGAACAAACCGGAAAACACTGACCCATTTAGAAAAGCAGGTTTAAAAAAACACATGAAAAAAAATCATGAAAACTACCATGTCTTTCTTAAAAATACGAGCGCAACATTTTGCACAGTGCTGTGAAAAAGTATTTTCTACCTCCTGATAATCCTATTTTAGTAAATCTGTCACACTTAAATGTTTCAGATCAAACTAATTTTAACACAAGACAAAAATTACCAGAGAAAACACAAAATGCTGATTTTAAATAATGATTTCATTTATTGAAGAAAAAAATAATCAAATGCTACCTGGCCCTATGTGAAAAAGTCATTGCGCCCTTAGTGAATCAACCAATAATTAGACATTTCATTTATAATTGGGTTCAATTTCCCTAAACAAACCCAGGCAAGATTACTTCTCGCACCATTGAATCTAAATATAACTTAAAATAGAATGTTTCTGGAAACAGGAAGCCGACAAAAAGCAGCACATGATGCCACAATCTAAAGAAATTTAACGACAGATGAGAAACAAAGTCATTAACATCTATCACTCAGGACAGGGTAACAAACCCATTTGTAAGTGAACCATAACGAGAGCCGTCATCGACAAATGGAGAAAACTTGGAACAGTGATGAACCTTCCAAGGAATGACCGGCCTACCAAAATTCCTCAAAGAGCGAATCCATGACGAATCAAGGTGGTCACAAAAGAATCCAGACCAATATCTGGTGAAACTTTTGGGACAATATTCTAAGGAGTAATGAGTCAAAAGTGGAATTTTTTTGGAAGACATGGGTCTCGTTACATCTGGTGTACAGCTAACATAGCATTCCACAATAAGAACATCATACCAACAGTGAAACACGGGGGTGGTGTTTTGATGGTCTGGGGCTGCTTTAGGACCTGGGCCACTTGCCATAACTGATGGAACCATGAATTCTGCTCTCTACCAGAAAATCCTGAAGGAGAATGTCCGACCATCAGTTTGTGACCTGAATGATCTGAAGCACACAAGCAAGTCCATCTCTGAATGCCTTAAAAGAAACAAAATGAAAGTTTTGGAGTGGCCCAGTCAAAGTCCAGACTTGAATTCCTCCACTATGATGTAGAAGACACAGTGCCAGTTATCACAAACATTTGATAGCAGTTAATGCTACCAAGGGTGGCACAACCAGTTATTAGATTTGAGTGGGCATTTATTTTTTTGCATGGGTGACATTTTGAGTAAATCTTTACCTTCAATAAAAGATCATTTAAACATTTAAAACCAGCATTTTGTGTTTATGCACATTGTCTTCTCGTAAAATTAGTTTGTCTTACAGTAAAATTAGTTGGATGATGAGAAACATTTAAATATGACCAACATGCAAAGATTGAAAAAAAAAATTGGGAAGGGGAAAATACTTCTTTTACAGCACAAAAAGCCACAAATTAAATTTGAAGGGAAATGTCATAAAGACACCAGTTTACAAGCTTGAATATATACACATGATGTAAACCTAAACATGGAGTATCCTTCCAGAGTGCATCAACAACCAGGCCTAAAAAAAAAAAAAAAAATGACAAATTTTTACTGGAGCATGGATGATAAACAAGTAAAATTTGCATAATCGGTTGGATAATAATAGGTTACCTCCTCTTCAAACCATTATTATCCAACTAAGGAATCTTGCCTGCCAACTGCCCTGACTGAAAGTCTAAATATTCAAACGTGAGCACTACTCGGCATAATACATTTGAGTGAAAAGAAAAATTGAAACAAAAATCTTGTCAAATTTACAGAGGACATTTTTGGTGGCAATACCCAGATATGTGGATTCAGCCACCAACTAAACATTCACGCCTACGAGGAGCAAAAAACAAAACCATCTTCATGACATTAACTCAGAAAAAGTTGGGACGTTATGAAAAATATGCATATAACTATAAAGCTGTGATTTCTAAATTTACTTTGATTGCACTTCATTGCAGACAGAATGAAGACAAGATATGTAATATTTTGTCTCATCAGCTTCATTTTTTTTTTTTAATGAATATACATCCATTCCTGCCATTCAGGCCTGTAATATATTCCAAAAAGCTGTCATGGGCAAATTAGGACTAATAATGAGGTTAAAAACAGCTTTTAATTGAAACAACTGATGTCACCGGGTGATCACAATCAGTACTGGCACAAGCGCAGCATTCAGGAAAAGCCTAGTCTTTCAGGAGCAAAGATGGGACGAGGATCACTACTTTACTCACAAATACATGAGCAAATCATTGAGGTTCCAATACTATATTCCTCGATTTGTATATTTCACCATTTACGGTACATGAAATTATAAAGATAATTCAAAATTTGAAGGAATCTGAAGGAATATCAGAGCGTTAATGGCAAGGGGGCAAGCTTTAGGTGAGCATCTGAATTTTCCAATAACTGAGATGGCACTGCCTAAACAACCACCATTTATCTATAAGCAATATAACCAAATAAGCTCAGGATCACTCCTCGGACAAACCTTCGTCAAGTACTGCAATACTTGGTTATATCCGGCATTTTTCATTTTCTCACACACACACACACACACACACACACACACACACACACACACACACACATATATATAAATAAATAAATGGCAGTTAAAACTTTAAAATTTTGTGAAAAGGAAGCCGGAGGGAGTCTTATGTTAACAGTGTTCAGAAACACCGCCAACTTCTCTGGGCTCGAAGGCACATGCAATGGTCCATCACAGTGAAATTGTGGTCAGATAAATCGGAACTGTGTGCTCTGAACCAAAGAAGAACAGGACCATCCAGACTATTTTAAGAAAGGGCACGCTCCGTTATGACATGGGGTTGTGTCAATGCCCTTGGCAAGCATAACTTGCACTTCTGTGAAGGCATCATTACTGCTGAAAACTACACTGAGATTTTGGAGCAACATGTGCTGCCTTCAAAACATCTTTTCACGCTGATGCATATTTCAACAAGACAACACAAAACCGTGTTCTACCCCCACTGAAAAGCCAAGACTGCGCAAGAAGAGGGCGAAGGCGCTGGACTGGTCTGTCTGCAGTCCCGACTACTCCCTAAATGTAGAATGGGTGGAAAAATGCAACAACAAAGACCCCGTACTATTGTACAGCTTAAGACTAGTTTGCAGGAATAAAAAGACAAATTTACAGCTGAAATACATAACACTTGGGGTCTTTAACACTTCAGTGCCTTAACGTTTATTAAGTGTTGAGAAAAGAAACGGCAACATTACATAGTGGTAAATATTTTAGCTATGGTCCCAAATTAAAAAAAAAAAATTGAAATGCGTTTATTTTGAAAAATCAGAAACATTCAACTGATGAAACAAAATAATGCACAGCTGCATTGTTTTTAATCATTATAGGAGTTAAAAATAATTTAAAAATCACTGCTTTGGCTTTTAATTTCAATTTAACATACCGCACCAACTTTTGTTGTGATTTGGGGTTGTATATTCTAGTTCCTTCTTTAGAATGAGAAATTCTTTAAAATAAAAAAGCAGCTAAAACAAAACAGATGATGCTTTTTTAATGTTTTTACCCAAGATATCCCCAATCTATAGTCTTGCATGAAAGTAGAGGAATTCAGTTTAAAATACAGTTTCCTCCATGACCAGTTGCCTGAATGGGACAAAATGTTTTACCTTTTTTCCTCAATATGTGCTTGCAGATAAAAGTAACAGGATACATGCGCATGTCAAAGATCCCGAGGTTCATGGCGACATTCCATGTGCATTTCACGAAAGTTACGGTAAGGAAGTGGGGAATCATTGATGGAGGAACTCGGTCCAAAAAATGAAAAATAACGGCAGATGAGGCAAGACATCATCTTTAAAAAACAACGAAAGCAAACATACCATTGGTTGGGTGTCGAGCAAATGAGATAGAAAACCTTTTTACAGCAGAACCACGCGTGGTCTCTGAGAAAGAGAAAAACAGGTACCAGAAATGTACAACAGCTAGCAGAAAAACAGCTAACAGAAAAACAGCTAGCAGAAAGAAAGGGCGCACAGTAACAGGGCAAAAGAAAGGCAGGTATTAGATGACAAGCAAGGACAGGAGGAGTGAGAAAATGAGGGAGGAGCCTCCTGTTTTTAGTGTGTTACAGCGCTGGGGTCCCACACTCTGCTTGCGAGGACTGTGTAAGCAGGAAGTAAACGCTCGCTTTGGTGATCATGACGCGGCGTGATGAGCTACAAATGAGGATCTTGTCAACAATAGTATGAAATGCACTGGGCAACACAGGCTTTGTTACGCAAGATTTCCCGTAGTTTCATTTTTTTGTTTGTTTTTAAAGGAACGTCAAACATTCCTAGCTGTTCTAGAACACCACAGTTTTCCATCGCTAACAGCGATCCTCACACTAGCATCATAATGCTCAGTACAGAACACTCTAATCACGTCAGTAATAAAGGACCTCAACATGACACAGCACTCCCCAGACTTCATGGTCGATCAGAGACTAAAGACCCCATCACATAACGAGGAATAGAAGAAATGAACTAGAACAAATAGCAAAAGTCCAAATACGCACAAAGTCCTGACAAATAGATTCCCGTGGGCTGGACAAAATGAATTGACAAGGAATGAAAGTAATTCAAAACATCTTCAAAATGAATTCATACTAACAAACTAGAGCAAATGCTAAACAAATGTCAGCGAACAAAGGACTTATGAGCTGTGCGTACGCTCTCCGTAGCATCTGCAAATTTAAATCGATCACATCTTCTGGCGTGTATATAGGCATGCAGGGCCATTTCATTCTGTATCACATCATGCTGTAGAGCTGGCGAAATAGGCTGTCGCCGCAGGCTCTCCGCACTCTCCATCACTGCAGCCTCCGAGCTCCTCACCAGAACCGAAGACATGAACCTGAGGCTGGCTCTTTATATACCCCGCACGAGTCGGGCCGAACACCAACGAAAAACGGTACGTGAGCGCTAGCAGTACTGTAGTGGAAAGGTAAGAGCATGCAGCGCATGGAACTCAATAGTTGAGGAATCGCACCAGCAACAACAATGGTAGACTGACAGATCATAACCAATACGCTATCAATATAATAAGTAAACAGTTCATAGTAGAAACGCAACGCATAATTTGTAAGAGGGTTACTAATTCGTTATCAATTCTTTACCAATACGCATGAGGTTCGTGAAGAAATGGCCTCGCTTGGGGTGGACAAATTAGACTACACACGTGACTAACCGCTACCTTACTGCAGACGAACAAAACGTTTACATTGCGTTAACCGAGCTTACACGCTGCGTACGGGCTGTTCATTGGCACACGACAAAAAATTCAGTACATGCACAAAATTTTGACGCTCGGTGTGAGCAACGATGTATGGGACCTTGTTAAAACAAATAATAATTAACTCAAAACAACGTCAAAACGAACTTTAGTGTATGCCAGTGAATGCCAAAATTTTCCTGGACGCTGGCATACGCTGGGCCTACTCGGTAGTCTGACGGCCACATTGTTTGATTTCAGGAGTGATATCAGCTGGGAGACGACAACTGCACTGAGTCTCCCAATGAGCCGCATGCAGGCCCCCCTCCATCTGACGGACAATTTCACTGCCCCAATCTCATCTGAAATTGATCAATCAACCAAAACACATGCCTCATGCCCCCTTCCTCAAAATAAGAGTTTGAGAACATCTTTAAGCTTCCAATAAATTCAGAAACACACCCAGAACCTGAAGCCGCAGCAGAAGGGCTAATGTGGACACAGATCTACCAGAACAGATAAGAGGCCCAGCACTAGGCCAGCCATCATAAAGAAAAAAAGGCAAGACAATCTAACTTTCTTATTGCAGTAATAAATTTTTCATTAAAAAGCCTCTGATTTTTTAATAAAAATATAAACTTTTGGGAAAAATCTAAAGCGGTGTCCAATACATGACAATAAAAACTGCAACCTCCAAAAAAAGGGGGTTTTCTACAGTTGCTGATGATGCAGGTTTAAGTGCAGATATAGAAATTTGACTGTGAAGACCTACAAGAACCACATTTAAGATGGCATTCCCGTATAAGTATTACATACAAACAATTCCTGGAATGCACAAAATGTAAACATCCATGGAGAAAAAATCGCAACAATTATGAAACCACATGCACAAAATCCAATTTAACTCAATGCCTCCAAGCCCTAAGGCCAGCTGAAGGAACATCACATTTCAAGTGGACATCAAATGTAGGGGACGAGATCTGATGTGAAATGCACAAACATGCGCACAAAACAGGCACACAACCAACACTTGCACACAACACTGTACATTCAACGCACAACACACACACACACACACAGTACAGTCAATCCACAATGCACACACAAAACAAATAAAACATAGCACAGCCAAACCCACAACACACTCACACACACCAAACACAACACACACATTTCCGTTTGTGGATTCCGAACCCACACGGAAAAACAAGCATAAGACGAACAAAATAAGTAATAAACAAAAACAAATTAATTTGGTGGATGCTTGAGGATTCCGTCATGGGTTGGGGGGGGAATAAAAGTGATAAATGGGGGAGAGGATGGCGGAGGACCGATCATCTCTCTGGAAGATGTGTGTGCGTGTCTGCACATACCCTCGAGGAAGGCGGAGGACGGCAGCTTTTTACGGTGCGCGCGAGCGTAATCCTGCAGGTTAGGGGCGCTGGAGGAGGCACCCAGTACCATGGTGCTAAAGAGCCCAGCACACTGAGAGCCTGACGAGAGTTAGAGAGATCACATACAGCAGAGCAGCGTGTGTGTGTGTGTGTGTGTGTGTGTGTGTGTACCCGGGGGCACGGCTCAGCACACAATGCATGCAGCATGCACCCACGCGTGCTGCTTACACACACGCCACTTACACACGCTGCCCATGCATGCTGCCCGAACACGTCACCCACACACTGTACCTAAACATGCTGCCCAAACATGCTGCCCACACGCGCTACACACACATGCTGCCCAAACATGCTACCCAAGCACACTCTACACACAGAGCACATGCAGCATGGACTAACACACATTACCCACGCGCTGCAGATTATTGCCACAAGTCAACCAGTGCTGCCCGGGAGTAAGTGGTGATAATATTGCTTCATATGACACCAGGACTGAAACGCAGCTTTGAAATTCTTGAGGAAAACAGGAAGTGTAGTCTATAGATCATTGTGCCACCCCATTTACTTCTTGTCCCGGATCATTTTTTGAAGAATTATCGATAGTTACCATTCCACTAACTATTCTATGCATTTGGTACAAACAAAAAAAACCAATCAGGTCAGTGATGTGTGATACTGGAGCAGGTGGGAATCACCAACAGATGTATCACCATATTTTGGTTTGATGGAAATAGCCATAATTTTTGTTCACCGACCAGCAAAAATAAAAAACCTGTTTTTTTAATTTTTACCTTTTTTTTTTATTTACCCCACTTCCACCTAACTAAAACAAACAGTTCTGAGTATTATTGAACAAATATATTTCATATTTCAAAATACATATTTTTTTTTACATTTTTGCATTCCAATGATACCCAACTATGGCTGAGCGATAAATGGAGATGCAATTATTTTAAGAGCAATACGATTAACTTCTGCCATGAGGTGAACAGACAAGTTCGCTCCTCATTCTCAACGAATCATTCTTGATGCGATCATGAACAAACAACTTTCAAACATCAAAGGTCATGCGAAATGCTTCTGGAAAAGAAATTTATTAAGTTAAGTATTAATCAGCAACGTGCTGAACACAGCAATGTTAAGGTCCGCGGCGTCATCACCCTAAACAATCACCTCCTGCTCACCCCATTCCCGTTTTCTTTGTTCAATTAGCAATCAAACCGTTGATTCCCTCAATTACCAATTTGAATTGGTCGACAGTTCAATTAATTTTGACAGCATTTTTGTTTGTCGCATTTTGAAATTTAAATTGCCAGTAAGCAGCACAGATTTGCCTGAATGCGCTTGCTAAATTTTTGTGGGCTTACAGCCAGCCATTGCACAAGAATGCTAAAACTATTTGTCTGATGTTCGATGCTTTCAAAGGTTTTCCACCAAGGGTATCATTTTAGATGCTTAAAATCCAGTGCCATTTTACAATGAATTTCTTAATTTTCTAAAAATCTCATCTCTCAAGCCAGACTATGGATTCCACAATCTATGAATGCTACATTGGAAAGTCTGTAACTCAGCCCGTCAAAATTTGAGAGGAGGCAGTGGCCATCTTCCACTGAAAAATCTCTTTGCGCCAGTAGAGAAGTCGACTAATCATGACAGTGTTTGCAAAAATGTATCCGCCCCAAAAACATAACCGTCAGCAAGCTGGCATGGATGATACACCAAGAATACCAGTGAAAGAAGACACTAAAAGACTTAAAAGACATCTTCCTTGGCGAGGAGGTGCCTTTTCGAGAAGTGGCCTTCTGCCCCATTCCAGCGAAAGACACCCAACAAATCTAGAGGGTAGTAGAAAACGTTATTGATATTGTTTGCATCCGACTGAATAACTAAGTAATGTTACAACTGTCAGCAAGCTAGCTAGCGGCAGCTTGTTCAAATGTACTTCGCTAGTTTATTTGCCAAATTTGCAAACCTGTCACTGTTAAACAGTCTATTCGTCCAGATATTTGAGAGCTAGCTAGACACCTAACGTTCCTTGACCGCCAGCAGTGACTGTGTATCAAGGTGGACAACCTAACAGCTCCCAAAAAGCAAGGCCAAAACATCTTGATTGCCATCTAGTGGCTGGCTGTGGTATAGGTATAAACCTGCCTCCTCCATGTTAGTGGATGGGCCAAAGGCCACACAAAAAAAATTAATGTGCACATCAAATATGTCATTTTCGAAGATGGTTTTGGTCATATTAAATAGTTCTTACCATGTTCAACCATTTTCAAGTGTTCATTTTTTCTTATAAGTTTCGTTTTATTTAGCTATTTGATCCTATAAAGAGGGGGTGTAAAGTCAGAATGGACAGATATGATTGATAGTGACTCCTTCGAGAAGTAGTCACCTGCTGGCTTATTTCCAGAAGCTCTTTGTCACTAGAAGGCAACTGTCGAGAAAATATACGGTTACAGCATTCCCATGACACATGCTAGGTCCTAGTACAACTGAATATAAACCATTTTGATTTTGAAAGTCGGTCTAAAATTTACAGTAAAAAGGTCTTTGCTCTGTAAATAGCATCATGTACTATTGGTAGCGCTGCGATTGATGAAAAGTAAAACCAGTTGGCTATCCAGCAAACTACTTCAGCAAGATTCTATAACAAGTCACCATGAGTTAGGCAACAACAGAAATTGAGGTAAAAAAATCTCTTTACTCAGAACATAGCGTAATGTAATGTAAGAAGCAATACAATGCTGAGCGCAAAGAGCTTTTTGTTACAAGTTTAACTGACCTATTACTGAATCTTGCAAACCAGCATAAAATGGTTAGCTAGTGAGCCAACTAGTAAATCGAGGTTCAGTAACAGGTCATCCAGTTAGCTAACTAGATAGGTTGTCAGAATTAATGTTAAAATGCATGATAGTAGTGAGTCTATTTACCACCAGACTATATTAACCTAATTTTGAAGGGTTAGCGCAGGTGTTCTTAAGTAGGTTTGTATGAGGTAACTTACCCATTGTCCATAGATTAGTCACCTAGCTAGTAGATAGCTAGCAGTTGGCACAACTTTGCTGAGGCTAACAGGAGCACCAGACATCGGCATGGGAGTCAAGCAATATACTGCTAAGGATGAGGAGAGCAGCGCGCTTGAGCCTCATTCAGCTACAGCTACAGTCTAACTTGGAAAAAATTTGAACAAGCCGACCCTTTAACAAGCTTTGAGATGTGGTAGAATAGAGCTCTCAATGGGCCTAACATTTGGTTACGTTTCCCAAGGCGACAATATAGGGAATATAACACCCAGCTTCTAGTCTAACACTGAAGCAGCCAGCCAGGCAACAAAAGTTCAGGGATGTACTGGCGACTGAGTAGCGTATGTTTATGGGTGGGACCTCCATACTGTAATGTAACTGCAAAATGGTAGCGTCTGTATGATGAATATTATGACTCCATTTTTGTACGTTGTTAGGAAGTGGAGAAGCATCATCCATCTTTATATACAGTCTATGGCCAGCAGACCCAGACTTGGCGAAGATGGAATTCGAAGAAAGTTTTTTCTCCCAGTAATCCAGATTGTTGGCTCTCTTTCAATCGAACACGGGAGCAAAGTTAGGTCTGTCTGCTTCTTATTATCACTTCTTACTCTTTATAGGCTACATATTGGTTTTTATTAGTTGGCTAACTAAATAAATTGCATGATAATCAGCTAGACAAAGTACACTGCAATAGATTTATGGTAGGCTAATTATGCCTTAAAAAAAGTCGATGGAAGCTGTCCAACCTCGCAGATAATTAGCAGACTTCAAACACAATTTTCCTCCCGGAAGCATTTCAAATGTCCTCTAATATTTGATTGCCATTTATTCACAACTGCATCAGGTATGAATCAGAAAAGAACGTAAGCAAACTCGTCTGTTTGCCCCATAGCGGCAGTTATTTTATTGCTCTTAAAATTATTGCGATTCGATCTATTGCGCAGCCCTATACCTAACAACTATTAAAATGCAAATTGAGCTGCATTTCTTTTTGGTAAAAAATAAGGCATCACCAGCACGCATGTGGTTACGCATGTGGTTATGAACCAGCATCTTATTGGTCAGGTTTCGGTATGTGGCAAAAATCTTTAGCTAGATTAAAAATTTCAGAAACAAATTGCCATTCCTGCTGGAACAAGCTTTGTGTCCAAATTTAGTGTCTTTTCATTCAGTTTCAAAACAAACAGTCAAAGAGTCAAAGACCAGCAGCCTGAGGAAAGGAAAAGCTGCTATAGAACTGAGAAAGTCCCGCCGAAACAGAGAGCAAAGGGCGAGCAATGAGAGACAGCAAATTACACTGATCACAAATACATCATCTTACAGCATTTCTGTGATTAAATTACAGGAAAAGGTACATCATCGAGGCACAATGCGAACACAGCGCAGTTGTACCTAAATTACATGAGAGTTTGAAGATGTATGTTGCCAAAGTTTCCTAACAATGTTAAAGATAGACAGAGCAAAGTTAAAAGGCTAGAATGGATCAGTCTTACGAACTGAAATTAATGCAATTTGAATCCAATTATGCAATGAATGCAATTAATCTGGGTTAATAACTGCTATTCAAACACAGGTCAGGAAATTATACGCAAAATGTTTTGCCAGCAAATTACAATTATGAGTTGCACAGAATAAGACTAACTGCAATGCACTATATAGAATGCATGAACATTTCATCGTTTAACGTCACAGAGTTAAGTCTTACCCATGCCGGTGGTGAGTTTGTGTTCAGAGAGGAGTCTCCCAGCTCGAGTGTGACTGTTATTCTCCGACAAAACCTGCAAACATTAAAGTGAAAACTCCAGTAAACATGTGAGGCCGTGAAGACGATTGGGAACAAACTCCAGACAGGTGGGGTGGGGCGTCCGAACACGGGTGCTCAAACAGAGGCCTTTCTGGCCAGACATGTTAATAAGCAGCACTGAAACTAAAAATACAAACACATTAGCGCGAAACGCGCCAAAATAATGGTGAGGGAGGAGGACAAACGGACTACAGAGACGATGGGATCATGCAACATCCTCAATTCATGACCAAAAAGGCAGTCCACATTCCACCAGACCCTTGCAATGAACGCAGATGCATACCCAGAGGACAGAGGACAGACATGGGATGCAGGAAGAATGCAGAGGCATGGCAACAGTTTGGAGGTTAACAATGAGTCGGGTTAAACAATCACAAGTCTTGGCGACTCTTTACCAGACACAAGCACGTCACCTGTCTCGAAAAAAGGAGGGGGAAGACGAATCCGAGAAAGAATGCGTGCCTGTATAAATGTGGTTCATTTTTACTTTTATTACTAGGATAGTGAGATCACCGTTTTGTTCATGGACCAAACGGACACCATTGATTTAATTCATTTATTTTAGATTTACATCCCAATAGCAGGATTTTGGTACGGACAGGACTCACACAGAAAGTGACAGTGTCAGCGATGGTGGAAAATGAGTAGCCACACTTCCGCACAAGACTCTTCACATAAAAGCAACTCCAAACATCACAGACACACTCAGCCAAGTCACAGTCAACTTAATGCCTCCTTTCAGTGAATTTAATTATTTTTGTTTCTTGCTTTGGAGGACATGAGCATAAAGGCCACTCGTACGCATCAGTGACAGACCTACGAAAGACGACCAGTATACAGTCAGGTAATGGCGATTATCACACTAGAAGGTCGGCCCGTAACGGACACTGCACTGCTCTCATATGCTCATATCGCTACAATCTCTCCCAAAAATAAAAAAAATCTCCAACTAGCCTAAACTTAAAATAAACAAAATGGAAGACCATACATTCCATGGAATACAACTATAATATTTCTGTGCCTGCATGTTGCTGATTGGGATGACAACAAAGATCTGCTTTTTTGGGTGAGTGGTCACCAGTTCTGAGTTCATAAGTTTAAAAAGTAAAATATCGAAGTCAAATAAGAATGGGATTTTGTCCACTAAACTGGCCTGAAATGTGACTTAAACTTTGACCTCTTATGACCTGTCGTTGCCCCTGCCTGACTTGCGTCTAATGCCTGATAGTGAAACCAGGGTTCCTACACATTTGGAATTTCAAAATTCCATACTTTTCCATACCCTAATTCCCAGACTTCTTGGCATTTTTTTTTTTCCAGAGAAATATGCTACATCTGAGTAAATATATCAGTGTATCATAAATAAAACATCTACTTTAATTTAATTATTATTAATATCTTTATTTTAACACATTTTTACAGTTCAGTGCTTACAATTTTTTTGTGTCCCTCAAGTGTCTGAACATAAAACTGTAACTAACCACACACGTTGAATCATGTGCAATTAATTGTTTAAAAAAAAAAAAAAAAAAACTACATACATACCTATCCCTGGGTTACATGCAGGCAATTCTGGTTGTTCCACTTAAAGTTGTTCCATAAAAATCAATCATGACCTTGTCACTGTCAGCTGAGTTGTGCACACCGCAAATTTGGAAATGCTCCACAATACACGAAATTACAAGTACACTAGCTGGTCTGCTGCAGAGGTCTAAAAGTCTATTTAATAGGCCTTGGCTTCGGTGACTAATACTGAAAATCGGAGTGCAAATTTCGCGATATCAGACTAGCCGTTTTTTTTTTTAAATTTACCAGTTATTATTATTATTTACCAGTTTTTTTTAATTTCGCTATTTAGATTTTGCGCATTTCTAAGGGTAATGGAAAGGCACTCAGAGAGTGAGGACGATAACCGACGTTATTAGCCCCAAGAAACACAGTCTGCTTCGTGACCATAGACTGTTCGTGACACAGCCTCATATTTCAGGCATTGCGCTGATAAGCCTTCTGGTCGCAGGAGTACACTGGGAAGGCGTTACCAGTTAATTTTTGAATCAGTTTGAACATTTGCTGTAATCGACAAAATATCATTCTACTGACAACTGGCCAATTATCGGAACCCCAGAGAAAACGGACAATAAATCTATAAGAACCGCAGCTTTTCCCAACTTTATCGTACTACAATGAAAATAAATAATCTTGCACTCGGGCCATTCAGTCACCGATTTCATACATATTGCCTGAATAACAATGTACATGTGGAACTTCAGATCAGAGTGGAAGAGCGCATCCAA
Organism: Gymnothorax javanicus; assembly: GCA_029692085.1. Classification (NCBI taxonomy): domain Eukaryota; kingdom Metazoa; phylum Chordata; class Actinopteri; order Anguilliformes; family Muraenidae; genus Gymnothorax; species Gymnothorax javanicus. The sequence continues at coordinate 189,103,550 of CM056194.1, read as the reverse complement.
TCTAATCTATCAGGATAGGTTAGCGATTGATGTTGAAACGCAAAATAAAACCATTTGCCACTGGACGCATGCATCCATAGCTGGCATCAACAAGACTCAAAACAGGAGGCTGTGTCACGAACAGTCTACAGTCACGAAGCAGACTGTTTTTTGGGCTAATAACGTCGGACATCGTCCTCACTCTCTAGTTGCGTTTCCATTACCCTTAGAAATGCGCAAAATCTCAATAGCAAAATAAAAAAACTGTGATATCATGAAATTTGCTCTCCGATCTGCAGTATTAGTCACTGAAGCCAAGGCCTATTAAATAGACTGTTGGACTTCTGCAGCAGACCAGCTAGTGTACTTCTAATTTCGCGTATTGTGGAGCACTTACATCGTTATTGTCAGACGAGCATTTAAAAATTTGCCGCGTGCACAACTCAGCTGACTGACTTGGTCGAATGCTTTGCCATTCTCATCGATTCATGAGTAGCTACAGCCGAGCTGTGATTGGCTGATGGCACGTAGAATGGTATCACAGCCGAGCTGTGATTGGCTGGTGTACGTAATGGTATCAACCGACCTGTAAAAAAAAAATTCGCGGCCCGGCATAAAACACGATCCGGATTGATTAAATTTTGGAAATACCTAATTTTCTAATTTAGAAAACAGTATTTTTGAACACTCGTAATATTCTGGAAACATAAATATTTTTCCATACTTTATTTTTCATTTTCCATACTTTTTAATACCTGGAAATTAATCAAATTTATTTCCATACTTTTCCATACTTTCCATACTCGCGTAGGAACCCTGTGAAACCCAGTTCTTCAATGAACAAATAATATTGAACAAATCTTCTAAATGAACAAACTAACTTGAATCATCAAGTCAAAGATTCACTCAATTAAAATCTGACGTCCACTTTTCCCTCCACCTATGTCTTTAACACCACTTGACTGGCAGATGGAATGGCCAATAGTGGATTACCAGACCAACATCTGAGTGAAAATCATAGGCTAATTGAGCAGCCAATTACAGAGCTCCGTGTGGCGCCACGTAATCATGTAATGCTATGCATGGTTGTTACGACAATGTATTTATTATCAGAAAATATTTTCCCAACGGTGTGGTTATTCGTTATTTTGGATGCCAATAATATAAAAGAGTGCAAAAACTTTATTGTTACTGAAGAGCGGTTTAGATCAGGAGTGTGTGGTTTGAAACTGTATGGAACAATTCCTTCTGGAAGAAGTATTGAACTAAGGAGATGGACACATCAATGTACGAACTTGGGGTTATACAGAGTCAGATTCTTACAACCACATTTTTGATCGCGATCCAAATTTCATAAAAGTCACGCGTGTGAATGCCCCTCGAGTCGTCCCTATCAGACTTGCGAGCAGACTGCAGAATGCCCAGCAGCAAAGTCATTTTAACAACCCAACTCTGGCAGCAAACTGAATTCAGCTGAAATCAACTGACCATCTGGGGAAAGATACAGGCTACTTCAACAGAAACGCATCATTTCATGTTTAATTTGACCATAAATATGCAATGAAATACACCGAAGGAATTCCAGAAAAAAGGAGAAATGAAGTTTAATTTAATTTCTAAAACACTGAAATAGGCATGAAGACCAATACATTCACACTGTGTTAAAGAACGAGATGCAAAACAATTGTAGCAAAATCCTGCATTTCATTTGGCAGAAGCCGTTAATCCATGAGAACGGTGTTTAGTAAGCGCAGTAGTAGCAGCAGTGGAAATTGAGAGAGATGAACCCAAGTTTTGGAGGAAGAAAGCTTGGCAGGCTATAAGGAGAGAGCCCCAGCCCCGACTATCAAACCGAGAACCCGAGAGAGAACTCACCGCTGCAGAGCCAATAGCGGCCAAGAAATCGATTATCTCCTAACTTCATGAAGAATTTGAATGAGACGCTAAGGACAACTAATTTTCAAGCAGCAGTAAATAAATTTTGAGAACCATCTTTCATTTTTGACATTGAAAATCAGAAAATATAACGCAGCATGCTGTTGCTTCAAGGAAATAGAAACATTTGTAGTTTCAAAGGGCTCTAAGAATTCTTCTTTTCTCTCAAAAATCACCTGAAATAGTGAGTAACTATTACAAGTTTATGTAATTATAAAATCAAACCTGGCTGAGGTATTCAAACTTGTTTATCTGTCATTGACATCTACTAAGTCCAAGGTTTTTTTATTTCTAGTAACTGTTTTCTTGATGATAAACACTTGACTCCATGAATGCTTTAGTTTGCACAAATACAATAAAAATTTGTTCGTTTACACCAGCATAACAAAATCACACAAAAAGTATGATCAGCTGATGTTTTCAAAATTAATTGCGTAAATTAAGACGTCCAGTGACCGTCAGCCAGAATTAATGCTTCTGAAGTGTCACTTTCAGAGTCAGAATCTAATCAATATGAAAACTGACTAAAATGTTCCCATACTGGTGCTTCAATTCAATTAAACCTGCAATATTCCATCAGGACAGGAGCCACAAAACGAACAAAAAACAAAACAGCCTTTATATCGATCTGCCAATTAGGTGTCCTTGCTGACCGTCTCAAAATTCTCAGGTTTGGATGAAAACAAATAAACGTAATAAAATAAAAATGCTTTTTCGTTTAATTGTTTTTGTTTTTTGGTTTTTTTTTTTTTAAACATAAATAATGAATAAAAATTCGTAAAAACCTGTTGCCATGAGCCAAAAATACTGGACGTGAACGCCAGAGATTTGGGGGAGACGGGAGAGGAAGGGATTGGCTCCCCTGATCTGCGTCTCCGCCGCCCGGTACCAACACCACAGGTGTAATGAATCCAGGTACCGATAGAGTCTGGGCTAGACACACTCAGGGGGCTGTCTTCCTGGAGATGAGACAGGGGGAGGGCACAACATTACACACAGTCATGCAACATCACGCGTCTCCAGTCCACATTCACAGCTACCGCACGTCCTTGCTCTGTATAGGTAAAGTAATGGTCGTACTTTTCCCGAGGAGGTCTTGCCATTGTCTGTCTGCAATGGGGACTAGAACAGAGGGAGAAGCGACGGGCTGGATTACCGTTTGTGGCCTGAGCATTTACCGCCATAATATGAGTGTACACACACATCACACTCGGGTCTCTTCTGATGAGGGTAAATATTCTCAGAAACCCTCTCAACACACCCTTTATTCCGGGAACATGGAAAGGGAACATGATACTGAAACATTAAATTATATGAAGGGCAACAAATTTAATTCTGAATACTGAAAATTCATTTAGTCAGCGTTTTGCAGGAATTCACTGGTATGAAGCATTTCAAATTACGGATTTGTTCCACGTCTGAAAGATGTACACAACTGATCCCTACATTTATTTAAATGGACTGAACCTGTTTGGCAATAAAATGTCTGGAAGAAGGGGAAACTCCAGTCAATTAATAACACTGACTATCTGATAACAACCAAGGTGTAATCACACCAGCCATGCGTAAGCAAGCAAAACACCCAAATTTACAAATTACAGACAATCTTCACCACTGGCCAAGCTACATCCTCATACCATACGCCAGACAATTTAAATGTTCCAGACCAAAATCCCTAAAATGCAAGGCATTAAAGTTATTTTTCGTAATAAATCAAATTCTTGAACATTCCTTAAGACAAAAATTGCCAAAGTTAAAATGTAAAAATCCAAAATGTCAAAATTAACACGTTCATGTAAAGTCTGGAGATTGGCATACTGGCACCTATGTCACATGTTAAAGGCCCAATCCGACAGGAAGGCTAAGGCAAACGAACTATGGCAAGGGCCGACTTTCACTCAAGCAGTCCCCACGGCCAATCAGGGGCCTGCCTACTACAGTTAGCCATTACGCAGGTGAACGAATCTGATGACGAATGACGTTAGCTAAACTATCAAGGGTTATAAAAGTGTAGGGTAACAATTTAAAAAAACAGATTCTCAATCAACAATAGAAAAAAAATTCTATGACTGCTGATTGGCTGCCTTGTCCCAGGCTGTTTAATATGGCCAATCACAGGAGTGCATTTTAGAGGCCACAAGTGAGAAATACAGCTGGTAACTTCGAAGTAGAGTTGGGAAAAGATGTCACGAGACCTATGCCGATAGCTGGTCTACGGTCGGCATCGTTCAGGACAAGAGAAGCAGTGCGCAGAACGCTTTCCCCAGCTCAGCTAAGCACTGAAAAGCGGAAAAAGAAACATGCGAAATGAAGCCCAGCAGGACCTGCGACTGAGACAAATAAAACACAGATATGGAAGGAGAGAGAGAAACAGAAATGTATTTAAAACAGATAAATCCATCCCTTCTCCCCTCCCATAATAAAGCGCATCATTACATCACACTCCAATCACTGCTCCAGGGAGCTCCGGCTCTGAGGAAACACACCAGCCAGCTCCATAAGTACTTGGACAGTCACACAACTTTAAAGGACCACACCTCGTACAGAGATCATGATGTGGACATCAGACAGCCGACATTATTCAAGAGTGTCGGCATTAAAGCACATTAAGATTATGTCAATGTCCAAATACTTAGGACCTCACTGCATGTTTCATGTGAGCGAAAAGCCAGCTGACAGCGACTTTAACTGCACAGGCTGCGCACTCAAATACCCACAATTAAAACAGCAAAGCAGGTTTTACAAAACACACCATTCACATGCGAATAGGTCTGTCCGTGCGCAATGACATCTGCATGGACGTTCTCAACAGTTCAATTCACTGTCTGTAAATCAATCGATTTTACTGACATTCAGACGCACAGCACAGGCTGTAGCAGGAACACAATATCAGCAGATGAATGGCAAATTTCCCAACACCCATTTGCCATTTTCAAAAGCTTCTGTGTGGATAACTGCGCAGCTGCAAAACTGAGCCAATTCCGAGCACAGCTCTTCGGTGACATCACAACTCATAATGAGCCAAAAAAAACTGGGCAGTCGCAATCACAGGATGACCCTGGAAATCCTCTGTCAGGAAATTTCAACATTTCACTGAGGAAAATGACCAAATACTGCAGCACAGACTCATGGGTAAAAACAGGATGCAGAAGCAGTGATGATGATCACTACGGATAAACTCACTCTCTGCTGCTGCAACCCAGCCAGTCAGATATAACACCGCAGCACATTTCAGCATCGCAGTTTCACTACTTCAGGCATGCAGTGGCGGGGAGATGTGATTGGCTGTTTAGTGTATTACTGTGCAATGGAATGAAAACTAGCGGGTGTCAGAGGGACCAGAGTTACGTGTTCAAACGCAGCTAAACACCGACCTCTGAGAAGCCGGAGAAAATTCCAGAACACAGTTAATGGCGCAATATATTCGGCCATGATTTCCAGCATTGTACATTACCTGCACGACTGTAAAAGGGTGAAGGCACAGCAATTTATAATTTCAGAGAAGAAGACAATAATAAAGAAAACAGTAAGTCAGGTAAAACGGCCATTTTAGCATATTTGATTGTCCCACTGCAGTCGAATTTACAAAAAAAAATAGGACAGCAAGTATAAATCTGACAGACACTTCAATTAAATCATTTTAACAAAGTTAATTAAAGCAAATTAAGTGAAGCACAAAAATATAAACAGGTCTAAAGTCTAACCAGGACTCTACAATGCGTACTTTTGGCTCTTGCAGAAAAAAAGAGATGATTTCTGGCCGAAATTAAGCAAGACCAAGAATTTTTAGTTTGACCTGTCAAATGTCTACAGACAGTAAATAACAGCACTAAAATGTAGGGTTTTGGCACGTGCACAAAGTCATTCAAAAGTATTTGATCAGCAAAAGTGTATAGACAAGGGCTGGAATCCAAACATGACTTTAACAAGGTGAAAGTAAACAAATTAAATTACTGACAGTCTCAACTCTGACCTCGTATTTATTTTTTTAAAATCTAATGTATGGGAGTAAACATCCAAAATGCACGAGTTGTATTAGCGTCCAAACACTTGTGGGCAGTACTTCAGCAGTGCGAGGGGACTCACATCTCACCCATGATAATGGATCAGAAGTTTGCAGTGGCCCCAGCCTACAGGCCCAGAGAAACATCCGGGCCTCAGCTCTCCGAACCGCTGATGAGACGGTGACTCACTGGGCTACAGAGCTGGTTTTAGGCCGTTTAATCAGGTTTCACTCTTCAGAGGGGTCATGAGCCGCTAGCGGCTGGTTAAGACGCTGGTGATGAACTGGCAGATGAGCAGGCAGTAGGCTGGTAGACCAGTTTAAAGTGTTTAAAACAGCTTAAACTAGCATTACCAACTTAGGTTGGTTTTTGCAGGAATTTGAGCTAAGCCAACTTTAGCATGAACGGTGTAACTTTGTAACAAACCTTACACCATTAAAATAAACTCTCCAATCCATTTCTAACTTACATGTAGATACAGACGATAAATAGATAAAGACAAAATACGAAGAATGACACATCTGTGAAATATGGCCACGATCCGCCAAATGCAAACCCTGACTTACAATGTGAAATTTTGTGTGTATTATCATTTTAAACTCAACTAAAACAAGAAAGTAAACCATTCAGAGCGGGACGCTTCAGAAAAATACGGATACGGTCAGCCCGATTTATGACGAGGCACTTACTTCGACAGAACCGATCTTTTTAGAGCGAGGAAGAGGAGACTTCCTGTGGATGAAGATGGGATCGGACACCAGAGGGCGGAACATCATGAGCGCTCGGTCCGGCTCGTCCCGTCTCGCAGACTCTTCATCGCTGTCATTCAGCGATTTTTTCTTTGAGCCTTGGCTCTGCACACAGAGTATCATCACCGTTATAAAGATCATCACCATGAGAGATCAACTAACATCTCAGCCCACAGAAAACTATCGGCTAAAAGTGGCAGATATTCAAAAAATAAATTAAATTTCACTAGCACATGCAAAGTTGAGGCTTTCACACAGACTGAAGGAACAGGAGAGCCTGTTGTGCGTCATTGTGTCGCTCGCCCTCGGTGACCCACCTCTCGAGACGCGGGTCGGTACCCAAACCCGGACGGCAGGTTTTATCATCCTCGCAGCCTTTGGCCCCCGGACTGAAGTGCAGCTCCACATGGAAGCGCTCCTCTGATGTCGGGTCCTTGTGTGTGTGTGTGTGTGTGTGTGTGGGGGGGGGCATTAGGGAGAAGAGTAAACACTAACACACCTTTACAGTTTTTAAAAACTCTGAAGATCAGCTTTTTTCTGCAAAATTCCACACCAACATTAGAAAACTGCATTCAGTTTCCAGCACTAAGTTGTTAGACATCATCATAGCAACCTGAAACAGGCATACAGAGGGGCAGCACCTTGTTGGGGTCCTCATACAGCATGATGACGATCTGGGTCATGTAGTTCAGCTCGCTGACCACCTTCAGGTACTCCATGGCCCTGTTCCACTGCTCATCTTTCCTCTCCTGGAGGACAGAGGACTGTGGTGAGCTCCTGACGTTACCTCCATCTAAACACCATCTGCACTGTAACAGCACAAACTCCCAGGCAAAGCACCCTCTTATGTATCATGCTCTCCGATTGGCTCCCAGCTGTTCTAAAGCAGCGTCTCATTGGCTCAGGCCAACAAATCGATCTTTTCCAGTGAGAGGAGAAAAGATGGTGAGGTGCAATTATGAAACAATAAAAACGTAAATGCTCATCTCTCCAAAAAGCATTGCTACGTGTCTTACCAAGAGGAAAACCACAACAAACCAACCTTGACACCAGAAAAGACTTGTGACAACGGCCTCCAAGTTCCACAAAAGTAAACTTAAATCTCACCATCCATGTACTTTCATCACAAGTCATGTCAAAAGTAAAAATATCTCTCTTAGAAAAGGATTGTTTTATAGCAGTACAGGTGTGCAGATACTGACGTCACAGAGAGCACCATAGCGCAGGATGGACAGCAGCGAGTGAACATGACTCTCGCTGGTGAAGTACAGTCTGGTCCTCACGTGTCTCTCAGGGGACATGACTCCACTGGAATACCTGGAGGAGGCAAAAATAAAGCATCCACAGATCCATTATCTAACCCACAGACTCATCCATTATCTAACCCAGACTCATCCATTATCTAACCCACAGACTCATCCTTTATCTAACCCACAGACTCATCCATTATCTAACCCACACACTAATGCATTATCTAACCCACAGACTCATCCATTACCTAACCCACACACTGATGCATTATCTAACCCATCCATTATCTAACCCATCCATTATCTAACCCAGACTCATCCATTATGTAACCCATACACTAATCCATTATCTAACCCACAGACTGATCCATTATCTAACCCACACACTAATACATTATCTAACCCACAACTCATCCATTATCTAACCCACACACTAATCCATTATCTAACCCTCATACTCATCCATTATCTAACCCACACACTCATCCATTATCAAACCTTCATCCTCATCCATTATCTAACCCACACACTAATCCATTATCTAACCCATACACTCATCCATTATCTAACCCACAGACTCATCCATTATCTAACCCATTATCACCTAATCCCATTATCTAACCCCATTATCAAACCTTCTCATCCATTATCTAACCCACATTATCTCATCCATCCATTATCAAACCTTCATCCTCATCCATTATCTAACCCACACACTAATCCATTATCTAACCCACACACTCATCCATTATCTAACCCACACACTCATCCATTATCAAACCTTCATCCTCATCCATTATCTAACCCACACACTAATCCATTATCTAACCCATACACTCATCCATTATCTAACCCACAGACTCATCCATTATCTAACCCACACACTAATCCATTATCTAACCCTCATATCTAACCCACAGACTCATCCATTATCTAACCCACACACTCATCCATTATCAAACCTTCATCCTCATCCATTATCTAACCCACACACTCATCCATTATCTAACCCACACACTCATCCATTATCAAACCTTCATCCTCATCCATTATCTAACCCACACACTCATCCATTATCTAACCCACAGACTCATCCATTATCTAACCCACACACTAATCCATTATCTAACCCTCATACTCATCCATTATCTAACCCACACACTCATCCATTATCAAACCTTCATCCTCATCCATTATCTAACCCACACACTCATCCATTATCTAACTCTCATACTCATTCATTATCAACCCACACACTCATCCATTATCTAACCTACACACTCATCCATATATTCTACAAACTCTACAGACTCCTCACAGGCTGGATTTGACTCAGGATCACCTGGAATAGCTGGATTACATGACAATACGAAAGCATTCTGGGACTGTAAAGCAGCCCACAGAACTCCTTACACTGGGTGGAGCTTATTGACCGTGTCATCATCCTGCGTCCTCTGTAGATCCGACCGAATCTTTCGGATCAGTGGGGTGCAGTAGCCTTTAGCGATATCCAGCTTCTCTGGCTGGGATATACCATATTCCTGCAGACACGGGGGGAACAAATATGAACAGAACTTCATCAGCTGACTATTTTAATGGAGCATTAAAAATTTTACAGGCAACCAAAGGCATCATGGCATTAGAACACCAGTTTTGAACGCCAGAAAAAACTTGCTAAAAAGGCTCTTCACTAAGCTGCCAAGCTGGAACGTTATGTTAGCACACCTGAGGGATGACGATGTCGGCCAGCGCTTTGGAGAGGCGGTAAATCTCCATGGTGTGGTCCAGCTTCAGTGAGCTGTTGTGCTGCACGTCGTACTTGATGCAGTCGTAGATGTCGGGGATCTTGCTGATGTTGTAGCGGCCGTTTTTCATCTTGAAGTCCTTCTCCAGCTTGGCCCAGCGACGTAGCATCAGCTCCAGCGTCTCGCTGTGGTACAGCTGGATATCTGAGGAGGAGCCAATGAAATGCAGTCTTACTGAGGGGCGGATGTCAGACTATCCAATCAAGAACAGTCTGACTGAAGGGTGGGGGCATGAAACAGACGCACACCCCCACGCAAACACAGATGCAAACCAAGCTCTTCTCCGATGCTATTAATCTGAATCAATTCCAGTCCTAGCAAGTCCAACATTTTGAGAACTAAAGTCAAAGACAAATACAAATACAGTTTGAATTCAGGCCTGGCCCTGTCTGTACCAGCTGATTTTGGGTCCTCCATCCTCTGCCGGATCTGCATAGTGAGGTTCTGGATCAGGCTGTAGACTTTATCACAGGTCTTCACCGGATTCCTGATCATCTGCATGGACTTCACCAGAGAGGTGCTGGAGGTGGGAGCCAGCTGTGTGCCGACAACACAGACCAGAAAATCACCTGTTCGCCCCACATTTCACAGCCTGACCCCATAAACTGAAACTTTTCAAGGACAGAACCTCCAGACCCAAGACCTACGGTCAGTCACAGTGAGGTCTGCAGGAATATTTACATGGATACTGAACTGTGGGAGTTACAGGCTTTTGTAAGCCCGTCACTGTCAGTGATGGACCAAGCCAATTTCAGAGGCAGTATTTTCAGAGTGGGGGACGTCTGGACCCCTCTGCTGCACAGTTTAAACCCTGATGCTGAAATGGACTGAGTGGTTAGATAATGGATAGATGGATGGCCCTGTATGTAAACACTACAGCAAAGAACAGCCCAGCTGGACAAGCTGGTGTTTATCTGAGGGTTTTCAGCCATTTTGGCTCAGATACAGTCTCCAATGAGAGCCACAGATGGTTATACTTCCTTTATGATCATTTTTCACACTTCATCCATCCATCCATACATACAGCAATCCATTATCAATCCCACTAAATCCCAGTCAGGTTCCCGGTAGCTGGAGTGTCTCCCAGCATGCAACGGGGGAGAGTCAGGAACACACCCTTCCATGGCAGAGATCACACACACCATTCACTCACACCTGGGGGCAATTAGCCGGACATGCATGTCTTTGGGCAGATAGGAAACCCACACAAACATGTGCAGGAGGTACTAAAATATCCACACGTATTAGAGACGCACTGGCCAATACGGACACTGGAAAGGATAAATACAGCAGGGTCATAAGTATCTGGACAGTGACAGTAATTTAAGGGGCTGTAATTCCTACTAAATAATGTACACAATATCGAGGCCAGTAAAACTTCAGTGGAGCCCATAAGCTTTATTTCAGAAGTACGTCCCTCCAACCCAAGCTTACCATACAGGACATGCTGCTCTCAGAAATAGTGACACTTCTTAAATACTTATGAAACTCCGTAAAAGCAATTAACTACAAATTCTTTTCCTTGCAGCAGTGGGATATACATTCACCTGTAACACTGAGAACTGTGAGATGATAAGCAGCATTGGCTGCAGCAACACTCATCTTATTCAGCAGAGCACAATGAACAGCAAGTAAATTAACTAATCATAAGAATTTAGGGGCAAATGAAATAATACATTTCCAATAAGGACAAATGTATTTGTTTTAGCAGAGCAGTGCAGTGTCACAGCATGGTTATGGTACTTGTGCATTCAGAAAACAATTTACCAGTAAATATTTGCAGAACCGACACATGCATTTAGCTTATCAAAGTATTCACTCTGCAGGACTCTGAGGGAAATAAGTATCCCTGGACTTGGTAGGAAGGCGTTTTCAGAGCAGCCAACATTGGGTTTCATAAATCAGGGAGATTCTTACGAGCGAGCGAGCCAAATTGGGGGGTGGTGGGGTCCAGCAGTAATGCCCTGCCGGAGCACCAGGGGGCAGTGCTCCCGGTACCTCCTGGGTTTTGGCCATTTTCCTCAGCTAATTTCAACAAATTTTTATGACTTAAACAGGGTTTTTAAGGCATTAATCTGCAAAAACTAGTGTTTCCATTGATAGTGAACAGTAATAAACTTATGGCTACCATATTAAACATACATAGCACTTGCAATCATTGATTTTCTGTTTCATGAGTTATACAGGTTGCGGGTCGGCAATATGGCGGAGGGACGCGGACGTCGAGCACAAGACAAAGACAAAGAGGAAGATGAAGATAGGGAAACAAACATGTTGCTGAACGAGATGAAACTGCTAAGTGTGAAGATGGACAATATTGAAAAACAGTTCAGCTGCAAAGTCGATAGTATGTATGGTTCTCTTGAGAAAATGATGAAAGTTGAACTGAAGAAGTCCGTTAAGGAGATAGGAGAAAATATTGACCTGGAAATTGGTATCTTAAAGTCGCGGCTGGATTCACTTGAAGAAAAAATACAGAAAACCAGCTCCAAACTCTGTGATAAATTTGACCCTGGTGTGTCAGGTGTGGTCCCGGGTCTGGTCTATGATGAAGGGGAAGATTTGAATGTTAAAGTAAGTGAGTTACTGGAGAGTGGTTTGGAGTGTGAACCTGTACCAGAAATTGTTGGAGTGCTGAGAATGCGAGCGAGAGGACCGGGCCCAGCTGTGGTGAGAATGCGAGCGAGAGGACCGGGCCCCGCTGCGGTGAAAGTCGCCTTTGGTAGTGTGGAGGAGAAGGTGGCGGCGCTTCGGTGCAAACAGAAGCTGGAGAGCAACAGCCGGTTAAAAAAAGTTTCTGAGATCAGCTAAGACACATACTGATCGGATTCTCGAGTTCAACTTTAAAACACTTCTTCAGGAGATACCAGCTGGAAAGGATTTTTACATCGCGGGGAACGGCCGCCTGATGAAACGGACCTACGCAGAGGTTACGGCGGCTGCCGCCGCCCGGGCAGTTCCCCGGCAGCAGGTGGGAGAGGCTGAAGAGGAGCTGCCCAGGCTGTGAGCACAGCTGACCCTCCTTGTTTGTCCCTGGTTCACTGGAACATTAATGGCTGGACAAATTTAAACTGTACGATCAGGATTTCATTATTGCAGACTCTAAACCCAGATATTATTTCATTAAATGAAACACATTTATCACGTGATGATAAGATTGACTTTGAAGGTTACTCCTGGCTCCTGACTCAATTACTTTATTAGTCATCTGCTGGCCCAGGGGTACTCTTTAAAAGCTGATGTCATTTATTTATGCAGACTTCAATAGTCGTATTTCAAATAAAGATGACTGTATTGGGGATACTGATAATGTTCCACCTCGAGTGGCCATAGACCTAAGCATGAACAGTCACAGGGATTCACTCCTTGAATTCCTCAGGGATTGTAAATGCTGTGTCCTAAATGGCAGAATAAACCCTGATGCTGACAACTTCACATTAATATCATCAAGAGGTAGAGCAGTGGTGGACTATATAATAACCCCTCATGATTGTTTGGACACTTGTATTGACTTAAAAGTGATTACTCCATCCGAGATTTTGAGCAATAATCCTGTTTGTATTGACCTTATTGGAGAAAAATGTAGGTTCCTGGACCATTCTCTGTTAATGTTTAAGTTTAAAATTAATGCTGCTATTGAGTTTTGTTCTTCTGAAACTGATTCTGTGATTAATTTATCTAAAAGACGACCTAGAATCTTTCCAGACAGTTTTCTTTCATCTAATATGTGTCGTATGGCTTTGTTGGAACTTATTGGTAATTTAGAAGGTCGTGTGATAACACAAATTAATATTGATAATTGGTATGGATTATTTTGTGATATAATGGATAGGGAAATGAATTAGAACTTATCAATAAAATCTTTATCCGGCCAGAAAGGAACAATGGGTCAAATGAGTAGGAAGAAACCATACTGGAATGCAGAACTCTAAACACTTCTGAATGACAAGAGACAAGCTGAGAGGGAATTTTTAAAATGTGAAGATCCGTCCATTAGAAAGCACCTTAGAGAGCAATACAAGCAGGCTCAGATTAATTTTGATAAGAGAGTCAGATTTTATAAAAGACAGTTTAGAAGAGGACACGCATTACAACTACACCGACTGCAAAATCACAACCCACAACAATTTTGGAAAGAAATTAATAAATTATGTCCCAAGAAAATAAAGAAAATACCAATGGAAATCTTATTAGATAATGGTGACATTAATAATAAAAAAGAGCTTGTCCTGGAGAAATGGAAAACAGATTTTGCAAATATATTCTCAGGACATTTGATTCCACCTGGTTTTGATAATTTGTTTTTAAGTAATATTTGTGATAGAAAATGTATGATGGAGATGGCTATGAATATGTCAGGATATAGTGTAAATACATTTTTGAATCAAAATATTACTATAGATGAAGTCAAAAAGCCTTGGACAAAATAAAACTGAAAAAAACACCTGGTATAGAAGGCATTTCAAATGAAGCCCTGAAATCTCCACATCTGCTAGAGGTCCTCTTTTGTCTTTTTCAGACATGTTTCGAATATGGCATAATTCCATCACCATGGTATAAATCTATCATTAAACCTATTCCAAAGTCAGCAAAGAATGATCCCAGAATACCTCTTAATTACAGAGGCATCAGTCTTCTTAGTACGGTTTATAAATTATTCTAATATACTGAATTATAGACTTACTCAATACTTGGAAATGAAACAGTGTCTCGTCGATGAGCAGAATGGGTTTAGAAAGAACCGTGCTTGCGTTGATCATATTCATTCAGTGACAGCTATTATTAGAGCAAGAATCGCCACAGCTAAATCCACTTTCTCATGCTTTGTCAATTTCCAAAAGGCATTCGATTGGATTAATAGAGATTTACTTGCTTTTAAACTGATGGAAGTAGGTGTGGATGGTAGACTCTAAAAAACTATTCAGAGTCTGTATGATAGTCTGTATGATAGCCCAGTTATTCAGAGTCTGTATGATAGAGTCTGTATGATAGCCAAGTTATTCAGAGTCTGTATGATAGAGTCTGTATGATAGCCCAGTTATTCAGAGTCTGTATGATAGAGTCTGTATGATAGCCCAGTTATTCAGAGTCTGTATGATAGAGTCTGTATGATAGCCCAGTTATTCAGAGTCTGTATGATAGTCTGTATGATAGCCCAGTTATTCAGAGTCTGTATGATAGAGTCTGTATGATAGCCCAGTTATTCAGAGTCTGTATGATAGAGTCTGTATGATAGCCCAGTTATTCAGAGTCTGTATGATGGAGTCTGTATGATTGCCCAGTTGCCTGTGTTGAGATCAATGATATGTAAACTGATTGGTTTGAAACACCTTTTCGTGTGAAACAGGGTGATAATCTCTCTCCAAAACTATTTGCATTGTTTGTGAATGATTTAGCTCTACAGGTTAAGAAAAACAATTTAGGTATATGTCTGGATGACACCTATTTAGGTATTTTATTATATGCGGATGACAATTTTACTGGCAGAATCTGAATGTGATCTACAAAATATGCTAAATTTGGTTAGTTTGTGGTGTCATAAATGGAGATTAGTGGTAAATCAGAGTAAAACACAGATATGCATTTTAGAAACAAAGGCATGGAAAGAAGTAAACAAAAATTCTATTTTGGTTCAGTTGCCTTAGAATATGTTAGTTCATATAAATATTTAGGTTTCTTCTTGGATGAATTTTTGACTTTTGAAACTGGTATTGGGTGCCTTGCTGACTCAGCTGCGAGAGCTTTAGGATCAGTTATTAATAAAATGAAAGTTTGTAATGATTTGGGTTACTCTACATACACTCAATTGTATGATGCATGCGTCTCTCCCATACTGAATTATGCTGCGGGAGTGTGGGGATTTACAGAGTCCAAAGCCATAGATACTACACAGAATAGAGCAATACGATGTTTTTTGGGCGTTCATAGATTTGCACCAATTCTAGCAATACAGGGGGACATGGGCTGGACTTCAGGATGTGTACAACGAAAATGTGAAATGATTCGATTGTGGAATCGACTAAACAAAATGGCAGAGGATAGAATAAATAAAAAAGTATTTATATGGAGTAAATTACATAGTTCCCCCTGATCAAAGGAGATTTATTCCATTTCTGAGGAGGTGGCCATGGTGTATATTTACAGGAATAATCTGTGTTGTAATGTTAACTCCATTAAAAATAAGCTTCTATTGAAATTTGAAGAAAAATGGTTTGAAAATGTTCTATCAAAACCAAAATTAAGGACATATAGGCAGATTAAATGTAACTTTTGGCCCTGAATTATATGTTACATCTCGTTTACAAAGAAGTCAAAGATCTTTATTGGCACTGTTGAGATCTGGTATTCTTCCTCTGGCCATTGAGGTTGGTCGATTTAAAAATATTCCAGAGGAGAACAGAATATGTGAAATGTGTGAGTTAGATGAAGTGGAGAGTGAGTCTTATACATTTCCTCTTGTATTGTGCAAAGAATGATGATTTGAGAGAGATGTTATTTCATGAAATCCATAGACAAAACACTGAAATATTCTGGTGCTCTGATGAGCAAAAACTGGAATGGTTGTTTAATTTCAATGTGTTTAAAACTGCTAGTTTCATTTCTAAAGCTTGGAAAAGAAGACAGGAATATTTGTTTAATTAATTTTTGATGATTTCCTTTGAACCTTGGTATTGAACCCTTTTTTGTTTTCTTATGTGTTATTGATGTGCTCTGGTCCTGATTTGTTTTTCTGGTGTCTTGTAAGCCCATGCAGGCTGGGCACACATGTATGCATGACAATAATAAAATTCAATTCATTCATTCATATATTATAGTTAACTGATCACCAAGTAATATATTTTATTAAAGAAGCACAGTATGAGAATCTTGGCTCCATACTTTTGATGCCTATTTAAAATTCCCTGGCTGATGAGCAGTGAGGCCCAACACTTGATGCAGATGCTCACCTTGCAGATGCTTGCAATGCTTTGTAAGTGGCCAGTTCGCTGTTGTGAGGACATTTGCGTAGAATTGCCTTTCATGGCACGAGATGCCAGGACTAGCGATTTTTTCTATCAATAAGGACTGCAGGTGGTCCATGTTCATAGATCCTCTAAGGTCAGCCATGCAAGCTCTTGGGAGGCTCTGACCCATTTAAGATTGGTCACGTTCAATGCGATCTCACCCACACCATGTCGTTACGTAGCTATCTAGTTAACGTAAGTTAGTTACTGCTGAGTCTCAGCAGCAAGTTCAGAGTGGAAGACGAACTGAGATTATAAGAAAATTGTTTATCGCGTGGACTAACTAAACGGCTTGCTTATTGATTATATTATGGTAGTTCGACTGCTTTACACTGCCAAGTATATGAAATTGCTTATTACTCTACTCTTTACATTATATAGTGATTCTGTTAGCTAGCTAGGTAACGTAAGCTAAGGAAAATCTTGAAAATAATCGTCAAATTTGAGTGATATTTTTTGGTTTTTGTCATAATTTCACTAGCTAGCTGTAATTAGTATGAACTTATCCGATATGTTTTGCAGCGTTTTCGTGCGTCCAAACTCTACTTTTAGATGTTTGGGACGTTCGTCAGCTTGTTAGCTAGTTCAAGGGCAATCGCTATTACAGCTAGCTAGTGAAGTTGGGGCAAGAACCAAATAACATCGCTTAAATATTACGATTATTTCCAAAGATTTTTCTTAATTAATGTTAGATAGCTACATGGCTATATATTCTACAGAGTCACGTAATATGCCATCGCATACATAACAGTAGCTATAAAGCGGCTATTAACTTCCGGTGAGATGACACCTCTTGTGCCCAACTGTGTACTCGCAACGTTCATAGAACTGAATCAGCTAATCAAAGTTGAAGGAGCTCGTGTGGGTGTGATCATGTTTAAAGTGACAAATCATAAAAGGACCAGTGCCTCCCTACAGCGAGTGTGCCCTCCCTAGAATCTGATAGGTGTCCTCATAGGCATATCAGCCAATTTATCTGGGATGAAGTTCTTTACTTTGAAATTCAGTGAACAGATATTGATTAATTTCAGTTATACTGCTTCAGAAAATCTGCATTTTGGACAATACTAATTGATAACTTCGAAATCCGGGAGATACTTGGCACTAGTTGGGATGTCGGGAGATGGGAGCATTTTCCGGGAGTCTCCTGCAGAATCCTGGAGAGTTGGCAGGTATGCGTTTTCTCGAGTTTCAGCAGAAACAGTGGGAAGATGGCAGATGAGTGTAGCGGTATGAGCGTGATGTGGCGCTGACCTTCTCATAGTCCTCGGCAGTAAAGTCGCGGTCGCGCTGCAGGATCTCGTGGAGGCGGGCCTTGACGCGCTGCTGACAGCTGCTGAGGGAATCGCTGTCGCTGTCCAGAAGGCCGTTCATGTTTGCGCTCTTCACCATCTGAACCAAGATGGGCGTCAACTCGCCTTCCAGCGCCAACAGACCCTGAGGAACAGTGCAGGGACCGTTATAATCAGCGCACAATCACAACCCCAACTTCAGATGGGATACACAGGGTTAACAGGGGTATACAGGGGTAGTGTGGTACACAGGGGTACAAGGTGGTAACACGGGGGCATATAGGAGTAAATAAGGGTACAAAGGGGTACACAGGGGTAAGGGCCCCATATAAAGGGCCCTACATCACAGTTCTTATCCTCATCATCTCTCCAAACGTGGGTCAGAATCACCGGCTCCACAGGAACACAAACAGCATCTCTGCATTCGCCAGTCAAACTCCCCCCCTCCGCCAGCCCCTGTAAATCCTGCCGTTCCCCAGCAGAGGGCGCTCAGCGTTACAGGATACGGACCTTAGCGAAGGCCGCGGCAGTCATCTGCACTCTCCCCTCATCAGATGCGTAGATCTTCAGGTCGTGCCGGTATGTACTGTGCAGTCGCAGCAAACCGCAGCCGGGGAAGCCAGCGTAGTCACCTGAAAACCAATCAAGGGCACCATGTTGGCTCAAATAAGCCTTACCCACCATGTCTTAGCACTCTGGGAAAGATCTACTGATACCTTCTGTAAGTGCATGAACTTTTGGCACATGCAAAACCCAAAACATGGCCAATGATTGATGCCAAACAAATACCCAGGCCAGTCATGGGTCATGTTATCAGTTTAAGATGCACTCAAAGATATTGCGCCAGCAACAGGCCGAGTGACTCTGGCCCTTTCCGATCCACCATGTAAGGGTATAAACTTAAAAAAATAAATTACAGCAAAATCACAGTTCTTTGTGCTTCACACCCGAGAGTCAGGAGAGGGCAATGAGTGGTGTACCCCAAATATACCAGAGTACCTAGTTGTAAAGTATGATTCCCAGAAAAGCGATAATGCTGGAAGGTTCTGATGTATTCTGTATGTGGGAGGGGCTCACCCTGCCCCCCGGGGTACATGCACCGAAAGGCTCGCCCCAGCTCCTCCGCCTGCACCCGCCCCGCAGGGGTCAGCTCGCCCCCCCACTTCAACACCAGCAGCAGGGAGGGGTCGTCCCGCCGCACGTCTGAGGGCAGAAACGCATTTACAACGCAATTACAACACACTTACAATGCATTTTAAACACATAGTTACAACACACAATACACTCACAACATATTCGCAAAATTTGCAAAACGCTTACAACACAACAGCAAAATTCTTCAAAAAAAAAACAAGGCAAAAAATATCACTTAACCCCTTGTCCCAGATGTAGACGGCGGCATCTGTAAATTCCAAAATTTAATTCCTAAAAAATTCTGTAATTGAATTTCCAAATGTCTTGCTTCACTAGAATAATTTTCCAGAGCCTCTGTGGCACAAATACTGAGTTATAAAGCCTAAATAGGCTCATGCATAACAGGAAAAAATCGGCATTATATGTATTCTGTGCAAAGAGGTTAAGACACACTAACCACACATTTACAAGCTTATAATGCAGAAAGCTAAACACAGTAGTTTCAGTGGTGTCGCCACTTTCATGATGCAAGTGCTTTAGTGTTTATTGCTGATATACACAGTTCACACCTGATATCCTTATTTTTGACAACATAAAATCAAGAGGTTAGAAAATAATGAACAAATATTATATAGAGAGCCAAATGAAGCATGACAAACAAGAATATACAGTATAGAATGTGATCCGTTAAACAAAAAATTTGACTGGTTCTGAGCAGCTCTGATGCTGAAGGGTCACTCCACTGAGGGATCGTTTTCAGTGAGAGGACACCCGCAGTAGGAGTTAACAGATGAACTGCATGGATAGCTAATGAATGCCAGCGCCACCATCAGGCCATGTGAACCATATGCAGTCCGTGCTATCTGCTGAAATGAAGGAAGCACAAAGTAAAATCGCCAGGGTAAAGCCGCTTTCACACTGGACGCGAAACAAATTTTTTGCACGACAGAGTACATTCAAAGTCAATGCAAAGACGCGAATCTGGACACAAAAAATTCGTTTCGCACGACAGTCTGTGTGAAAAGCAGTCGGTGTGAAAGCAGCTCAACAAACACACCTTCTTCTTCACTCGATGTTTTGGGGCAGCCGTGCGGAAGATACGTCAACTGAACCTTGCGATTTATTCCAGAAAAATGTCCGTACCTGTGAGAGTAATAAACATAGGCCAATGAGTGTGTGTGAGAGAGAGAGAGAGAGAGAGAGAGAGAGAGAGAGAGAGAGAGAGAGAGTGCGGTGCGTGCATGTGTGTGAGTGAAATATCCAAACTGATTTTAACAGGAAATCCAATGAGATTTTGTCAAGCATGTACTTCCAATATTCTTGAAATGTTTTGTCCAGGTGATGACAAAGCCACTGACTAACAGCAACATTATGAAAACTTTTTTCTAAGCTGGGAGGAGACAGGAGATAGAGTCATATGTGCATTAATATATAAAACATGCCTCAGCATAATTAAAATAACAATTGCAATTTCATGAAACCCCAGACCTCACAGCCATACTTCACCCCGTGACACTGAGGTAAACGGGCACCGAGCTGCACCTACATCTCCAGGACCGTTTTCAGCTGCTCCAGCTTGGCTTTACTCTCCTCGATCTCCGAGTCATTCTTCTGCCTCAGCTCTACCAGAAGCTCTCTCGCAATGTCCAGAACCTCCTGAAATTAAAAATAAGAAAAGTCAGCCATATAAATAAGTGTGCAGGACTAGGAAAAGGGGTCACTTGGGTCATTTTATGAAAATTGAGATTTTCCAACAAAATCAAAGAGTGATCTAAGTTTTTCACAACAAAGTGTTATACTGCAAAGTGCAGTAGTTTGAAATTCTAGCTTTGCACGTGCATTTTCGGTTAAATAGAACAGGTTGAACTTTGACCCTGTTAATCTCAGAATGGAAAAAATCCCAAGTGACCCCTTTTCCTAGTCCTGCACACATATACTTTTACTCAAAAATGTGCATGATTATTATTAGAACAGTTTATTCATACTCTTTCATATAATGGATGTATGCATAGAACGGTTGAATGACACTGACGAGCCAGTACACTGGTTGTACACCAACTCTGGTTCAATAATACTTTGTACAACTAGTCAAGTGACTGGACGTACAGAAAAATGCATTTCACACCAGGTAAAATACCGCAGCAAAAAAATTTGCAAAGGAATGTAAAGATAATGATTTCACGGTTTACAATGGAAGCTAGCACACCGCAGTGGATTTTTGTACGGCTGGAAAAACTATTTGAAAACATCTTTGTGCGGCGTTTGACCAGAAAAACCTCTGGACCAATAAAAGATAAGAAGATAAATGTCATTTGTTACTAAATGGGCTCGCCTTGGGGTTGGAAGATTTCGCAAGGATTTGCTAACCTCATCACCTGCCAGTCGTTACTTCTGCAAACATTGCTCAGTTGGCTATCCCGCAACAGATCCATGCATATTTTCAAGCAACCCTAGCGGTATTTCATGGTGACGCCAACGTTAACCATGACTTGCACTAATGTATACTGAAGTGTGACGCGCAAATTCCTTATAGGGGTATTGGCTATGTTACGTTAATCGTTCCTCTTAGTGGAATGATACTAGCTGGTAATATAGCTAGCCACCTAGCTTGTAAGGCAGTTGGAATGGACTGCGAGCATTTCGAGGGAGCGCAATTAAATTTCCAAACTCTGCTGCTGGTGGCGCCACTGCTAATGTCGCTGAATCCTTGCGTGTGATTGGCTCTTGAGCCGAAGGATAAACGCAGTCAGTTTCCCGTGTGGAAATGTGCACTTACAGAAGACTCAGCAACCACTACTCTCTGCAAGAATCTCAATCCCAGGTCAGTGTACGATACACAGCTACTGTATTTGCTTTATGTGAACATATACGATTATGTCTCCTGATTAAATTCATAAACAGTTTCAAAACGGTACTTCATTCCATTGTGTGTATAATGAACAAGAAAAACAGAACATAACGCGTTGCTGAATACCCCTCGGCCCGGACAAGATTTCCTGCCTCAAGGTCACAGCGCTAAGGTCAAAGGTCAAATCTAACAAAAAATGTGACATTGCACGTCTATGTGTCACGGTGAGTTACCATACCAAATTTGGTGAAGCTGTGATCAGTAGCTGCTGAGTAGTGACCCGTACAAGATTTCCTGCCTCAAGGTCACAGCGCTAAGATAAAAGGTCAAATCCAGCAAAAAACCTGACGTTGCACATCTATGGGTCATAGTGAGTTACCACACCAAATTTGGTGAAGCTGCAATCATTAGTTGCTGAGTACTGACCCGGACAAAGTCATGGACGGACGACAGACGACGGACGACAGACAGACACGCAGGTGACGACAATATCCCTCCGGCCTAAGTCGGCCGAGGGGGAAAAACCAGTTTTGCGCGCAGAAAACATTAACTGAATACAGTTTTTGGCAGAAACCAGAAGTGTGCATCACAACACAAATATTCTAGCACCACCCTCCGCAAGGTTTGATACTAGAAATCTGTCGAATTAGAACAATGTTTGCGAATCACTCGGTGAAACTGGCTTGCTAAGTAAGATGTGCTTAAACTGCTTGGCTGAGGTTCATCTTGGCAGGTCAGCATTTTAAAACAACCAATCATGGGACTGGCTGCACGGTTTATACGGCTTATTCGTATTACCTGGTTGAATAGTTGATATAGCTTATTAATACTATGAGTCAATGTACTGGCTGACTAACCCCATAAGTGCTGAAATAAATTTTAAAAATATATAAATTTAATTATCTTGCGCAGTTGAAAACCTATCATGTGGCAACTTGTTTGAAAGAGCTCCCGCAGGGGAGCTCTTTCAAACAAGTTGCCTCATGATAGGTTTTCAACAGCTTTGATTTTGATACCTTCCTTCATTGAGCAACAATAGCTGCACTCAGCGCTCTAAGGGTTAATCCTTTATCTAATAGGGATTATTTACCTGCAATTGCTTGGGCTTCTTCAGTTTCAGTTTCCGACTTTTGTACCCGTCACACTTCTCAAAAAGATCGAAAAACCTGAGATAGTCACAAGCACAGGAAAAGGGCAAATATCACACGAAAATATTACAAACAACACAATATCGATGCTCGGCAGCCAAACTCCAGCGCTCAAGCTGCTCTGGTCGCAATCAATTGTTCTGAATTTATCTTATGACACGCTGTATTGACCAGTGCCGAGTTACCCTGTAATGAATCAAAGCAAATACACAATGTGTGTGTGTGTGTGTGTGTGTGTTCTGAATCAGAGCAGGTTTGTTTCAGGAACAGAGGTGCTTTGGCAAGGCGTTCCATATGGACGGGAGTTGGGCCCGGTCTGTGCTCAGCATGAGGAAGCCATCTTGAGTTTGGTCTCCATCCAAACATTCAGGCCCAAAAATATTTCATAATGTCAGCTGATCTTTATCCTGGGGCTTTCTGTGTAATGAGCATGCCACTCAGGCCCTCGTTAAGTCATGATTTACTAATATTTAAACCTGCTACTATTACCCTGCAACACATAATCTCATTATCGAATGACCACATTTTCCACCACGGCCAAAGAAAAAAACCACAGAAGAATAGTTTAACCTTTCTTTTCCTCTTAATATGCAGTTTACAGGCGCGCAAAATCAGAACTGGCAAAACATCTATTGGATGGAAACACTCCCGCTGTTTCTGTAACAGCAATCAGCCACACCGTTTGCACAGGAGGGACCAATACCTCTGATGGCGAACTTCCATCTTCATCTTCTGTTTGGGTGTTCGGTCCCCATGGCGAATCACAGCAATCACACACCGTAACTCCATCCTGAGGGAGGAGAAATTGATCACTATTGACCACAATTCCTGTAATTTCCTGCATAAACAACAAAGTGTGTCAGGCTCTACACAACACAGTTATCCAGCTAACTTAATGATTCAGCTCAGTGAAACAGGTTTTAGATTCTACAGGCTCACAGTTATCCAGCTAACTCTGCAACCTTTAATCCTACTTTGTGAAACAGGCTCCAGGTTCAGCACAATACAGTTATTCAGATAACTCCGTAATCCCGCTCTGTGAAACTGTCTCTAGGTTCTGCACAGCATAGTTATCCGGATAACTCTGTAATCCTGCTTCCTGAATGTTCTATACTGGTGGTTCTCAGCATCGTTCATGGCAGCCCACTGTGTGTGCTAGTTTAATTCCAGCCAAAACTGCAGTCAGAGTTTAAAAGTATACTGAATAGGATTTGTCGGCTGCGGTTTGTAAACACAACATTCAAAGTTTTCCTCTCCTCCCCCGCTCAATGACATCAGAATCGCAAAGCTGCAGTTAAGCACTATGCCCCCCCCCCAAGTGCGCCGTCATTAGCTGGGGGCCACACAGCCCCCGCCCAAAGGCTAACGCCGAGAAACATCCAGAACAAAAAAAAAAAAAAAAAAATATGTATATATATATAGCCAGACGGCAGCGTCTCTGTACTTGCAGACACCACACATTTCCAGTGGGTTTTAAGTGATGATTGAGGGGTATTATTTTTGTATGTGTCTACATGCTCTTATTGAAGAAAATTCTATTCAGTAAACTTTTAAGAAGTTGATTTGTCATAATAATGTGCATTTCATGTTTAGAATAGTTATTTAGACTCACAAGTTACATGTTGAAAGAAATATCAACGCATGTCATGAAGAATAAAAGTTCCATTTTCACATTGTGATATATTGGAAACCAATAATGAGGTAAAAATGGAATCAATCAAATTAAGGAACTTATAGGTTGCCAATTAGTGAAAACCAATTGCCAAAGTCAAAAAACAAAGCAGTTATTGAGAGAGAAAATTATGATGAGTCTAACCTGTTTTGTATCATGTTAATGTTATTAGGTATAAGCAAAGTATTCCGAAAAAACATAAAGCATTTGTGTTCAGCAACCTTACCTAGAGCTCATGGATTTTCTCAGTGTCTAATTTGATCTTAACTTCAAATTTTATGCACTGAAATTGCTTGCAACATAGAAGAAAGAGCCATCAGAAGATGACATATCCCCCCCAGCCTCCGCAATCTAATCTCAGAAATCCCAAAATATCAGAAGGCACCAGTCTAGGACCTAATTAATATGCACAACAAGTTTTGTTAAAAAGCATTGAACAGTATTCAAGTTTTGTTCCGGAAACAACATGATTACAGATGGACGCATGCACGGATGGCCACACGGACGGACAGACATACTGATGACTATATCCCCCCGCATTATACGCCAGGGGGACAAAAACTACAAAATGTTCATGGCATGCACTGAAATTTCAATCAAAATGTGGCTATAAAGGATAAATAACTGCTGTTGGAACAAAAACAATAGCATATGCTAGGAGGTTATCCAGCGAACTCCACAATCCTGCTTTGTGAAACAGACACTAGGATGTACACAGCAGCAATCAAGCTAACACAGTAACTCTGCTTTGTGAAACGGGCTCCAGATTTCAAGACAGCGGGTATCCAGATAATCCCATAATCCTGCTTTGTGAAACAGGCTCCAGGTCACCCACATGGTCCCGGAGGTGGTGGGGACGATGGGAATGTCTTCTGCCTCCAGCGGGATGGACCAGGGGATGTGAAACTGAGGAGCGAGCTCCCGCATGATGGTGTTCCTGAGGAGAGAGGAGAGGTGTGTGTGTGTGTGTGGGGGGGTTACTGCTGTAAACAACCTGAGCAGCTCATTACTAATGTACCTGCACATACAATCTATATATAAAACACTAATAATGCACATACAATCTATATATAACACACTAATAATGCATATGCAATCTATATATAACACATTAATAATGCATATGCAATCTAATAACACACACTAATAATGCACCTGCAATCTATAAAACACTAATAATGCACATGCAATCCATATGTAACACACTAATAATGCTGCGCATTACTAATGCACCGCAAATACAATCTGCATGTAACACTGTAATAATGCAGCTCATTGGTAATAATGCATCTGCAATCGATATATCACTAATAATGTCTACACATGTAAACAGATAAATCACCACTGACCCACCTCAGGGTGTTAAGAGTGTTTGAGCCCCAAGTGGAAGAAATGATCATAATATTTTAATGCACTGAATCCCAAAATGCAAACGCACACACTATCAGTGTTCGTAATAAGCCTTAATCTGGCTGACTGGAAAACCTGTAATGGATTCAGGCAACCTAGCCTACTTACTTTCAGTTCCTCTGTAGTCTACAACCGCATAAATGTTGTAGCTAACATTACTATAAGAGAAAAGACCAAAGACACTAGCAGAAAACTAGTCGACCACAGGAGAGCTGGAGTTTGGTTGTAATAATTTCAAACTGCATTAACTGGGCATGAGTATTCTGAAGATCTGCTGGCATTGTGTTTGTAAGAAGCTTATTAGCATGTTTCTACATTAGCGCTGCATCAGTAGTCTGCACACTTATCTACAGTGACGAGACTCCAGCTGCAAAGATGTAAAACAATCCGCCTGTGACAGAATAGTCGAAGGCAAGTAACTTATGCTTAGGAACTGAAGCTCTATTTAAGCAGGGCCGACGTGTTTTATAGCAGAGCGCAGGCATTCAGTGAAAATAATAGTTGACATAAAGCCAGATCAGCAGCTAGCAGCTGAGAGGTGGACATCACTGTAGTGCACAGGGATGCAAACATTGTCTGCATGCTTTCCTCGTCCTGTGGTTTGAACTGGAGTGCAGCTAAATTAGTTATCAGCGGAGCTAAGGCTCTCATCCAGCACGGTCTAATAATGTAAAAAAAGCTGTCAAGTTATTCATCACTCGGTAGCTATTGTCATATGCAACTGTAGCAAACTATGGCCAGCTCACAGGTTTGGAAGCTAATAATAACGTCCTGTAGGTAATGTTAGTTTGCCCACTTGCTTGGCTTATATACAGCCTCGCTCCTCTTGGTTCGAAAGCTAATGCTAACATCATATAGGTAATGTTAGTTCGCTCACTTGCTTGGCTGATAAACTGCCTCATTCTTCTCGGTTCAGTAGATAATGCTAACATCGTGCGGGTAACATTAGTTCATGACTTACTTGGGTGATACAGAGCCTCCATTTTCTCAGTTTGGTAGCTAATGCTAACGTTGTGCAGGTAACTTTAGTTTGCTCACCAACTAGGCTGATATTCAGCATTGTTTATCATCTTTCAATTACCAAGCACAATTGCAATAATTTTTGAGATGGTATTACGCGTGTATGTGAGTAACATGGAGAGGCTTAATATTTACTTCTTGTTATCACTTTTTTGTCGTGACTAGCATTTCTTAATTCATGATAAGACATACTGGAACTCCGATAGCGCATCTGTCGGCTATCTGAACTGAACTCGCGGACGAGCTAAGAGGGAGGGGCTACATGAGGGAGAGAGGGAGCAGTGAGGGAGGGGCGGTGTTGTTTATGGTCAAAACCTCTTTCTCTTGCTCTTTTCTCCAAAGTTACTGACTGCAGCTTTAATGTACAATGGTGATGTCTTAGTCCTTACCCTAAAATTTTAGCACAGTCATCATAGTATTTCATGGAGTTCTTCACAAAGCTGAATCCGTTCACGTCACAGACGTATGATTGGCCGTTGGCTCGCAGCAGGTCAAAACCACAAACCGTTTGCTGTCAAAAGAGGTATGGCATAGCCCATAAGTAACGTAACCACAGCAGCACTTTCACTCAGTGCCTCAGGAAATTATATTTGAAACGATGAATATGAGTGAAAAGTACAGAATATCAGCTCTAACATGTGAGGATACACATCTCCAGTGTGTGAACCGTGTGCATCATGGGACCCTTTTCATTGGGTCACTGTCCCAATACTTACGCTACTCTGGATGCCACAGAGCGGAGATATAGCCACACAAATACTGAGATCATTATACTGACCATTATACTGCTGTCAAATGACTAACCTCCATTCACTTTCAACATTCGAAAAGAAAATACAAGCAAATACCCTCCACTTAAACAGGAAGGCAGTCCTAACTTCGTCAAGGCCTCTTCACAAATTGCAGCTTAATAGTAGTTTTTAATTATTATTGTTACGTCTTTGTGTACATTAGGTTTCAGTTTCGTTTTTTTGTTGCTCTCAAACTCTCTCTGGGGGCTTGTCCGGGGGGAGCCCGGGACGTCTCGCAGCCCAGGTGAGAATCACACCCAGTTCAGCTCCCAGAAAAGCCCCCTGAGAGAGTTCAAGCAAAATAAAGAAACTTAAACCGAACATACACAAAGACGTAACAATTATGCGCAGAAAAATAAGTAATGCCCCACAGTACAGAGTGATCACTCTCAGTCACAAAAGCAGCACTTGCAGTCAAACATTTAACGAATAAAGCTGTTTCTTTAAGGAACCCGTTCCCTTTTTGAGGGACATTTATTAAGGCACTTTATCGGTACTACAGCCAGTGAGCTGTGCACAGGAATTAAGGATGACTTTATTTGGTCTTAAATCAGACCTGGCAAAAGCATTAGGGAATATGTGCACCTCTCTGGAGACGATTGCCTGGGAAGCCAGACAGACTACAGTCAGAATTTGAAAGGGATTTTAAATGGAAGCAAATTGCGAAATAACATGACGGCTCTAAAGGCAGAAAGCGGGTAAATTCTGTGACTGGAGAGAGACCCTATCAGCAATGAGGCGGCAGCTTGTACACAACTGCAGGCTTTTGCATTTTAGGCTTTTAATTCATACACTAATCACCCCCTATGGGAGAAAAGACAAGACAATAAAATATATATTTTCTTGCACTCATGCCATATGACATCAGAGCCATTTTTGGCCCGCAAAATTTCCCACCCTGATTTGCACAATTAAATCAGGCTTCAAACACGAAAAAGAACATGCTCAGTGCATCACGGCATAATTCCCTTAAAGGCGAGGTACGCTTTAATCACAGCCAGACACCAGACCTCAAACACACTACAGAACAGAGTTTCAGGCCCTAATTACCTTAAAGGCGAGGCACACTTTATCACAGGTCAGCATGGATACACTCATAAACACGCAACAAAGTGAGTTTCAGCGTCTCAGGTCTTTATTACCTTAAAGGCGAGGCACACCTTCCAGGCGATGAGTTTCTCGCGGGCGTTGAGGATGACAGGATACCGCACCTCCTTCCCCTCGCTGTCTCGCTCCACCTTTCCGTCCAGAGCAGGAGATTTCCGCGCCTCCGCGTGAGCATAGTCCGGACCCACCGTGTACACCTGCGGCAGGAGAAGTGCATGATGGGAAGGGGTACATATTAAAATCAGCTGTACAGGGGGATACAGAAAGAACTGACCGACATAGAGAGGCTGCAAATTAATCAATAACACGGAAGGTAACGACAGCGACACAGACCGTACTAAACCACAAAAACACTTCCTGATGCGACAGGCCCTTTTTAACTCTTTCAACCCCAGATATTCTAGCATCACTATACCCTTCAACCCCACAGCCCTCTGTAGAGGGCTGGTCATTATCTGGACATTGTATCTTACTGTTATCTCTGGAATCCCATTAAATGTAACCTGATATGTTCCAATCAATTAGTCAGATTGTATGAATTTTCCCTACAGGAATTTGGGGTTGAAGGAAATATGTTGGTCAGCCCTCTGTAGAGGGCTGTGGGGTTGAAGGAGTTAAAAACACAAGCTTGCCATACAACTTAGAAATATCACTTATAATAGTTGTGGGCAGACAATTTTATCACAGTAATATTTTACGAAATGAACTTCTACTTTCACAGGGCAGAGAATCTGTGAACTTCCTGCATCAATATTCTGAACCAAATCGTCTAACGCAGATCTGCATACATGACTCCGTTCACCTTCTAACCCATTCTCAGAAAAACCCAAGATGTACGGCGCATATCAAACACCACACTGGCCCATGTTCTCCACACTCACACCACACCATTAAGATAGGAAAGAGCCGGAACTCTGACAATGATGAGACCAGAGTTCCACACACATCACGCTCCTCAGGTCCGTCCCTCCCCTCTCCTTGTAGAAACGACTCATCAAGTTGGTCTGAATTCACCCCACGACCACCACAGATCCTTCATATAAACTACAGCTGTGTCGGGCTCTGACGGGGGAATCACTCTAACAGGTCCTGTCACATGACCTGCGGCCCCATAACCCCCCCAGACCTCAAACACCCCGCCGCACCTTTACATCAGTGCCGTCTGTGGGCATGAACTCCTCATAGATGTAGGATCCAGTTTTCCGAACGCTGCTCTCCGGAGAATACACACTGCTTCTGCTGCCGATCTGGGAGAATCACACAGCACATACGAATAAACACAATATCACACAGTGCATACAAATGAACACAATATCGCACTGTGAATACAAATGAACACAATATCACACAGCGCATACAAATAAACACAATATCACACAGCGCATACGAATAAACACAATATCACACAGCGCACATACGAATAAACACAATATCACACAGCGCATACGAATAAACACAATATCACACAGCACATACGAATAAACACAATATCACACAGCGCATACGAATAAACACAATATCACACAGTGCATACAAATGAACACAATATCACACAGCGCATACGAATAAACACAATATCACACAGCACATACGAATAAACACAATATCACACAGCGCATACGAATAAACACAATATCACACAGTGCATACAAATAAACACAATATCACACAGCACATACAAATAAACACAATATCACACAGCATACGAATAAACACAATATCACACAGTGCATACAAATAAACACAATATCACACAGCACATACGAATAAACACAATATCACACAGTGCATAATAAACACAATAATAAACACAATATAACACAGCACATACGAATGAACACAATATCACAGAGTGCATACAAATGAACAAAAAATATCACACAGCCCATACAAATAAACACAATATCACACAGCATACACAAATAAACAAAACATCACACAGCGCATAGGAATAAACACAATATCACACAGCGCATAGGAATAAACACAATATCACACAGTGCATACAAATGAACACAATATCACACAGCACATACGAATAAACACAATATCACACAGCACATACGAATAAACACAATATCACACAGTGCATACAAATGAACACAATATCACACAGCGCATACAAATAAAAACAATATCACACAGCACATACGAATAAACACAATATCACACAGCGCATAGGAATAAACACAATATCACACAGCGCATAGGAATAAACACAATATCACACAGTGCATACAAATGAACACAATATCACACAGCGTATACAAATAAACACAACATCACACAGCGCATAGGAATAAACACAATATCACACAGCGCATAGGAATAAACACAATATCACACAGCGCATAGGAATAAACACAATATCACACAGTACATACAAATGAACACAATATCACAAAGCGTACACAAATGAACACAACATCACACAGCGCATAGGAATAAACACAATATCACACAGCGCATAGGAATAAACACAATATCACACAGTGCATACAAATGAACACAATATCACACAGCACATACGAATAAACACAATATCACACAGCACATACAAATAAACACAATATCACACAGTGCATACAAATGAACACAATATCACACAGCGCATACAAATAAACACCATATCACACAGCATACAAATAACACAATATCACACAGAGCATACAAATAAACACAATATCACACAGCACATACGAATAAACACAATATCACACAGCACATACGAATAAACACAATATCACACAGCACATACAAATAAACACAATATCACACAGCACATAAACACAATATCACACAGAATAAAACACAAATCAATATCACACAGCACATAATTCAAACACAATATCACACAGCACATACATCTGAATAAACACAATATATCACACAGCACATACACAATATAAACACAATATCACACAGCAGCATATACAAATAAACACAATATCACACAGCACATACGAATAAACACAATATCACACAGCACATACAAATAAACACAATATCACACAGCACATACAAATAAACACAATATCACACAGTGCATACAAATGAACACAATATCACACAGCACATACGAATAAACACAATATCACACAGTGCATACAAACAAACACAACATCACACAGCGTATACCACTAATCACAACATCACACAGTGCATACAAATGAACACAATATCACACAGTGCACATACAAATGAACACAATATCACACAGTGCATACAAATAAACACAATATCACACAGCACATAAACACAATAAACACAAAAAACCACATACAAATAAACACAATATCACACAGCATACAAATAAACACAAATAAACACAAAATCACACAGCCCATACAAATAAACACAATATCACACAGCACATAAAATACACACAATATCACACAGTGCATACAAATGAACACAATATCACACAGCACATACGATAAACACAATATCACACACAGCATATAAAATAAATCACAATATCAAACACAATATCACACAGCACATACAAATAAACACAATATCACACAGTGCATACAAATGAACACAATATCACACAGCGCATACGAATAAACACAATATCACACAGCGCATACAAATAAACACAATATCACACAGTGCATACAAATAAACACAATATCAAAAAATAAACACAATATCACACAGCACATACAAATAAATACAAATAAACACAATATCACACAGCGCATAAAATAAACACAATATCACACAGCATACATAAATAAACAAAACATCACACAGCGCATAGGAATAAACACAATATCAATATAAACACACATCACACATACAAATAAACAAATATCACAAACACAATATCACACAAAAAAACACAACATCAATATCAGCACATACGAATAAACACAATATCACACAGCACATACGAATAAACACAATATCACACAGCACATACGAAATAAACACAATATCACACAGTGCATACAAATAAACACAATATCACACAGCACATACAAATAAACACAATATCACACAGCACATACAAATAAACACAATATCACACAGCGCATACAATAACAACATAACACACAACATCAAATAAACACAATATCACACATACAAATAAACATATCACACAGCAAATAAACACAATATCACACAGCGCATACAAATAAAACACAATATCACACAGTGCATACAAATAAACACAATATCACACAGCACATACGAATAAACACAATATCACACAGCACATACAAATGAACACAATATCACACAGCGCATACAATAAACACAATAAACACAATATCACAATATCACATACAAATAAAACACAATATCACACAGCACATACAAATGAAAACACAAATATCACACAGCACATACAAATAAACACAATATCACACAGCACAATATCACACAGCACAATAAACACAATATCACACACAGCGCATCACACAGCACACATAAACACAATATCACACAGCACATACAAATAAACACAATATCACACAGCACATAAAATAAACACAATATCACACAGCACATACAATAAACACAATATCACACAGCATACATAAACACAAACACAATATCACACAGCACATACAAATAAACACAATATCACAACACATACACAATAAAAAACAATATCACACAGCACATACGAATAAACACAATATCACACAGCCCATACAAATAAACACAATATCACACAGCGTACACAAATAAACACAATATCACACAGCGCATAGGAATAAACACAATATCACACAGTGCATACAAATGAACACAATATCACACAGCGCAATAAACAAATAAACAATAAACACAATATCACACAGCGCATATAAATGAATAAACACAATATCACACACACAGCACATACAATAAACACAATATCACACAGCGCAAACACAAATCACACAGCGCATAAACACAATCACACAAAATGCATACAAATGAACACAATATCACACAGCATACAAATAAACACAACATCACACAGCGCATACGAATAAACACAATATCACACAGCGCATACAAATAAACACAATATCACACAGTGCATACAAATAAACACAATATCACACAGCACATACGAATAAACACAATATCACACAGCACATATCAATAAACACAATATCACACAATACAAATAAACACAATATCACACACACAGCACATATACAATAAACACAATATCACACAGCATCATACAAATAAATAAACACAATATCACACAGCACATACGAATAAACACAATATCACACAGCACATACGAATAAACACAATATCACACAGCACATACGAATAAACACAATATCACACAGCACATACAAAATAACACAATATCACACAGCACATACAAATAAACACAATATCACACAGCACATACAAATAAACACAATATCACACAGCACATACAAATAAACACAATATCACACAGCGCATACAAATAAACACAATATCACACAGCACACATGAATAAACACAATATCACACAGCACATACGAATAAACACAATATCACACAGCACATACAAATAAACACAATATCACACAGCACATACGAATAAACACAATATCACACAGCACATACAAATAAACACAATATCACACAGCACATACGAATAAACACAATATCACACAGCACATAAACACAATATCACACAGCACATACAAATAAACACAATATCACACAGCACATACAAATAAACACAATATCACACAGCGCATACAAATAAACACAATATCACACAGCACATACAAATAAACACAATATCACACAGCACATACAAATAAACACAATATCACACAAGCACATAATACAATATCACACAGCGCATAAAACACAATATCACACACAGCACATACAAATAAACACAATATCACACAGCACATACAAATAAACACAATATCACACAGCACATACAAATAAACACAATAATATCACACAGCACAATATCACACAAATAAACACAATATCACACAGCACATATAATAAACAAATATCACAAACAATATCACACAATATCACAATATCACACAGTGCATACAAATGAATAAACAAATATCACACAATATCAAACACAATATCACACAGCACATACGAATAAACACAATATCACACAGCGCATACAAATAAACACAATATCACACAGCGCATACAAATAAACACAATATCACACAGCACATACGAATAAACACAATATCACACAGCGCATACAAATAAACACAATATCACACAGTGCATACAAATAAACACAATATCAAATGAATACGAATAAACAATATCACACACATACGAATAAACACAATATCACACAGCAATACATAAACACAATATCATCACACAATATCACACAGTGCATACAAATAAACACAATATCACACAGCAAATAACACAAAACATCACAAAATAAACACAATATCAACATCACAATATCACACAGTGCATACAAATGAACACAATATCACACAGCATACATAAATAAACAAATATCACACACAGCACATAAATAAACACAATATCACACACAATAAACACAATATCACACAGCACATACAAATAAACACAATATCACACAGCATACAAATAAACACAATATCACACAGCACATATCAAACACAATATCACACAGCACATAGAAATAAACACAATATCACACAATATCACACAGTACAAATAAACACAATATCACACAGCACAATAAAAATAAACACAAATAATATCACACAGCACATAAAAATCACAATATCACAGCACAATATGAATATCACACAATATCACACACAATATAAATACAATAAACACAATATCACACAGCATATAATATCACACAGTGCATACAAAATAAACAATATCACATATCATAAACACAATATCACACAGCACATACAATATCACACAGTGCATACAAATGAACACAATATCACACACACAATCAACATACAAATAAACACAAATAACACAATATCACACAGCGCATACAAATAAACACAATATCACACAGTGCATACAAATAAACACAATATCACACAGCACATACGAATAAACACAATATCACACAGCACATACAAATAAACACAATATCACACAGCATACGAATAAACACAATATCACACAGCACATACAAATAAACACAATATCACACAGCACATACAAATAAACACAATATCACACAGCACATACAAATAAACACAATATCACACAGCACATACGAATAAACACAATATCACACAGCATATAATAAACACAATAATAAACACAATATCACACAGCACATACAAATAAACACAATATCACACAGCACATACACAAATAAACACACATATCACACATCACACATAATACAAATAAACACAATATCACACAGCATACATATCACACAGCACATAATAAAATATCACACAGCACAAAATAAACACAATATCACACAGCACATACAAATAAACACAATATCACACAGCACATACAAATAAACACAATATCACACAGCACATACGAATAAACACAATATCACACAGCATACGAATAAACACAATATCACACAGCACATACAAATAAACACAATATCACACAGAGCAAATAAACACAATATCAATAAACAAATAAACAATATCACACAGCAATAAACACAATATCACACAGCACATACAAATAAACACAATATCACACAGCACATAAAAATAAACACAATATCACACAGCACATACAAATAAACACAATATCACACAGCACATACAAATAAACACAATATCAACAGCATACAAATAAACACAATACACACAGCATACAAATAAACACAATATCACAAACACAAATAAACACAATATCACACAGCACATACAAATAAACACAATATCACACAGCACATACGAAATAAACACAATATCACACAGCACATACAAATAAACACAATATCACAATATCACATAAACACAATATCACACAGCACATACAAATAAACACAATAACACAATATCACACATCACACAGCATATAAATAAACACAATATCACACAGCACATACAAATAAACACAATATCACACAGCACAATAAACACAATATCACACAGCATAATAATAAACACAATATCACACAGCGCATACAAATCACAATATCACACAGCACATACAATAAACATAAACAAATAAACACAATATCACACAGCACATATAAACACAATATCACACAGCACATACAAATAAACACAATATCACACAGCAATAAATAAACACAATATCACACAGCACAATAAACACAATATCACACAGCACATAAATAAACACAATATCACACAGCACATACAAATAAACACAATATCACACAGCACATAATAATAAACACAATATCACAAGCACATCATGATAAACAATAAAAACACAATATCACACACAAATAAACAATATCACACAGCACATCACAATAAACACAATATCACACAGCACAATATCACACAGCACAAATAAACACAATATCACACAGCACAAATGAAAACAAATATCACACATAAACACAATATCACAAGCACATAAATAAACAAATATCACACATACGAATAAAACACAATACACACAAATAAAAACAATCACACAGCACACAAATAAACACAAATCACACAGCACATACAAATAAACACAATATCACACAGCACATACAAAATAAACACAATATCACACAGCACATCACACAGCGAATAAACACAATATCACACAGCATACAAATAAACACAATATCACACAGCACATACAAATAAACACAATATCACAGCGCACAAATAAAACACAATATCACACAGCACATATAAACACAATATCACACAATAAACACAATATCACACAGCATATAAATAAACACAATATCACAATATCACACAGCAATAAACACAATATCACACAGCATACAAACATAAACACAATATCACACAGCACATACGAATAAACACAATATCACACAGCACATACGAATAAACACAATATCACACAGCACATACAAATAAACACAATATCACACAGCACATACGAATAAACACAATATCACACAGCACATACGAATAAACACAATATCACACAGCATACGAATAAACACAATATCACACAAGCACACAAATAAACACAATATCACACAGCACATACAAATAAACACAATATCACACAGCGCATACGAATAAAACAAATCACACAGCGCATACAAATAAACACAATATCACACAGCACATACAAATAAACACAATATCACACAGCATACGAATAAACACAATATCACACAGCACAATAAACACAATATCACACAGCACATACAAATAAACACAATATCACACAGCACATACAAATGAACACAATATCACACAGCACATACGAATAAACACAATATCACACAGCACATACGAATAAACACAATATCACACAGCACATACGAATAAACACAATATCACACAGCACATACGAATAAACACAATATCACACAGCACACACAATATCACACAGCACATACGAATAAACACAATATCACACAACAAATAAAATAAACACAATATCACAATATCACACAGCGCATACAAATGAACACAATATCAAACACATACAAATAAACACAATATTACACAAATAAAACAAACACAATATCACACAGCGCATACAAACAAACACAACATCACACACAAATAATCACAATATCACACAGTGCATACAAATGAACACAATATCACACAGCACATACAAATGAACACAATATCACACAGTGCATACAAATAAACACAATATCACACAGCAAATACGAATAAACACAATATCACACAGCCCATACAAATAAACACAATATCACACAGCGCATAGGAATAAACACAATATCACACAGTGCATACAAATGAACACAATATCACACAGCACATACGAATAAACACAATATCACACAGCGCATAGGAATAAACACAATATCACACAGTGCATACAAATAAACACAATATCACACAGCGTACACAAATAAACACAACATCACACAGCGCATACAAATAAACAAAATATTACACAGCGCATACGAATAAACACAACATCACACAGCGCATACAAACAAACACAATATCACACAGCGCATACAAATAAACACAATATCACACAGCGCATACAAATAAACACAATATCACACAGCGCATAGGAATAAACACAATATCACACAGTGCATACAAATGAACACAATATCACACAGCACATACGAATAAACACAATATCACACAGCACATACGAATAAACACAATATCACACAGCACACACGAATTAACACAATATCACACAGCACATACGAATAAACACAATATCACACAGCGCATAAAACGAACACAACATCACACAGCGCATACAAATGAACACAATATCACACAGCGCATACAAATAAACACAATATTACACAGCGCATACGAACAAACACAATATCACACAGCGCATACAAACAAACACAACATCACACAGCGTATACAAATAATCACAATATCACACAGTGCATACAAATGAACACAATATCACACAGCACATACAAATGAACACAATATCACACAGTGCATACAAATAAACACAATATCACACAGCACATACAAATAAACACAATATCACACAGCGCATACAAATAAACACAATATCACACAGCACATACGAATAAACACAATATCACACAGCGCATACAAATAAACACAATATCACACAGCACATACGAATAAACACAATATCACACAGCGCATACAAACAAACACAACATCACACAGCGTATACAAATAATCACAATATCACACAGTGCATACAAATGAACACAATATCACACAGCACATACAAATGAACACAATATCACACAGTGCATACAAATAAACACAATATCACACAGCACATACGAATAAACACAATATCACACAGCGCATACAAATAAACACAATATCACACAGCACATACGAATAAACACAATATCACACAGCGCATACAAATAAACACAATATCACACAGCACATACGAATAAACACAATATCAAACAGCGCATAAAAATACACACTAAATCACGCCGCACAGAAACATTATTATATTACACATCAACTCAAACAGCTGCTAGCCAACAGATCCAGGCGCTAAAATCAGCATGTTGGAACACACCTGTCAATCACTAACAGTTTAAGTACTGTTATCAATCTAGATAACTTGGGGGGAAGTGATGTGCTGGTCGTGATCAGGCGGGTTCGAGAAAGCAAACTAGAAAATACCACGGGTTCAGGAAGGATGATAAAAAATTAAAAAAACAGCTTTCTGAGCAATAATTAACAAAACTGCACAACTGTCCACCACTAATAATTCACCAGAAATGCAAATCTGTGAACTAATATAGGACTGAGTGCAGCTGTTTTATTTTTGTTTTTGTTGACATTATTTCCAGCAGATGAGAACACCCAAAAAATCACCATTATAACTTAGATCCATCATGTGCTTTAATGAAATTTATAACTGCAAAACTAACTAAAGTGACCTCTTACCCCTTGAATTTTGTTTCGCTGAGTTACTGAATTTACTTCCCACGGTTAACTTCACTGCGAATATTTCACTACGCTATGTTCAGAGAGTCAAACAGAAAACTTTCTGAAGGGGTACAGTCGACGCCGTGTCTGTCCATCAGTATGTGCGAGTCTGTAACAAACTTACAACATGAACATATGTGCTGCGATACCCCTCTGCACCAAAGGGGATGCTGCACCATAAGAAATGCGTGCTGAAGGGGTCTTAAAAGCAAAGGCTCATTATTAGACAACTCAAGCATGTCTAGCCTGGGAGAGAGAGGGCCATTTTACATTATATCCATATAAAATACGCCATGATTATTAAACAGTCATAATAAAACTCCATTTTGAGCCTCGAGGTCCTACCCCTAGTCTCCCCTACATCTCTGATAGGGGCCAATGCAAATGCCACCGTGACCCTGTCATGCAGAATGAATGTTTTAAATTTGAATAAAACTAAGAACTAAGTAATGGAATGACAGGCTCTATATGCCCCCTGCTGGTGACAGATGGAATGACAGGCCCTCTGATTTCCCCCCCTCCCCCTGCTGGTGAGAGATGGAATGACAGGCTCTCTGATCCCTCTGCTGGTGACAGATGGAATGACAGGCTCTCTGATCCCCCTGCTGGTGACAGATGGAATGACAGGCTCTATAGGCCCCCTGCTGGTGACAGATGGAATGACAGGCTCTCTGATCCCCCCTGCTGGTGAGAGACGGAATGACAGGACTCACCTTGCGGAACAGTCTCTGGCTGCCCCCCCCAGCGGAGGTGGGGTAGTAGATGTACACGTTATGGTCCTCAGCGCTAACGGGCTTCTCCACAAAGGGCTTCTGGAACACCTCCCCATTCACTTCCACATGGTCCTCCCCCTCCACCAGGCTACACTCTGTGTGCAGCGGCAAATAAACGTGTGAGCACACACACACACACACACACACATGCACGCACACACACGCGCAAACACGAACACACACGCGTGCGCACACACAAAAACACACACACACGCAAACACAAATACAAACACAAACACGCGCACACACACACAGGCACGCACACTGTCACACTAACACAGTGCACCCGCTACCCAGCAGCACTAACATTGCACCTCCAGAGGTGATCAACAGCCGACATGGTAAAGCAGTCAAGGAAATAAATGAAAGGATTAACAAATTCTGGGAAAAACATTTAGCTCTTAAATCCATATTAAATTTCACACAGTTAAGCCCTGTCCCTCTCTACCATCAATGAAAATAATCCTCTGAAAGCACCCATTCCCAAACCCATCTGTGTGCGTCATAAACCACAGAAACTCACTGCACGCCTGAGGCTGTCCCAGGGGCGTCCTATCTTATCTGGCCACTGTGGGGCAGGCTTTTGTTTTAGTCTTTTAGAGCGTGACCTCTTTCAGTGAAATACCCAATCACAGGCCTCAGTAAAGACCTCTGGCAGAATAAACAGGCATCAAACGCATCCATACAGACCCATGTCAGATAAGATTTCACATCCCTGGCCTTAAGATAATCAAGTAATGTAGACAAGATGATTATCAGATATGACTAATAGACATATTAAACACCAGCCTAATATGCCAACAATAAACCAGCTTATCTATGAAGATATTACCACTTCATATTTATTATTCAGGGTCCATCACTTCCAATCTTCCCAAACATACACACTCTACATTCTCCCTGTCTGAATAAAGCGTGTGTGTGTGTGTGTGTGTGTGTGTGTGAGTGAGTGTGTGAGTTAGTGAGTGTGTGTGAGTGTGTGAGTTAGTGAGTGTGTGTGTGTGAGTTCCTGTACATGCTACATGCTACAAAGTGAGAACCAAAAAATGTTTTTTTCCAGCAGAGTGGGGACATTATTGGGAAGTGAGGACATTTTGGCCGGTCCTCACAACTACAGCGGCTAATTGTGATTTATTAGTTAAGGTTAGGGGTAAGGTTAGAATTAGGGATAGGTTAAGGTTAGGGTAAGGGTTTGGGGTAAGGTTAGAATTAGGGATAGGTTAAGGTTAGGGTAAGGGTTTGGAGTAAGGTTAGAATTAGGGATAGGTTAAGGTTAGGGTAAGGGTAAGGGGTAAGGTTAGAATTAGGGATAGGTTAAGGCTAGGGTAGGAGTTAGGGGTAAGGTTAGAATAAGGGATAGGTTAAGGTTAGGGTAAGGGTTTGGGGTAAGGTTAGAATTAGGGATAGGTTAAGGTTCGGGTAAGGGTTTGGGGTAAGGTTAGAATTAGGGATAGGTTAAGGTTAGGGTAAGGGTTAGGGGTAAGGTTAGAATTAGGGATAGGTTAAGGTTAGGGTAAGGGATTGGGGTAAGGTTAGAATTAGGGATAGGTTAAGGTTAGAGTAAGGGTTTGGGGTAAGGTTAGAATTAGGGATAGGTTAAGGTTAGGGTAAGGGTTAAGGTTAGGGTAAGAGTTAGGGGTAAGGTTAGAATTAGGGATAGGTTAAGGTTAGGGTAAGGGTTTGGGTTAAGGTTAGAATTAGGGATAGGTTAAGGTTAGGGTAAGGGTTTGGGTTAAGGTTAGAATTAGGGATAGGTTAAGGTTAGGGTAAGGGTTTGGGGTTTAGGTTAGAATTAGGGATAGGTTAAGGTTAGGGTAAGGGTTTGGGTTAGGCATACATTGCTTATTGTTAAGATTAGGGAAAGGCTGTAGAGACACAGGGAGAATGAATGGAAGTCAATGTAATGTCCTCACAAAGATATAAGTACAAGGATGCGTGTGCGTGTGTGTGTGTGTGCGCGTGTTTGTGTTTGCGTGTGTGTGTGTGTGTTTGTCTGTGTGTATATGTGTGCGTGTGAGCGAGCGTGTGTGTGCGCGTCAGGACAGCATGACTCCTCAATGAGATATCTGAAGTGTAAACATGGACACTCAAAAGGCACCAGACACAGCACAAATGCTGAGCGCACACACACACACACACACACACACACACACACACACACAGTAGCTACGTACATACGCTTTCACATACCAGCCCACATACCAAAGCCTTGAAGCAAATCTTTCCCCACAAGATAAGGACTCTCTTTCAGTGTAGTGTGTCCTGCTGTGTTTGATGTGTTGAACTCAGGTACAGGAGAGGGAGTCACATGTTAACATAAGAAAAACTTCCTCCAGAGAGGACTCGAACCCGCCCTACACCGAGACTCGAACCCGCACTGCACCGCACTACAAACAAGACCTTTCAGTTGCATTTC
This sequence comes from Gymnothorax javanicus, assembly GCA_029692085.1. Lineage (NCBI taxonomy): Eukaryota > Metazoa > Chordata > Actinopteri > Anguilliformes > Muraenidae > Gymnothorax > Gymnothorax javanicus. The sequence goes on along the minus strand of CM056194.1, from coordinate 189,059,688 downwards.
ATGACTTTTTTCTCTTATCATCAGACATTCATTCCTACTCATCGAGGCCCCCTAAAGAATTTCATTTACCTTATTGTCATACTGCCAGTCATCAAATGTTTATTAAATTTCGAGGTCCTCGTCTTTGGAATCTACTAAGTAGTACCTTGAAGTTGTCATCCTCCATGAAGTCTTTCAAAAGACATTTAAAAAAGTATCTTCTGTACAGATAGACTACAATGGTATTATAGTCTATGTTCATTAAATGTATTTAGGTTTTTGTCTTTTATTCTTTTATTTTTCTTAGTTCTCCTTTTCCTTCTTCTTTTTTGTTCTATTGTCTTCTTTTTTCCTTTTATGATGTTTTATTTGACTTTTTTGCTTCTGTGTTCTTGTATTTTTGTTTTGTTTTTGATCAATTGATTCCTGATGTTTTAATATTTTGTTGACTTGAAGGGGAGGTCTTGGTATGAACCCTTTGGGCTCCTGTTCTCTCCTGCACAGATGATCATATTCTGAATATTTACTGTGTAATATTTTATCCCTAACCTTGTGCAAAGCAATTAAACTTAAACTTAAACTACATCGGGACTCACACCCACACTACACCAGGATTCAAACCCGCACAACACCGGAACTCAAACCCGCACTACACCGGGACTCAAACCCGCACTACACCGGGACTGAAACCCTCACTACACCGGGACTCACACCTGCACTACACCGGGACTGAAACCCTCACTACACTGGGACTCAAACCCGCACTACACCAGGACTGAAAGCCTCACTACATCCGGACTCAAACCCGCACTACACCGGGACTCAAACCCGCGCTACACCGGGATTCAAACGCGCACTACACCGGGACTCAAACCCCCACTACACCAGGACTCACACCCGCACTACACCGGGACTCACCAGCACAACACCGGGACTCTAACCCGAACTATACCGGGAGTCACACCCGCCCTACACCGGGACTCAAACCCTCACTACACCGGGACTTAAACCCGCACTACACCGGGACTGAAACTCACTACACCGGGACTCACACCCGCACTACACCGGGACTCAAAGCCGCACTACACCGGACTGAAACCCTCAATAGACCGGGACTGAAACCCGCACGACACCGGGACTCAAACCCGCACTACACCGGGACTCATACCCGCACTACACCGGGACTAACACCCGCACTACACCGGGACTAACACCCGCACTACACCGGGACTCAAACCTGCACTACACTGGGACTCAAACCTGCACTACACCGGGACTCACAAGCACAACACCGGGACTCTAACCCGCACCACACCGGGACTCATACCCGCACTACACCGGGACTGAAACCCTCACTACACCGGGACTCACACCGCGCTACACCGGGACTCACACCCGCACTACACCGGGACTCACACCCGTACTACACCGGGACTCAAACCCGCACTACACCTGGACTCACACCCGCACTACACCGGGACTCACACCCGCACTACACCGGGACTCACACCCGCACTACACCGGGACTCACACCCGCACTACAACTGGACTCCAACCCGCACTACAACGGGACTCAAACCTGCACAACAACGGGACTCAAACCCGTACTACACCGGGACTCACACCCGCACTACACCGGGACTCACCAGCACAACATCCGGACTCTAACCCGCACTACACCGGGAGTCACGCCCGCACTACACCGGGACTCAAACCCGCACTACAACTGGACTCCAACCCGCACTACAACGGGACTCAAACCTGCACAACAACGGGACTCAAACCCGCACTACACCGGGACTCACACCCGCACTACACCGGGACTCACCAGCACTACACCGGGAGTCACGCCCGCACTACACCAAGACTCAAACCCGCACTACACCGGGACTCACACCCGCACTACACCGGGACTCACCTCCGCACTACACCGGGACTCACACCCGCCCTACACCGGGACTCTAACCCGCACTACACCGGGACTCACCTCAGCACTACTCACCGGGACTTTGACTGCATTCTCACAGGATTCTACTACAAGAAATGCACACTGCAAGCCATGAAACTACTGAGGCTTTGGGCAGTGAGATGAAAATGATATTTAAATAGGCCTGTATGATCACTCTCGTGTGCATAAGAGTATCAGTATATAAGTGCGTAAGTGCATAGGAGATGTAGGGTGTGGACACATGGGCCCCAGTGTGCTGGATGACCTTAGATATGCTCCCAGACAGGACTGCTAAACTTTACGTCAAACCTCCATGTTTACCACTTTCTACATCCATCTAGCCTTGTACATATCCTCCCAGCACCAGCCGAATCAGCTTTCAGGCACAACAATGTTATCTAATCTTTTCACAACCAAGTAAACACACACAAAATGTGATCATTTCAGATCATAAAAATCCCCTCAGTGATCCAAGTCTTCCCCAGCGGAAAGAAACGAGGGGTTAGATCATTACTCAATGAAAAACAACAGTCAAACATAAGACTAACAACAATAAGCACTGCATTCCAATGTTTATGTCCATTTCAGTCCAACAACAAAAAAAATACAAACCATTTCACCCAATAAGGAGAGAAACGTTCTTACATTAGACCTTAGGGCACAGAAATGCATTTCAAAAAATAAATAAATTTAATTATCTTGTGCTGTTGAAAACCTATCAAGTCACTTGATTGTGAGCAACAAATAGCTGCATTTAGCGCTCTAAGGGTTAACTTGACAGTTATGCAATTTTGTCAATTACGTAAAATGGCAATACAACTCAAGCTAATAATCGTTATATACAAATATTATATGTTTATGTTGAGGAACAAAATACCATAAAACCTAATCCATGATCTCATTACAAGAGATAAATGCTTATGAACTTGGCCGTATTTCAGTTTGTGTCCCGATAACTCACCTTCTGGGTGAGCCGGGTCGCGGTTCAGAACTGCGTATCGCGGGAGCTGAATCCCCGCAGCCTTCAGGATCCGGTACACCTCCCTCCTGGAACACAAGCACATCAGAAATACTGAGTTTCCATTGGTCAGATCATTAGGATTGGGTAGACCAATCACAGCTAACGAGAACAAAGACATGTGGTAACCAATCCATTTCCTGGAGATCTTCCATCCTTACTGCAATCCTAACAACGAATACCTCATTCAGCAGCGAGAGCAGAACTGCCTCACCTTGTTCCTGGAGATCTACCATCCTGAAGGATTTCAGTCCAACCCTAACAAAGGACACCTCACTCTGCAAACAGCTCAGTGACATGTCTGACTGTGGAATGAGGTGAGATTTGTGAGGGTTGGAGTGAAAACCTACAGGCCTGTAGATCTATAGGAACAGGGTTGGGCAGCCCTGCTCTCGCTGTTAATGAGGAGTGATTTGTCAGGGTTGAAGTGTAACGCTAGAAGACAGTCAATCTCCTGAGAACTGCAAAAATAAAAGGCTACAGCAGATTAGCATAATTGCAGTTTTGCATACTGGAGACTGATCTGCTAATCCTGGTGAAAATGCTTCAGAGCCAGTTTAATAGGCCGAGCAGAGAAAGAATTGCCTGAAATAACCCTCTGAAGCCAGAAAACAGCAGGAACATCAGGCCACGAGAGACTCAGGGCAAGAGAAGAAGAATCAGAGAATCTCAGACTGGAACACACACCCTGTGCTCCATAAACTGGGACGAAGACTGACTCACAGTTACCTCCTGCACGGCCCTCATTCAGAGCAGGCAGTCTGGTGTGGAAACAGAGAACCACAGCGCTCACAACCTACCGTCCCTGCAGAGGGTCATGTGGTCTGGATGAGTGATGTCATCTTACTCAGAATGCACCACATGTACATCACACTGCGCAAGACCAGAGCACAGAGGGTTATAAAACATGACCCGCTGTTTAACACTGGACCGCTATACAGGCGAGGGCTGGGGCGTGGTCACATGACCAGAACTGAGGAGGCACCTCGTCCTCTGAACACACACCACTGACACTTCACTTCTGTGAGCTTCGACGCTGCCTCCTTATCAAGAGTCATGTCATTTCAAACTCTGCAACAGCAAAATTAAGGGCTTATTTTCCTGATAACCTTCCTCTCCTCCACAGGCCGAGTCAGGTCAGGGGGTACAGGAGCGTTTCGCCACGTTTCACACCAGTCAATAAAGTGTGTAACACTGACACCAGCCTCTCCGCTGACCTGGGTCACGAGCACTACACTCAAATCAGCTTTCATATTAGAGCAGTTTTGCAGTAGTTTGCCCTGATGACACGCGCGCACACACACACACACACACACGCACACACACAAACACACACACACACACACACACACAGGTCAACTGAGAACAATACCAGCATCACTATCGCAGCAGGTAAAAGCACCGGTAACACTAAACAGAGACTCTGAGACACAAACACAGTTATGGCACAAAAACATAACAGGTAGACACAGGTCCGTCACACAGGCCCCCCATCTGTGTTCACTGGCGTCAGTTAACACATGTAAATAAACAAGGAGCAAATTTACGACATGCTGTAATTATTGAGTGAGGATGAGTGTGAGTGAGCGGTGAGTGTCGTTAGAAGGACTGGTATAAGTGCGCTGCGTCACTACCACCAGCACCCAACCAACAAACAGGGCTTCCGTCTCGAAGGTCTGTTCTCTTCCTCTTAAACTAGCAAACGCAGACCTTTCTAAACTCCAGTCATAAACCCCACTCAGACTGGATTAATCAAACAATAGATGAGTTTTAACCCCTTGAGGCCTATTGACACGAATTTGTCGCAAACCATTTCCACTAAGAATTCATCCAAGACAGCACCTGCTTGAAAGCAAAAACACATACAATTAAATAAAAATAATAAATAATTTATAAATTCAGGCATCAAGGGGTTAACTACAGATACTGGATATCAGAAACTTCACGCGCCCATTGGGATGGGATTAGAATCGATGTAATTTCTCCTCAATATTACAGAGACAGAAGTGTCTGATGCCCCTGTATAAGCGTAACAATCGATTGTGACGACATGGCAATACGCTGAAAACAAATCTCAGTGGAGAAATTCAAAGAGACTGAAGCACTGGACCAGGGAACCGAACCCCACTCGAATCCGTTTGAACGCAGCCAAAGAGCCCAGAACACGGAGAATCATGTTCATGACTATAATGCACCGAGTCTCTTTGGCCGAAATTGTGCGACATGTCTGTCAGTGAGAGGCAGGTTTGGCTGGATGAAAAAAAACTGAATGGAGTACCTGAGGAGACACTACAGACTCTCTGAAGCACAGCACATACAGAACTTCAGTTTTACCAGTGCCAGCTCATGCCCTCAGAGACAGGTTCATGACCTCCACACCAGCAGAGGGCGCAGCAGTGCACAGTGTGCACGGTAGGGATACCACAGTGCTCAATACAGTACGCACTTGTGAATTAAGGCATTGCCGGTTCTTCCAATAATAGTCGCATTTCAATTTTCCGCGCATTTATTTCCAAAATGGCTTAATGTTTTAACAGTCTGTGTGAGTATCTGACCGCCTGAGATGATAACGGGTTTCTGTGTCGCTTGAGAAACCCCTCCCCATTCCCCCAAGTAAATACTTCATCACTATTAGTATGCAAATAACCCCCCAGAGTCAGATTTCACACAGTACTCGAATTATGAGCAAGGCGAATGCAGTCGAGAGACAATCACTTGAGGCGTCTTACAAATCTGTGATGTGGGGACATTCTGGTTTTAGCGTCGAATACACAATGATGAGGGAACAAAAAGAGTCAACAGAAATGTTACTTCACCCGTATTGCATAAGTGAACACACATAAAGACTTCCAGTAAGAGAACGCAAGACCGCTGCCGCCACCCAGTAATATCGTGTCAGAAAGGTCGACAGCCAAGCTAAAGGCTAAACCCGTCACAAGCAAGCGTATAAACTTTTATGCGACTTAGAGGGAGTTTGTTCTGATTTTGCAGTCTCCATCTGCTTTTTCCAGAGCAAATTTTCAAAATGCGCACAAGAATAGCGAGATGGTATGAAATTGCTTGCAAAGGCTCATCACGGAGACACTCTCACCTTAAAGTATGTCGACAAGCCTTTTTTCAAAAATTTAAAAAAATTTTCTATTCATTTTTCTCACTAAAGAACGTGAAAATACAAGAATAGATTGCTGATACCGAATTGAAATCGCACTTCCTGAATGTAGGCTACTGATGCACATGTTTACCGTATGCTTATTAAAAATAAGCTAAGCATTGACTGCTTTTAAATTGATTTCCCTCAGATTGTATATGAGTGACCAGCGGTGAGCTGTCAGCGCTAAACTGCACTTTTACTCTTGAAACGGTTTTTTTTTTCTTCCTTTTATTGTGCAGAGCTGGTGCAGTACTTTTGAAATGACTTTTCCCCCTTTTTATCCTATACCATTAGTAAAGGCCTTCTTACATTCCAAACTGTTTGCTTTTTGTTATACATACATTTATACATTTACTTTATATTATACATCAGGAATGTGTTTGAATGGTAAAGGTTGTATTTTGGATCAGAAGCACAATAAAGGAATAACTTCGGTAACGGTAACATTTTTACTTCTTCTTACACTCAAAACACATACCAAAACCGAACCTAAATCGTGACCCAAAAACCGAGGTTCGTATTGAACCACGGGAACTGTATTCTTGCACAAGTGCATCAGTGTACGGCACGTTATGTTATTGTGCTCCTGGGGCAGTCAAATAAAAATACATCTCACAACCAGAGCTCAGGGTAAGAGGGCAAAAAGTTAGGGAGAACCCCCATTCATATGGGATCAACATTTTCAAGAGGACCTCTTAGTTGGGAGAAAATCAGAAGATAATTGTAGCCCCCAGACGAAGTCAGGCGGCTAGCATGGATTCACGCATCGTCTCTGCCGCTGCCCCCCGGCGTCCGTAAACACTTCCTTGTGGACGCTGTACGGGTTGCAATTTTTGACCGATTTTGCTCATATTTGGTATGGATATGTGTTATACTTCACAAATGACACCTATTGATCTCGGTTGCCATGGCAACAGCATTGGCCGAATATATGCGCAAAAAAGGGGTGAAGCGGGCTTTCGGGGGCTACACCCATGCGGTTGCGGCCGACTGGACTGTCTAGTTTATATGCACTGTGTGATATTGTGTTTATTTATATGCGCTGTGTGATATTGTGTTTATTTATATGCGCTGTGTGATATTGTGTTTATTTGCATGTGCTGCGTGATATTATGTTTATATGTATGCTCTGTGTGATATTGTGTTTATTTGTATGCGTTGTGTGATATTGTGTTTCTATGTATGCACTGTGTGATATTTGTTTATTTATATGCGCTGTGTGATATTGTGTTTATTTGTATGCACTGTGTGATATTGTATTTATATGTTTGCTCTGTGTGATATTGTTTATTTATATGCATTCTGTGATATTGTGTTTATTTGTGTGCGCTGTGTGATATTGTGTTTATTTGTATGCACTGTGTGATATTGTGTTTATATGTTTGCTCTGTGTGATATTGTTTATTTATATGCATTCTGTGATATTGTGTTTATTTGTATGCTCTGTGCGATATTGTGTTTATTCATATGCACTGTGTGATATTGTGTCTATTTGTATGCACTGTGTGATATTGTGTTTATATGTATGCTCTGTGTGATATTGTGTTTATTTGTATGCGTTGTGTGATATTGTGTTTCTATGTATGCACTGTGTGATATTGTGTTTATTTATATGCGCTGTGTGATATTGTGTTTATTTGTATGCACTGTGTGATATTGTGTTTATGTTTGCTCTGTGTGATATTGTTTATTTTTATGCATTCTGTGATATTGTGTTTATTTGTGTGCGCTGTGTGATATTGTGTTTATATGTATGCTCTGTGTGATGTTGTGTTTATTTGTATGCGTTGTGTGATATTGTGTTTCTATGTATGCACTGTGTGATATTATGTTTATTTATATGCGCTGTGTGATATTGTGTTTATTTGTATGCACTGTGTGAAATTGTGTTTATATGAATGCTCTGTGTGATATTGTTTATTTATATGCATTCTGTGATATTATGTTTATTTGTATTCGCTGTGTGATATTGTGTTTATTTGTATGCATTGTGTGATATTGTTTTTTTTTGTATGCACTGTGTGATTGTGTTTATTTATATGCCCTATGCGATATTGTGTTCATTTGTAAGTGATGTGTAATATTTTGTTCAATTTGTATGCGTTGTGTGATATTGTGTTCATTTGTATGCACTGCGTTTTCACTGTGTGACCGGACTATCTAGTTTGCTTTGTTGTCATATAATAAACACAGATACGGTCAATTCAGATGGGACCAAAATCAAGCAGGACGTCTGTCCTCCAAATTACCAGAAATAAGCCAGTGAAACTAATCCCATCTGAAGAGGGATTTAGTCCTGATGTTAAATATCTATGTCCGTGCCTTTGACCACTGCTGCCATTATAGAAGCACACGTCACTTTTTAAACACTTCTCCACTTCGTGTCACAGTCCCCTTCTAACTGTCACCAGCCTGCACACACAACACGCTAAATTATCTCTGAGACTGCGTTTGCTTTCCTCTTACAGGAAAAATGCTCTGCTTTAACACTGCATCAGCACCGTTACTGTATCACATCAGTACTGTATCAGTCCATATTATTACAGTCTTTATCCTTCTACAGCGCAGAGGATTCACACTAAATAATTCACTGCATCTCGGTACCTGTTTGATTGTGTATGTGAGGAATAAATCCATGAATCTCACTGCTGGAGAAGCCCAGCACTGGAAGCCTCATTTAAACCAACACTATGGATATTAAACTGTAATGCGTGGGCATAAATCAAGAAAATCAGCATATGGGTAAACACATCCCATTTAATAACTGCAGTTATGCTAAAATGCAGGAAAATTTTATTTCACAAATCAAAATCACTTCAAATTTCCCATGCCTGCCTAAGCCTGGTAATCACACAACTATTCAGATGAATTAATCTCCAGCCCACAGGGCAATGCAGCATAAACTTCATTTATAAATGAGACCCCTGCACTACGGGCTACCGAGGGGTCAGTGTCTGCAAAGGATTTTCATTTACAGGAGGTCATTCAAATGTCCCAAACTCGACAGTGCCTTGAAAACGGCAGCTGGCTTTCAGAAAATAAGCGCTAGCTCCAAGGTAGAGCAAATGCTTCTGAAAATACTTCTCAAACTGCGCACCATCGATTACAAGTGTTCAACTGTGGAGAACAAGGTCAGAGCAACAAGCGAGACATGCCTTTGTCTCAAACATTATGGCACCGACAAATATATACAGACCACAGCATACCGAAGTGATGATGAGAGGAATGTCTGCATTCTATAGATAATCTATCTGGGCTTTAAATAGCAAAGAAATGGAAGCACTTCCGTTATGGAACAGTAGGTATGCGTGTGTAGCGCAGCCTTTCCACACCAGATATGGTCATGTCGCTCACCTGTCCTGGATGCTGTACTGCAGGTCCAGGTCGTTGATCACGAAGGGACTCCTCAGGTTTTCGTATTCGACGGCCTTATCCAGAGGAAACCCTAGAACGAGAAATATACCCAAAACAACATTCAAAAACAGGATCAAGGCAACTGCCGTCCAACAGCCAAATGAAGTCATTCTGGTTGACCGTTTTGGAGAAGAAGTTTGGAATGTTCTGCCAAGTGACCTTGGGTTTCACCTTCAATGTAATTAAAGATCAAAGGCCCTTATATGACTTGAGTTATTGTTATAAAATTTCAAAAATCAATATTTTCAAATTCTTCAAACAAGCAGGACCCCTTGATGGCGCATCTCAAGGGGTTTATCCTTGCAATAAATAAATTTACTGTAAACCTTTTCACAAGGATACTGCATAACAAATATCAAGGCATTCTGGCTGACGGTTCAGGAGAAGATTCTTGAAATATTGCTCATGAAGACGGAAAAGGAATCCGGTGGTGGCGTCAGCCAGTAGAGCATCACCCCCTTCAGGCCGAATGGCTGTACATTAGGGCCTTTGGACTAAAAACAACTCCAGCTTCTGTCAGAGAACAGCTCCGCAGCTAACGCAGTCTGTGTCTGCATGTAGCATTATGTACAGAGCAGTCATTAGCAGCGCGGATGTCACTGCGAAATCGCCCACCGACTTCCCTCAGGCGGGCGACCAGCCCTTCCGCCCACTGACGCTCATTTTCTGAGTGCCACCACGTAGTAAAATTTCAAGCTGGTGTTTGCACAGTGATGTGTGAGGAGCGGTGATGTAATCATCTCCGGACTCATCATTATCACATTACTGTCCTAATGTAGCACCAGCTCAACACATCAACACCCCAGAAGGCATCAGACAACGAAAAAAAGCACATCGAGAAGTTGATAAAAATGATTTCACTTCCTATTTTTAATCTCTCCCAAATACAGAGTAATTCTGAGCTCAATTCTTCAAACAAGCTCCTCTTTAGAGAGCAGGAAATAATGAACAATTATGTTTGTGTGTGTGTGCGTTCATAATCGCACGTAATTATCCATTATAAATCAATGTCAGCACATTCATGCCAAAGCATATAAAGATAGAGGAATATGAAAAATGATTAGTATGACGTGAATAAAACATTACAAAGTTATATTCTTCAATCAATCTGCCAAAAAATCAATTAAATGACTCATTATGTAGCAGAAATACACAATTAAGGTAACGGAATACAACCCCAATTCCAAAAAAGTTGGAATACTGTGTAAAATGTAAATAAAAACAGAACACAACGATTTGCAAATCTCATTAACCCACAATTTATTCATAATAGAACAGACAACATATCAGGCATTGAAAGTGAGAAATTTTACCATTTCATGAGAAATATCAGCTCATTTCGAATTTGATCGCTCATTCAGCAGCGACCCAGCGCCCTGATCCAAATTCAGCAGTGACCCCGTGCCCTGCTCCAGACTCAGCAGCAACCCAGCACCCTGATCCAGATTCAGCAGTGACCCAGCACCCTGATCCAGACTCAGCAGCGACCCGGCACCCTGATCCAGATTCAGCAGTGACCCAGCGCCCTGATCCAGATTCAGCAGTGACCCAGTGCCCTGATCCAGACTCAGCAGCGACCCAGCGCCCTGATCCAGATTCAGCAGTGACCCCGTGCCCTGCTCCAAACTCAGCAGCAACCCAGCACCCTGATCCAGATTCAGCAGTGACCCAGCACCCTGATCCAGACTCAGTAGTGACCCGGCGCCCTGATCCAGATTCAGTAGTGACCCGGCGCCCTGATCCAGACTCAGCAGCGACCCAGTGCCCTGATCCAGATTCAGCAGCGACCCAGCGCCCTGATCCAGACTCAGCAGCAATCTGGTGCCCTGATCCAGATTCAGCAGTGACCCGTGCCCTGCTCCAGACTCAGCAGCAACCCAGCACCCTGCTCCAAACTCAGCAGCAACCCAGCACCCTGATCCAGATTCAGCAGTGACCCAGCACCCTGATCCAGACTCAGTAGTGACCCGCGCCTGATCCAGATTCAGTAGTGACCCGCGCCTGATCCAGACTCAGCAGCGACCCAGTGCCCTGATCCAGATTCAGCAGCGACCCAGCGCCCTGATCCAGACTCAGCAGCAATCTGGTGCCCTGATCCAGATTCAGCAGTGACCCCGTGCCCTGCTCCAGACTCAGCAGCAACCCAGCACCCTGCTCCAGATTCAGCAGCGACCCAGCGCCCCGCTCCAGATTCATAAGCGACCCAGCGCCCCGCTCCAGATTCATAAGCAGCCCAGCGCCCTGATCCAGATTCATAAGCGGGCCCAGCGCCCTGATCCAGATTCAGCAGTGACCGGTGCCCTGATCCAGATTCAGCAGCGACCTGGCGCCCTGATCCAGACTCAGCAGTGACTGGTGCCCTGATCCAGATTCAGCAGTGACTGGTGCCCTGATCCAGATTCAGCAGTGACCCGGCACCCTGATCCAGACTCGGCAGCAACCCGGGCGCCTGATCCAGATTCAGCAGCGACCCGGCACCCTGATCCAGACTCGGCAGCAACCCGGCGCCCTGATCCAGATTCAGCAGCGACCCGGTGCCCTGATCCAGATTCAGTAGTGACCCAGCGCCCTGATCCAGACTCAGCAGCGACCCAGTGCCCTGATCCAGATTCAGCAGCGACCCAGCGCCCTGATCCAGACTCAGCAGCGACCCAGCGCCCTGATCCAGATTCAGCAGTGACCCAGTGCCCTGATCCAGACTCAGCAGCGACCCAGCGCCCTGATCCAGATTCAGCAGTGACCCCGTGCCCTGCTCCAGACTCAGCAGCAACCCAGCACCCTGCTCCAGATTCAGCAGCGACCCAGCGCCCCGCTCCAGATTCATAAGCGGCCCAGCGCCCTGATCCAGATTCATAAGCGGCCCAGCGCCCTGATCCAGATTCATAAGCGGCCCAGCACCCTCATCCAGATTCATAAGCGGCCCAGCACCCTCATCCAGATTCAGCAGTGACCGGTGCCCTGATCCAGATTCAGCAGTGACCGGTGCCCTGATCCAGATTCATAAGCGGCCCAGCGCCCTGATCCAGATTCATAAGCGGCCCAGCACCCTCATCCAGATTCATAAGCGGCCCAGCGCCCTCATCCAGATTCAGCAGTGACCGGTGCCCTGATCCAGATTCAGCAGCGACCGGGCGCCCTGATCCAGACTCAGCAGCGACCCAGCGCCCTGATCCAGACTCAGCAGTGACCGGTGTCCTGATCCAGATTCAGCAGTGACCCGGCGCCCTGATCCAGATTCAGCAGTGACCCAGCGCCCTGCTCCAGACCCTGCAGCAACCCAGCGCCCTGATCCAGATTCAGTAGTGACCCAGCGCCCTGATCCAGACTCAGCAGCGACCCAGTGCCCTGATCCAGATTCAGCAGCAACCCAGCGCCCTGATCCAGACTCAGCAGCGACCCAGCGCCCTGATCCAGACTCAGCAGCGACCCAGCGCCCTGATCCAGACTCAGCAGAGCAGCAAACAGGCAGCCTGTAATCTGCACTCAGGATGAGAGCATCTGCAACAGGTGAATCCAACTGCACATCACTGCCAAAACCACACTAATCTCACAGAGCTTTAATCTATCTTCTGCAGGTCAGAGAGTCACTGTAACGGGGTCAGGTGTGAATCAGTTCCTGATGTGGTTCACAGACCTTTCACATGGAAGGCATCTCCTTCATCAGATACAAACCTCCTTCACTGGAGATGGATCTCCACCACTCGAGACAGTCACCTCCACTAGAAATAGACCTCATTCATCATAGACTGACCTCCTTTACAAAGACGCACCTCCTACAGTAGCACAGATGGCCACAAAGTAGGACAATCAGACCACAGAACGGAGTTAATTACACAAACTCAGTCAAAAACACAAAGTCAGTTTTTTCCCTTCAACGTAAAAACAGTCAACATGAGTTTAACCTTTGTCCATTATCTCCTCGTGTGCCAATAGCCTGAGTCACCTGATCATTAGGACGACACATGAGCATCACTCCACCCTGCACACGCTCCACACTGCACACACTCCACCCTGCACACACTCCACCCTGCACACGCTCCACCCTGCACACGCTCCACCCTGCACACGCTCCACCCTGCACACGCTCCACCCTGCACAGGCTCCACCCTGCACACGCTCCACCCTGCACACGCTCCACCCTGCACACGCTCCACACTGCACACGCTCCACCCTGCACAGGCTCCACCCTGCACACGCTCCACACTGCACACGCTCCACCCTGCACACGCTCCACCCTGCACAGGCTCCACACTGCACACGCTCCACACTGCACACGCTCCACCCAATAATGACACAGCGCTCATGTGTCTGGCCCAATCGGGTCTCAGGGGAACTCCCACATTTGGACATTTACAGTCAGAACAGGAAGACTTTGGTTACAGAGCTAAGAAAGAGGATAAAAGCATTTCATGATAATGGTCATTACTTCATTTGATAAATATAGTCATTTAGTTGATTCTTTCATCCTCCAGGACTTACTGTTGATCAGACTAATCCAGCCTGGATCGCTGTGGGGTTAAGGGCCTTGATCAAGGGCCAAACAGCTGTATTGATGTTCCTGTGGCTACACTGAGGACTGAACCTACAACCTGCCGAGTGTCAGCACAAGCCCCTGAGAGACAGGGCCAATGGCTGCCATCCCATCTCTGCCTGCAGTACATCCTCTTGACCTCACAGAGGCAGCACTGAGCACACAGCCTCACTCACATATTTACAGTGAAGAGGAGGATGTGTGGATTTTCAGTAGCACAGCAGGTATAATTAAAGGAGAACCTAATAACTGTTATTATTTGATAATTACAGAGGTAGTGTATCCCCCAGCCCTGAGGGGCAGCGCCGGTGAGCACATGACCGCTGTCGCACCTTTAGAGTGAAAGGAGATCAGGCAGTCGCAGAGGGGCCAGTTCTCCACAGGCTCGTTCAGGATGACGTCCTCCTCGAACAGAACCACCGTGATGTACTTAAACAGGCAGAGTCGCTCCAGAATCTCCTTCATGGGCTTGGATTTGGATTTCTTGGCCATGGCGCAGATTCCCACCACGATCTGCCTCTCGGGGGGCTGTGGGAACAGAGGGGGGGGTTAATTACAGCCCAGCAGTCACATCACACAGACCTGGGGGGGCATTATAGTGTTTAAACCCAGAGGGCAGACCAATACAGCCAGAACAGCTTATATCCAGGGATGGGCTCAATTTCTACAGTGTCAGGATACAATACTGCATTTTGGATGATGGCGAGAGACTTAATTACATACATTTTTCCTTCCGTAATTTCAACAGAACACGCCTTGAAAGGAATGCCAGAATCAGGTAAATGTTAGGGAACTGGTTCGACTGGTAAAGTGACTCACTAATTCGCTAACTAGCCTGAACTGTGCGGAACCCCACGGCTTAAGAGCGCTCCTCAATGACCAGCCCTGTCCTCAGACCAAAATGTTTGCACCAAAGTTTGAAATCAAATGTTAAAACGCCACCTCTTCCAGTAAAGAGAATGTAGCTGCACTCATATACTGCATACGCAGCAGAGCAGAGCATCGCTCACGTCCGCGATACATCGCGAACCTCAAGCGTAAACCACAGAATCCGGGCCTTTTAGCGTTGGTCACTTCCCAGCAAAGCAATGGAGTTCTCTCCAAGCAAATGCCGAGTCGCATACAAAAATCACTCCATATCCATTCAAGTTCTTCTCACTTCAACCATTTCACGGAAAGTAAACTTTTGGGCTCCTTTAATGACAATCAAAAATTCTGTCTGCAGTTGACACATGTACAGGCATGACCCCAGGGTAAATTTTGACACACCTTTATACAACAGACAAAATCATTGTTAATCATTTTTGTGGTCATGTTCTATTTTTAGCCTTTAGTCACTTTCGGGCTGGGTAGGATGTGAAAGCAGTTGAAGTCACTCGATATCAGTCATTCACAATCTTTCACCTCCAGACGTTTCCAAACGTTCAGCATCCTGTAACACAGACACCCCACCCTCTAACCGGCGAATGACTCTTCCTCAGGCTTTTAATGAAGCAATATACACTCGCCCTGGGAGCGCCATAACTCATTAGATAATGACATTAGATAGTGACACTATTTGTTATTCCGATTCTGTTCTGACTCAGTCACCTGATGCGAACCCAACTGAATATACATTTTACAAGAAGAAGAGGAGACTGTAAGCAAAGAATCTTTGAAACGAGCAGGAAGTGAAGATGCTGCAGTCAGGCCAGGCCGAGAATCACCAGGGAAGATATACAGCGTTCGGTGATGTCTGTGTGTCGCAGATCACAAGCAGTCATCACATGCCAAGGATACTTGACCAAATATTTTTAAAAAATAATTACTTTATTCTGCATCATGTTAAAATATATAATACGCCTCAAAATAGGGCAGGGGATTACATGCCAAAGGTGCTGTCATTTCAAAATGGTTCCCTCTTTATGAAAACATTCCCAAACTCAAGCTGACCAGCTGAACTTAGACCTCAGGGAGTTTGACAGGACACAATAACAGAGTGCTAGAGGACAGAACCAATATAACAAATACCTCACTGTCCAATTAATTATGGTGCCCACTAGATTAATTTTTGGTCTCAGTTAAGGAGTTGTTCATTCCAGTAAAAAAAAAAAAAAAAAAAAAAAAGCTTCTTTTTTTTTTTTTTTTTTTTTTTTTAACAAGGTTCGTTCCAATCAGAGGACAGGCAGAGACAATGCGCTTTAAATTCCCGCAGATCATACGGCCTCTGTACTTAAGAATGCATTCAGAGAGAAAGAGTCGCCGCAGCGATTCAGTGTGCGAGAGTCGCCGCAGCGATTCAGTGTGCGAGAGTCGCCGCAGCGATTCAGTGTGCGAGAGTCGCCGCAGCGATTCAGTGTGCGAGAGTCGCCGCAGCGATTCAGTGTGCGAGAGTCGCCGCAGCGATTCAGTGTGCGAGAGTCGCCGCAGCGATTCAGTGTCGGAGTCGCGCAATTCAGTGTCAGTCGCCGATTCAGTGTCGGAGTCGCCCGCAGCGATTCAGTGTCGCGAGAGTCGCCAGCGATTCAGCGATTCAGTGTCTGAGCGATTCAGTGTCAGCGATTCGATTCAGTGTGGGAGAGTCGCCGCAGCGATTCAGTGTGCGAGAGTCGCCGCAGCGATTCAGTGTGTGAGAGAGTGACTGCAGCCATGATAATTACAGTAAAAGTGCAAACACTAAACAGAACTCACATCCTGAAGAGTGACAAAATGCAGAGTGACTGCACAGAGATTAATGTCTGCTCTCGCTCAGCGCGGGCTGTACAGCTCGGAAGGTCGTACACGATTCAGTGTTACCCTGTAGAGCTCGGGAAGGTCATTACCGCAAGACACACACACTCACAGTTACCCTGTACAGCTCGGGAAAGGTTCAGTGTGTGAGAGTCTGACTGCAGCCATGACAGCTCGGACAGGTAAAAGTGCAAACACTAAACAGAACTCACATCCTGAAGAGTGACAAAATGCAGAGTGACTGCACAGAGATTAATGTCTGCTCTCGCTCAGCGCCGGGCTGTACAGCTCGGGAAAGGTCATTACCGCGGTTCAGTCCTTCTCACACACTCACAGTTACCCTGGAAGAGCTCGGGAAAGGTCATTACCGCGGTGTTCAGGCTCTCACACACACACTCACAGTTACCCTGGAAGAGCTCGGGAAAGGTCATTACCGGGATGTTCAGTCTCTCAGCACACACTCACAGTTACCCTGTACAGCTCGGGAAAGGTCATTACCGCGGTGTTCAGTCTCTCACACACTCACAGTTACCCTGGAAAAGCTCGGGAAAGGTCATTACACACTCACAGTTCAGACACTCACACACACTCTCACACACTCACAGTTACCCTGTACAGCTCGGTCAAAGGTCAGTCTCACACACACTCATGTTCAGTCTCTCAAGGTCACACAGTCTCACAGTTACCCTGTAAAGCTCGGGAAAGGTCATTACACAGCGGTGTTCAGACACTCTCACACACTCACAGTTACCCTGTACAGCTCGGAAAGGTCATTACAGTGTTCAGTCTCTCACAAATCACAGTTACCCTCTGTACAGCTCGGAAAGGTCATATCCCTGTAAAGCTCGGGGTGTTCAGTCTCTCAAACACTCACAGTTACTCTGTACAGCTCGGGAAAGGTCATTACCGCGGTGTTCAGTCTCTCACACACTCACAGTTACCCTGGAAAAGCTCGGGAAAGGTCATTACCGCGGTGTTCAGACACTCACACACACTCACAGTTACCCTGTACAGCTCGGGAAAGGTCATTACCGCGATGTTCAGTCTCTCACACACTCACAGTTACCCTGGAAAAGCTCGGGAAAGGTCATTACCGCGGTGTTCAGTCTCTCACACACTCACAGTTACTCTGTCCAGCTCGGGAAAGGTTCAGTCATAACAGCGGTGTTCAGTCTCTCACACACTCACAGTTACTCTGTACAGCTCGGGAAAGGTCATTACCGCGGTGTTCAGTCTCTCACACACACTCACAGTTACCCTGTACAGCTCAGGAAAGGTCATTACCGCGATGTTCAGTCTCTCACACACTCACAGTTACCCTGGAAAAGCTCGGGAAAGGTCATTACAGCGGTGTTCAGACACTCACACACACTCACAGTTACCCTGTACAGCTCGGGAAAGGTCATTAACGCGGTGTTCAGTCTCTCACACACTCACAGTTACTCTGTACAGCTCGGGAAAGGTCATTACCCATGTGTTCAGTCTCTCTCACACACTCACAGTTACCCTGTACAGCTCGGGAAGGCCATTACATGTGTGTTCAGTCTCTCACACACTCACAGTTACCCTGTACAGCTCGAAAGGTCATTATCGCAGTGTTCAGACACCACACACTCAGAGTTACCCTGTACAGCTCTCACACACTCAAAGGTCATTACTCAGGAAAAGGATGTTCAGTCTCTCACACACTCACAGTTACCCTGGAAAAGCTCGGGAAAGGTCATTACAGCGGTGTTCAGACACTCACACACACTCACAGTTACCCTGTACAGCTCGGGAAAGGTCATTACCGCGGTGTTCAGTCTCTCACACACTCACAGTTACTCTGTACAGCTCGGGAAAGGTCATTACCGCGGTGTTCAGTCTCTCACACACTCACAGTTACCCTGTACAGCTCGGGAAAGGCCATTACCGCGGTGTTCAGTCTCTCACACACTCATTACAGTTACCCTCAACACAGTTACTCTGTACAGCCCTGTTCAGTCTCTCTCACACACTCACAGTTACTCTGGGAAGGTCATTATCGCGGTGTTCAGACACTCACACACACTCACAGTTACCCTGTACAGCTCGGGAAAGGTCATTACCGCGATGTTCAGTCTCTCACACACTCACAGTTACCCTGGAAAAGCTCGGGAAAGGTCATTACAGCGGTGTTCAGACACTCACACACACTCACAGTTACCCCTGTACAGCTCTCACAAAGGTCATTACCTGGGTGTTCAGTCTCTCACACACTCACAGTTACTCTGTACAGCCTGGAAAGGTCAAAGGTGTTCAGTTACTCACACACTCACAGTTACTTCAGTCATTCAGTCACACACTCAGTTACCCTACCCTGGAAAGGTCATTACCCGCGTGTTCAGCTCTCACACAACAGTTACATTACAGCTCGGGGAAAGGTCATTCAGTCTCTCACACACTCACAGTTACCCTGTACAGCTCGGGAAAGGTCATTACCTCGGTGTTCAGACACTCACACACACTCACAGTTACTCTGTACAGCTCGGGAAAGGTCATTACCACGGTGTTCAGTCTCTCACACACTCACAGTTACTCTGTACAGCTCATTACCACGGTGTTCAGTCTCTCACACACTCACAGTTACTCTGTGCAGCTCAGGAAAGGTCATTACCACGGTGTTCAGTCTCTCACACACTCACAGTTACTCTGTACAGCTCAGGAAAGGTCATTACCACAGTGTTCAGTCTCTCACACACTCACAGTTACTCTGTACAGCTCAGGAAAGGTCATTACCCTGTACAAAAGCTCGAAAGGTCATTACCGTTCAGTCTCTCACACACTCACAGTTACTCTGTACAGCTCAGGAAACAGGTCATTACCGCGGTGTTCAGTCTCTCACACACTCACAGTTACCCTGTACAGCTCGGGAAAGGTCATTACCGCGGTGTTCAGTCTCTCACACACTCACAGTTACCCTGTACAGCTCGGGAAAGGTCATTACCACATGTTCAGTCTCTCACACACTCACAGTTCTGTACAGCAAAGTTACTCTGTGTTCAGCTCTCACACACTCACAGTTACCCTGTACAGCTCGGTGTTCAGTCTCTCTCTCACACTCACAGTTACTCTGTACAGCTCAGGGAAGGTCAGGTCATTACATGGTGTTCAGTCTCTCACACACTCACAGTTACCTGTACAGCTCGGGAAAGGTCATTACACACACTCACAGTTACCCTGTTCAGTCTCAGTCTCTCACACACACAGTTACCCTGTACAGCTCAGGAAAGGTCATTACACATGTGTTCAGTCTCTCTCACACACTCACAGTTACTCTGTACAGCTCGGGAAAGGTCATTACCACGGTGTTCAGTCTCTCACACACTCACAGTTACTCTGTACAGCTCTCTCACACACTCACAGTTACCCTGGCTCGGGAAAGGCCATTACCGCGGTGTTCAGTCTCTCACACACTCACAGTTACCCTGTACAGCTCGGGAAAGGTCATTTCCAGCGGTGTTCAGTCTCTCACACACACTCACAGTTACTCTGTACAGCTCATTACCACGGTGTTCAGTCTCTCACACACTCACAGTTACTCTGTACAGCTCAGGAAAGGTCATTACCACGGTGTTCAGTCTCTCACACACTCACAGTTACTCTGTACAGCTCAGGAAAGGTCATTACCACAGTGTTCAGTCTCTCACACACTCACAGTTACTCTGTACAGCTCAGGAAAGGTCATTACCACGGTGTTCAGTCTCTCACACACTCACAGTTACTCTGTACAGCTCGGGAAAGGTCATTACCGCGGTGTTCAGTCTCTCACACACACTCACAGTTACTCTGTACAGCTCGGGAAAGGTCATTTCAGCGGTGTTCAGTCTCTCACACACTCACAGTTACTCTGTACAGCTCAGGAAAGGTCATTACCGCGGTGTTCAGTCTCTCACACACTCACAGTTACTCTGTACAGCTCGGGAAAGGTCATTACCACGGTGTTCAGTCTCTCACACACTCACAGTTACTCTGTACAGCTCGGGAAAGGTCATTACCACACACTCACAGTTACTCTGTACAGCTCAGAAAGGTCATTACCACGGTGTTCAGTCTCTCACACACACTCACAGTTACTCTGTACAGCTCAGGAAAGGTCATCACCGCGGTGTTCAGTCTCTCTCACACACTCACAGTTACTCTGTACAGCTCGGGAAAGGTCACAACCGCGGTGTTCAGTCTCTCACACACTCACAGTTACTCTGTACAGCTCGGGAAAGGTCATTACCGCGGTGTTCAGTCTCTCACACACTCACAGTTACTCTGTACAGCTCGGGAAAGGTCATTACCGCGGTGTTCAGTCTCTCACACACTCACAGTTACTCTGTACAGCTCGGGAAAGGTCATTACCACGGTGTTCAGTCTCTCACACACAGCTCAGGAAAGGTCACAGTTACTCTGTACAGCTCTGTACAGGGAAAGGTCATTACCACGGTGTTCAGTCTCTCACACACACTCACAGTTACTCTGTACAGCTCGGGAAAGGTCATCACACCTCACAGTTACTCTGTTCAGTCTCTCTCACACACTCACAGTTACTCTGTACAGCTTACGGGTTCAAAGGTCACAACACTCACAGTGTTCAGTCTCTCTCTCACACTCACGGTTACTCTGTACAGCTCGGGAAAGGTCATTTCAGCGGTGTTCAGTCTCTCTCACACACTCACAGTTACCCTGTACAGCTCGGGAAAGGTCACAACCGCGGTGTTCAGTCTCTCTCACACACTCACAGTTACCCTGTACAGCTCGGGAAAGGTCACTACCGCGGTGTTCAGTCTCTCACACACTCACAGTTACCCTGTACAGCTCGGGAAAGGTCACAACCGCGGTGTTCAGTCTCTCTCACACACTCACAGTTACCCTGTACAGCTCGGGAAAGGTCACTACCGCGGTATGCTACATCTTAAATAAAGTTATTCCTCTGTGTGTCTCCTGGTCTGATCTCCAGCTCACATGACTGATTACAGCAGTTTTAACTGTATTTTTGTCCCCTTTGTACTGTGTTCCTCGCCGGCACAGCCTAAATGCACCAACCTCACTCACATGAACGAAGCAGAGGTTCTGGTAAGATTCTCCTGAATCGGTGTAAATGCAGCACAAATGCTGCCAGAGCACGTGAGGATCGTACACTGCCACTGCACACTGCAGAGACTTTCACGGGCCCGTGTGACTCGTCCGGTTTCCTTCGATAAAGAGCTACAGCTCAGCACACGCTTCAGTAACTCTGAGGTCTGCTGAGCATCTGTTATTGCCTGCGACCGACCATATTTATCAAGGTGGGATAATTAAAGAAAGTGTCGAGCCAATTTATAAAATCGTGAGCAGTAACCACAGACACAAAGCATGTCCATTAATTCTAATTACAACGCTGTGACTCAGCTACAGACAGACGGGCTGTGTTTAATGCGCAGTACAGGAGTTTCCGGTGGGAAGCACAGCGTTAATTGATTTTTCTGCAGCAAAATTAATGTGTTTACACTGAACAGAGCAGAGCAGCAGGAGGCAAAAGACTCAGAAAAACGGACCCTGAGTCACCAAGGAAAGCCGAGATACACCAGCGTTTAACAAGACAAACGCCTCTATCAGTCAGGTGTGGCTTCTGTAAGAACTCCGCTTGCGCAAGACGAGCATCTCATGACACAACATTCCTCTACACTTCTGAACAGACAAACATGAGGCAGTCAGGGAGCCACAGTCCCGGTTTCATAACGTGACACAAGCAAGGAAACTCTGAAAAATTAACTGTTTACCCAGCAGGAGGCCGTGGTCAGGAATTTCTGAAATATTAACCTCTGGGGCACCCCTGCAGAACAGTGACATTTCCAGAAAAACAGAAATGACGAGATTTCCGACCTCTGAGTGTCAGTACGAGCACCTCAGAGTGTCAGTACGAGCACCTCAGAGTGTCAGTACGAGCACATCTCAGGCTGTATTTGTACAGCGACGGTGATGTTTGTGCCTTTATCCTGCAGATCCACACACAGCCGAAACGCACCGGGGTCACCTGCTGTGAAACTCCAGGTGAAGCGTGGTTGTTTCGCGGAGGGTTAAATGTTACAGATCACCAGAACAAGAGCACAGGACATAAGACCAGCAGTAACACCACACTGTGCACCTGACACTCACAGAGTCATACTCCTCATCCTCATCGCCCTCCTCCTCTTCCTCCACGTTCTCGTACAGGCAGTCGTATCCCATGATCCTCCCTGGGTCCAGCAGCTCCTCGCCCTCGCCGTCGTCACAGCCGACGAAGAAGCGCGGGTGCTCCATGTCAGGGGCCCCGCCCCCAGCGGACATGTTTGTGCAGGAGGATGGCGGTCCGGCGATGGTCACGGAGATCGGAGAGGCTCTGGACGAAAGCCCCAAGCACAGGGGCTGTCACTCCTCTGACTGCCCCACCCCCTTTCTTCGGCCACACCTCCCAGCCCTAAGGCCCACCCCCTCTCTCTCCCTCTCTGACTGGATGTCAGTCAGTCAACCAGCCGGATTTAAAGAGACAGGCTCAGGGCGCAGTCCCAGAGCATCTCTCCCCTTCACCAGCGAGGGGCGCTAAAGTCACGGGGCCTGGGCTCGGTGCCCCATGTCCAGCTGCTCAGGGCCCCGCATCACATTCACTCCTGAAACAAAAACAGCAACAGACTCGTGTCAGTAAATTACATTAATTATGCAGCACCTTCTCTTATCTGAGGGGGCTTAATGGCTGATGAGCCCAAACAGAGGCGACAGTCCCCTCCAGAACCCACCCAGGGTTAAGGGTCTGGCTGAGGGGCCCAACTGAAGCAGTGATGTTATTTTAGCCACAGGGAGGCTCGAAACCCTGACCAGCCACAGCAGGGGCCCCAGGGCCGCACACTGACCCACGACAGACACCCCCCCCAGTACTGCTGGAGCCCAATCACAGGAGGCAGAAACGCAGTCCAGACAGACGGGATCAGCAGGGATTAAGAACAAGCACAGCAGGTCAGTTCCTCATTATTACACACCTCCCTCACCTCCTGTCCTGCCCCGCCCATCCTGGAAACCAGCCAATCCCTCACCACGTACAAATCTGAGCTCATCTCTGGCAGACCGACTCAGGCAGAGCGCTGCCCTGTCAAGCCAGACGGCAGTATCTGCAAATTTCTCAAAATTGGGAAAACCCGCCATTGACCCTCTACAGCACCAGCTCCATCTATTTCAGTAGAGATTAGCCTGATCAATACACAGGTACAGAGTTACTGCATGTGCACGTTAGCAGTATCTACAAAAGTCGGGCAGGAGGTCAAGCCAAAGGGCAGCATCTGCAGTATCTCCTATCTGGGTCAACTTCTCAAAAATATTTCGATTCATCAAGAATTCAGGGTCTAATAGGAAATCAATGTCATTGATAGCATTGTGGTCCATGTAATTGCCCTCCAGTACCAAGAGTAAAACTTTAAGGCCAATTTTCTCAGTTTCACTATTTTGCAGATACTGCCGCCTGGCTTGACAGGGCAGAGTATTTATTCACAAGTATCACATTATCTGCCCCTTTTAAACTGCACATTTTGAACTGACAGACTGCGGAAGCCTTACACTCAATCTAACAGAGATTCAGGCCAGGACATCAATAATGCGACACGGTCTCTCTTCTCTTAGATGGTCCATAGTTCAATAACATCATTGATTTTCAAGACCATCAAACAAACCTGGGAGGATAAATCTCAAAGCGGATTCGACAGGATGACTGAATTAACAGGACGACTGAACTGTGTAGAAATAAAGCAGCATCACTCCAGTCCATGTTCCAGATATGGTCCAGTTCTGGAGTTACTCAGCACAGTTATCCAGCTAACTCTAATCCTGCTTCAGGAAACAGGGTTAAATTAAACGCTGATTTTAGAGGTGAAGAGGAGCGGGGTCAGATCTGAGTCTCTGGGCTTCACAGTATCACGATTTTAGGCCCACACGGACTCCTGGAGACAGACACACTGCCACTGAAATAAGTGTAATGCTTTAATGCGCCATTATTTCTTTCAGCCGAGGAGGTCATGCCCTTTGGGGGAGATAAGTCAGTGTTTAGAGCTCTGTACTCCAGATCTACAGTCTCTGGATAAAAGCACCTGAGCACCTCTGTGCTACAGCCAGCACCTCACTGCTGATAAGAGTCACTGAAACGGTAATAATATAATGTCGTGTCACGTGCTGCGATCTGTGAGGCAGCTACAGTTTCCCCTCATCTCCCCAAAACTGCGGAGTACTGATCTCAGTTCAGTCGATCAGCGTGGACAGGGTTAAAGTATCATGCAACCATGGCGAAACTGACAGATAAAACATTAGAGGACCGAGTCAAAGGCCACTGATATTAAATGATGCAGCAATAGCAAGATAAACACAGAGAAGCGCAAGCTTGCTTGCATTAGAGAGATTGAGGGGGTGTTTGTTTATATTAAGCAAGAAAATCAGGGTCATCAAATGTCTGCTTCCACGATCACGTGAGGTCGATGCCGCCGCATTACCCTCCGGGAGACCCAGTTCAATGAAGCAGGAAGCAAGCGGATGACCAGTATGAACAACCAGACCAAGCAGAGAATCATCACATCAGCTGCGGGCCGCAGGCGGTCCTATAACCTCTAATTCAGTCCTAATGGTCACTACTCGCAGCCAATTTCAGCAAGCAAATGGCACAATTAACTCCGGCTGCCGCATACTTAAAATTCATCACATGCTTGACTTTCTTTGTTCCGTCCGCTCCCTCGCTTCACTGCGGGTAACAGGTGGCTGTGGCTCATGACAGCAAGTACTTCCGCTGGACTTACACAGCATCAAATCAATTTAGCAAAGGCACTTTCTTTTATGTCCAAAAACAATGAGTGCAAATTCATAGTCTGTAGGTCAACTACAAAAAAAGAGAATGCAAGAAGTAATATTAAAGTAGCTTTTTTAACTGCGAAGTCGCACCCATCGATAGGATCAACATTATTCTTCGCCCCCTAAATGAACACTCACAAGACACACAAAACTCTGCCCCGTTCGATCTTCCAGGGTGGGAAGTTAACGTTATCCGTCATTACATCCGAGTTTTGGGGCATCTCCTAGTGCATTATAACGGGAATCCTTCTGTAAACACCGCATTACTCGTCTTCAGGGGGGAAAAAAACAACTACGATTCTTCCTAAAGAAAGACTCCAGCAAACCCAAGAACAGAAGTTCGCTCGAATTCAGAATGTGCCGAGCTGTGACCGTCAGTCCATCTCATCCGCCCATCACAAAATCTCCACTGTTGTGCTTCGCTCATGCTGACGCATGTTTTTGCTGATAACTGACGCACAGATACCGTGAGGCACCTTCGATTATCCAGATCTCAGATTATGAGTTGATACACATACCGTGTGGCACCTTTGATTATCCAGATCTCAGATTATGATTTGATACACATACCGTGTGGCACCTTCGATTATCCAGATCTCAGATTATGAGCTGATACACGTACCGTGTGGCACCACTGATTATCCAGATCTCAGATTATGAGCTGATACACATACCGTGTGGCACCTTCGATTATCCAGATCTCAGATTATGAGCTGATACACGTACCGTGTGGCACCTTCGATTATCCAGACCTCAGATTATGAGCTGATACACATACCGTGTGGCACCTTCGATTATCCAGATCTCAGATTATGAGCTGATACACATACCGTGTGGCACCTTCGATTATCCAGATCTCAGATTATGAGCTGATACACGTACCGTGTGGCACCACTGATTATCCAGATCTCAGATTATGAGCTGATACACATACCGTGTGGCACCTTCGATTATCCAGATCTCAGATTATGATTTGATACACATACCGTGTGGCACCTTCGATTATCCAGATCTCAGATTATGAGCTGATACAACGCATCGCGTGTGGCACCACTGATTATCCAGATCTCAGATTATGAGCTGATACACATACCGTGTGGCACCACTGATTATCCAGATCTCAGATTATGAGCTGATACACATGCCGTGTGGCACCTTCGATTATCCAGATCTCAGATTATGAGCTGATACACATACCGTGTGGCACCTTCGATTATCCAGAGCTCAGATTATGTGCTGATACACGTACCGTGTGGCACCACTGATTATCCAGATCTCAGATTATGATTTGATACACATACCGTGTGGCACCTTCGATTATCCAGACCTCAGATTATGTGCTGATACACGTACCGTGTGGCACCTTTGATTATCCAGACCTCAGATTATGTGCTGATACACGTACCGTGTGGCACCACTGATTATCCAGATCTCAGATTATGATCTGATACACATACCGTGTGGCACCTTCGATTATCCAGATCCCAGATTATGATCTGATACGCATACCGTGTGGCACCTTCGATTATCCAGATCTCATGATCTGATACACATACCGTGTGGCACCTTCGATTATCCAGATCTCAGATTATGATCTGATACACATACCGTGTGGCACCTTTGATTATCCAGATCTCAGGTTATGAGCTGATACTCAGTGCCTGCGAGTTAGTTAGCAAACTCATGTCAGCTAACGTCACATATTAAATAGTCATCAGTTATTGAGGAAGTCAGTGTTGAGTCCTACTGAGGTTGGCGAGATATTCAAATACTTTATGACCTGTAAAACTGTGAGATGATGTTATCAAGCAAGGCAAGCCAAATCTCCCAACTCCAAGACAAATTAGCAAGTTTTCAAAATAAATGTCAACAATCCCCGTAACACAACGTCTTGCAAAGTTAACCGTTAGCATTAACTTGTTAATATTCAGCCAGCAACATCTTAAAGTTAATGTTAAAGTTAATGTTAGATTATTGCTAATAATTAAGACAGGTGGTCGGGCCTTAATGATACAATACAGTTTCAGGTATGAAAGCTGATGCCTTGATGTTCGCGTCCCACAATAACCAAAACAACCGGGGTTAATGTGTGTCGTTATGGCTGGATCTAACGTTAGAGTTACTGAAGCAGCGCTGATGCTTCAGCTTCAGCAGAGACGTGTTTGCCTCGGTGACTTCAGCAAGCGAGCTCTGGCTCAGCAAGAAAACACGCTGCAGATTTAGCAGGCTAAAGCCGCTTTCACACCGGACGCGAAACGAATTTTTTTCGCACGGCAGATTACATTCAAAGTCAATGCAAAGACGCGAATACCGCGTCTTTGCATTGACTTTGAATGTAATCTGCCGTGCGAAAAAAAATCGTTTCGCGTCCGGTGTGAAAGCGGCTTAACACATGGCAGCGTCCTCTCGCTTTCTCATCAATCCTCCGGATCAATTCATCATGACGCGTACTCAATATTGACCTGCGAGCAAGAAACGATGCCACGTTTTCAACTAGATTTCGCCAGAGATTTAGCGAGCGACTTAACTCTGACTTTGCTAACGTTAGCCAGCTACTTCACAGTTGCCTCCCAAGTTCCCCATCCAGTCAGCACAACTTACTAGCCAGTTAGCCACCTAACCTGGATAGTCAGCGCAGTCCCTCACTGCGCCGATCTTAGTCTCCCTGTGTGCAGCTGGTCCATGAAGAGGGTAACAGTGCTGGTAGCCACGCTAGCTGGGCTGGCTGGCTAATGACACCGCTCCACAGCACCAATGCCACATCCAAGCTAGCGAGCTAGCTTAGCTAGAGCAGAGCTAGCCCAGCACCAGCGTGTAAATCCCCATCCGCTTCAGTAGCACTTCAGTACGGAACTCTCTACTGACCTTCGCCTGCTCCGGCGCAGCATCAGCGGACGGTGTGATGCCGGTCAGGTTTCTCAGCTCTTGCACCCGCATCAACGCCTCATTGTAACACTGATCAGCAAACAGGAATCACAGACGCTCAGGCTGGTTATTTACCTCCAGCAGCCAGACACAGGCAGCGCGTCTGTCAGTCAGTACCCGGGATGTGTCGTCACTGAGGGGCGGGAGAGGATAGACAGGCGTCCATTTAAACGGACATGAGAACATCTACATTTTGCTCGTTTGTGTTGCTGTGATGTTCCCTGTTTCAAATTTAGTGTGATGCCACACTTTTCAAAATCTGCTACAATGTGTGGAAGCCAAGCGCGGCGATATCGGACCACGTTGCAAATTAGTGAACGCGGTAGTTGCAATCTGCCGAATTTCCTTTGCTGGCTGATTTTCATGAGGTGCAGATAAGGCACCACACTCTGTCATGTTTTTATTCGACCCATTTAAACCTGCCTCTCGTTCTCGTCCTACTGTTGGGGAAGTGTGTGCAGTGGTTGAAGCATTACTGCATCTATGGCATTTGGTCTTCTCGTCAGGGTCACGGTTCGGGGAGTCCTGCACTCAAAGAGCAAAAGGCAAGAGTATATTGGACAGCAGGGTCCCACACCGTTAACTCTCGCACTCAGACCTCTGGGCAATTTAAATTAGGGTTTCCTGTTTAACCTGGCATGTAATGTCTTTGGTCTGTGGGAGGAAACCAGAGTACCCAGATAATGCCCGTGAACACAGGGAGGATTGTCAGAATCCACACAGAAAGGCCCTGGGCTAGATTCAAACCCATCACCCCTTGCCTGTGTGGCGATTACACTGCCCACTGTGCCACCTGGAAGTATGAATGAACGAAACAGATTCATGGTAACATCAGTACATGATGTTACCATGAACTCTATGCCCGTATGCAGCATCACTAATCACCCAGATTAAACAAGCTACGACAAGAACAAAAATCAGAATTGTGAACATACAAACTATCAATTCATTTAATTGGTTGTATTTCATCTTTGTGACAGAGAGTTAACTGAGAGAGTCATGACCCAAATTCAACCTGTAATTAGAAATATGGGACATGTTTGTGGCTGTGCTCTGCTTCTCAGTTCCTGTTCTGAGAAAGAATCCATTTCAAGACTAATTTGCCTTATTAAACACTTCTTTACATCCTCAGAAGGTTCTGAAATGCACCCAGTGTCTCAATGGAAGAATCCAGAACCCATCCAATTCATGTTTTTATTTTTATTTATTTATTTTGTACACTGATTCTTTGCCTAACAGCCTCCACACTTCAGCATAGTGTGTTTCTGGATTTCAGTATGCTATTCATCTCTTCATCATGTGGCGACTTGTTTAAAAGAGCTCACCAATGGGGAAATTTATTTCAGCACTCTAAGGGTTAATATGAAGAAATGAATTCTGGACGTCTCGTTCTTTAAATATTGGGACACACTCCTGATGTATGGAAATGTTGAAGAACAATGGGACCCATGAATACCCAAAGAAAGGGGCTCATCTTTGGGCAAAAGCATATGAACCTCCTCTCTGACTGTGTACATTTTACTGACCACAAAAGCCCATCTGCACATACAGCTAACAGGCACTGCAGTCACGGTACCCTGTTTGCTGAACGCTAAAACGACAGAAGCTCTGAACGAGCCCTTCAGATGAAGCCAAACTGAGTTTTTGAGCTCATTCTGTCTGACAGAAACATTTAAACCGAGTCTTTGAGCTGATTCTGTCAGACAGAAACATTTAAACCGAGTCTTTGAGCTCATTCTGTCAGACAGAAACATTTAAACTGAGTCTTTGAGCTCATTCTGTCAGACAGAAACATTTAAACCGAGTCTTTGAGCTGATTCTGTCAGACAGAAACATTTAAACCGAGTCTTTGAGCTCATTCTGTCAGACAGAAACATTTGCTCCTGTAAGGCCGGTTTCCTTGACAACAGGGACACAGTCAAGGATCAATTTTATAAGATGACAAGTCTGCTTACTGCACCCTCATGGAACAGAGTCCTCCACAGCTTTAAATGATACTGCTGTAAATTCATGTCAGTGCTTGTGCTTAAAAGTGCGCTTGCATCAATCTGCTAAAATGTTTTTTTTTACATAGATGAATGTTTTGGACTTTAGGGACAGGAAAAAAAACAAAAGAAAACTTGTGACTCCAAATGGCTGCGCTGACAGAAGTTGCATATTTGCTCATTTACCAGTACGGCAGTGTTTGCACTGTTACTTTGCAGCAAGAAGGTTGAGGGTTTGAATCCGACTTGGTACTCTGTGTGGAGTTTGCATGTTCTCCTCGCGTTCGCGTGGGTCTCCTCTGGATACTCGGTTTCTCCCCACAGTCCAAACACATGCATGTCAGGCTAATCAGAGACTCGAAATTGCCCAAAGGTATGAGTGTGTGAGTGAATGGTGAGTGAATGGTGTGTGTGCGGTCTGTGATGGATTGCTGAGCTGTACAGGGTGGGTCCCTGCCTTTCGCCCATGGTCAGCTGGGACAGGGTCCAGCTCCCCGCGACCCTCATGAGGACCAGATGCGCCTTAGATCATGGATGGATCTTTCATCTAAACAAACTGAGGATATGAGAAAAATAAATGAAGCAAACATTAAAGATTGTACCCAGGCCTGATTATGATGGTCGTGAAAACACGGTGCGTCAAGGTGAGAGGGTGTCTGCATAAGAGCAGGTCAGGTACGGTCTCAAGCAAGTGCTCTCCTGTTGACTCCGCAGGGTCTTGGCATCATGCCGTGTGTGTTTGTGTTTGATTCCGATCTCTGGTCCTGGCCTATGTGGAGTATGGCACGCCTAAGGCACTTTAAATTTCATTAAAGGCCAAATGGACATTTTGACCTGGATCCTCGGTCAGTTACCTGGGAGCTGACGGCATGCTGGGGGACTGGGGGAATTAACTGTGAAGTTCTGCTACAAAAATGCAAGATGCACTAGAAATGAGGTATTCACTGGTCTTTATTTTCAGAATGAAGTTTGAAGACGATTTAATCCCTGTTATTAAGCACTCTGTGTTACAAAGTTTCTGCATTCTACCTCAAAAGGACTGTATTCATGCTTTTGCGTCTCAGTTCGTAAACACTAAACGCAACTTCATATTTCACGGAACACACTGCGTTGGTTACCCTACACAGCCACTAGATGTCGCTCAAACTTCATATGTAAATGTCCACGATAAACTGAAAATCGCTGGTTTTTTCTTCTCTCTTCTCCTACTATGGATAATTCACAACCTTGGTCGATAACCAATACTGCTTACTAATAAACCATTCACAATGCAGGCAACTATCAAACATTTGTTGATAATTAGAATCTGAAGCAACACTTGAGCTGGACCCATTCATGAAGGGCTGCAGTTTGTATGCAGATGTAAGCACTGAATTCTCTCATTCCCTCGCAAGTTTCATCAGGAGAGACACCAGTCAACCGCAGACTTAAACTGGTGTCTTAACTGAGTGCAGAAACATGCATCTGCTTTAACTGTGGCTGGATCCTTGCATCCAAAAGCATTTTAAGAGCCATATTCTGAGAGCGTGGCACTGGCAGTGGAGTTGACGTCTCAGAATTGCACGAAATTTGGCAGAATGGTGCCCATACATGTGTAGCAGGAAATCCCGGAGTTTGAGCTCACAATTTTTATCGATATGGCTACAGCGCCACCTAGAAGTGGAAAAGTCAGGTACCAAATTGAGAATTTTTGAGGAAAAATACCCATTTTTGAAGGAATATTGTGGATAACTGTTTCAATGTGCCAAAGAAGTTACGATTCTATCTGATACTGGGGTACCCAAATTTTTAAAATGTAAAAGTGCCACCTGGTGATCATGTTGGTTATACGTGCAATGACCAGAAATCTGTGTACAACGCGGGGAAAATATATATATATATATATATATATATATATATATATTATATATTTTTTTTTTTTTTTTTTTTTTTACAAATTCAGGCTTATTTAAATTTTAAACCTGACCAGTGCCAAATTCATCTTACTTGTTTCCTTTTCAGACACTGAAGGTGAGAAAAATTTTGAGGTATTTAGTCTGGCACTTTTTTGGTTTTTCGAGATATTTGCTCCCAAAGTTGGGTGTGGGCTAATTTTTTCCTGTTTGTACAGTGGATTAACATTAATAAACAGACACCTGTGGGGATGGGTAGACTGTTAATTTGAACCTTGCTTTGGGCTAAACAAAGGACACCAGAAACATCTTTGGCACTATGCTCCATCTTGGAGCAGCGGCTACAGACATTTTGACAAAATCTCCCATTCGCCTATTTGCAGTGATGTTCAGGGGCCCATAAAAATGTTAACCAAGAGGATAGAGCCTTGAAATTAGCTGAATCTCCAGCCCTTTCAGGATATTTTAACATGCCAAAGGAGGTTTTATGGCACTCTTTGCCAATGTCTGGATATAAGGGGACGAATGTTCAAACATATATCAGTATCGGGGGCACTGTTACCAATGTGTTAGATCTGACAAAACCAGACATATGCCATGGAGAAGTTTCTGGAAATGAACTATGTGTCTTATGTGAATAGCGAAAACACAGATTTTGCTTTGGCAGTTGGCTGGTTTGAGTAGTTACAGAGATAGGTGGTGCCCATAGAGGTACTGGTGCAAGATAAATGTTAAGGTTTCAAACAGAGGTGAATGGTTATTGGATAAAATGGCTATTGGAGTCACTCCAATAAAATAGGCCCCTTTGATACTCCTTCAAGTGAGTTTGTCTGCAGTTCATTTTTTTCCTTTGTTAATCATAGCTATTCCTGAAATTGCTTATGATTGCAGTAATTTGTGCACCAAATGAAAAACTCCGGGGTTTAAATAAATGTCAAAGTCTACTTCCAAAATTGGACCAAGTGAAAATTTGGGTAAAATCATCTGACACAGATATTCTCGTTTTGTCTGAAACATGGTTAAACAAATCTATTACAGACAGGGACATTTCTATCAAGGGTTACAATGTTTTCCGTTGTGACCGCCCTAAGAAAGGTGGACACATTGCCATCCACGTTAAAAGTAAATTTCATACTACAACCCTAGCATCAGTTTCCATTAGCAGACAGTTTGAATTATTAGCCTTGAAGTTGCAACTTTTTAAGGACAATTTTATTACTGTAGTAGGTTGTTACAGACCCCCTTCAGCAAGCAAAGAGGCTTTATCATCATTGAGTAGGCACCTGTCAACCTTAGATTTTAATAAGATTCTCCTGATTGGAGATTTAAATTGGGACTGGCTGTCCCCCGTCTCAGACAGTTTTAAATCTACTTGTGACTCTTTCAATCTTACCCAACTTATCACAAACCCAACTTGTCCAAACCTTAAATGCCCAGAAAAATCCTCTCTCCTTGACTTATTTTTAACAAATTCTCCGCAAAAATATTTAGATGTTGGTATTTTTGCGAATGACGTGAGTGACCATTGTGTCATAGCTACAGTAAGACAAGCAAAGCTCCCAAAAACCAAACCTCAAATTGTTTTTAAACGAGATTTTAAACACTTCTGTGAGCAAGCCTTCTTTAAATGACTTATGGGAATTTGACTGGAACAAGATCTCTCTCATTTCTGATATAGAGCTAGCTTGGAATTACTTCCATGATGCTTTTACTAAAATGATAAACAAGCACGCTCCCTTCCGAAAATTTAGGGTAAAGGGTCGAAACAATCCATGGTTTTCCCCTCAGTTGTTCAGCCTACAAATACAGAGAGATATTGCATGGTCTAAAGCCAGAAAATCTAAATCTCAGACTGGTTGATTTTTAGACAGCTTAGAAACCGCTTTACCTCGCTTATTAAAAAGGCCAAGTCTGACTTTTACCTCTCCAAAACTGCAGGAAGCTTAAATGATCCAAAAAAATTCTGGAGGGTAATTAAGTCTTCGTACGGTAATGTCATTAGTAATGAGTTGCCAGCACATATTATAAAAGAATCCCGCATCCTCACAGACAAATCAGACATTCTTCATTATTTTAACGAACATTTTATTTCTTCAGGTTCTTTATTTGACTCTTCCAATTCAGCTTCTGATCTACCAAGTGAACAGAGAGCTCACTACTCACATTCCCCCAAAACAGTCGTTACTTCATCCTTTTTAATTTTACCTCTTTTAATATGACTGAGGTACATAAAGCTTTAAAAGGGCTAGATCCAAATAAATCTGCGGGCCCAGATGAGCTGGCACCTTATTTTCTTAAATTAGCAGCTGACTTTATTGCGCCCCCTTTAACCCATTTATTTAACCTTACTCTCACAAACAAAGCTATTCCTAAAATTTGGAAATCTGCCTTTGTTCTCCCTTTACTAAAAGGAGGAGACCCCTCCCAAGTAAATAACTATAGACCAATATCTAAGCTTTGTGCCTTAGCTAAAGTTCTGGAAAAACTTGTAAGCACTCAGCTTAAAGATTTTCTTGAACACAATGAAATTTTATCGCAATACCAGTCAGGTTTTAGGAAAAAAAACAGTACAACAACTGCGGCAATTAAAGTAGTAAGTGACATAATTGAGGCACTAGACAATAAAAAATATTGTGCTGCTCTCTTTATAGACCTGTCCAAAGCATTTGATACAGTTAATCATGAACTACTAATAAATAGATTATTTGAAATTAGCCGATCTGAACATGCCGTTAGCTGGTTCTCAAATTACTTGTCTGAAAGAACTCAATGTGTTCAATTTGCAGGGTCCTCCTCCTCTTTTCTCTCTATTTCCACAGGGGTACCCCAAGGGTCTGTTTTAGGGCCTAAACTGTTTTCCATTTACATAAATGGTCTTTGTGATAATTTACCAAATGCTGCATCTCATTTATGCTGATGACACTGTTATTTACTGCTCTGCGCCATCAGCAATACACTCACTTGAATGGCTACAATCTGCTTTTGATGTGGTCCAGTCCCGTTTAACTCAGTTGAGGTTGGTTTTAAATGCAGACAAATCCAAATTCATGATATTCACAAATGGTAAAAAGCCACCCACTGACCCAAAGCTTTCAACCTCTCAGGGGGCTGAAATTGAAATGGTAACTGCTTTTAAGTATCTGGGAATCATTATTGACCAAAAGTTGTCTTTCCAGCCACACATTGAAAATCTGGTATCAAAGTTGAGACTTAAATTAGGTTTTTTCTTTCAAAATAAATCTTGTTTCTCCCTTCTAGCACGGAAACATTTGATCTCGGCAACGTTTTTACCCCTTTTGGATTATGGCGACTTGCTTTTGATGAATGCTCCAGTTCAGTGCCTTAAGAAGCTTGATATTGTGTATCACTGTGCATTACGCTTTGTCACAGGCTGTGGAAGCCTGACACATCATTGTACACTGTATGATGCAGCTAAACTGCCTTCTTTATATATCCGCAGAGCTTCCCATTGGTTGATTTTTATTTACTAATCTGTGATTGGGTTACTGCCATCTTACTTATGTTCATATATGTGTAGGAACCATAATCAGTATAGCCTGCGGCCACAAAATATTGTGCAAATGCTGGTACCCAAGGTTCGAGCTGAACTTGGGAAAAAGCTTTTCAATATGCTGGCCCTGGACCTGGAATGACATACAGAAGGAACTTAAACTGTCAGAGCTGGTTACCTTAGCAAGATTTAAGTCAATCATAAAGGAACGGGAATCTGAGAGTCTCGGGAAATGTGATTGTGTCTAATCCTTTTCTGTTAAAGCCAATAGTTTTCTATTGAATTTAAGCCTATTATAATAATTTATTTGTGATTCATGTTTTATACTGCATACTTTTGTTGCTCATACTGTGTGATTGTACTTGTCTGGCTGTAATGTTGGTTTTATTGTTGAAATTGCTTCATGCTGCCGTCTTGGCCAGGTCACTCTTGGAAAAGAGATTTTTAATCTCAACGAGTCTTTACCTGGTTAAATAAAGGATAAATAAAATGGGCCAGTTTCCCCTTAAGGTCACAGTTCTCCCAGCACGAGATCATCAGCTGCAGATGTGAGGGAGCCCAGCCTTTAACCTGCTGTACAGACAGGTATTACACTGCAGCGAGACCAGTCTCAGTCAGAACACCTGAAACTCACCTGGACTGCCACCCTGCGCACCCATGTGGGAGTCGTGTACGAGACTCAAATTAAATACTAAATTAATTTATGTCCCAAAGATGTTTCATGCAAAGTTTCATCAAATGTGATGAATATTTCTGTCCACGAGAGTTTACAGGTTGTTCAAATAGGTGTCTATAGGTGAAGGAATTCCAAAGGTCAAAAAATGACCATTTGTTTTTAGAAATTGTCAGAATCTGTCATTTTAATGTTGAGAAATGTTGTGCTTCTTCTGTACCATGTTTCAGCTCTTTACAGCTTCAGCTTTTCTCATGTCCGCTCTGCCGCTCCAGTGCTGGGAGTACAGGGCTGCAATGGGATCCCACTGTAGTTTATGTGCTAAAGCTGCACCAACTTTGGTCAAATCTGATCAATATTTGTGACCTCGAGATTGCGGGTCGAATCGTTTATGGAAGACGGGCGATGACAGAGGACAAGGGTTACGCCATCTTCACTCAGCAAAGACCGTGAAAAGTATGATTCCACTCGAAGAACCAAGAGGAGACACTAACTCAAAGCTCAAGAGCCAAGAAAAGCATGTGGTCTGGCACAAGGATAAAATAAAGTGAACAGATTGTGAGATTTAAACATCGTGATTCAGAACAGCACCATAATCCATAATTATCAGACAATATGATGAAATCCATGATGAAAACCTTTGTAAATTCAACAGATTCTTTCATAAAGAGGAGGTTTTAAAAGGCTGCATAGAACCACAAAGGAAATGAATGACTGATAGTGACACTTCGTCCATGACACCACAACTCGGTTCTAGGTTCTTCAGATAAACACGAATCTGATATTTGGGGCCTGATTTTGAGCTTTGCTTTTTTAAATTTATCCTGTATTTCACTGGGGATGTCCCATTGAAATCAAAATCTCTTTTCAAGGTGAGCCCTGAGTCCTCTGTACTCAGTTAGGACGGTGGACTGAGGACCGAAGGCGGGTCGGACTTATAACTGTACAGGCTGGGTATCCTGCTAAAATGCATTTATACAGGCCTTAGTTTGGGGATTCGGTGAAATATCTTAACTGAACAAGCCTTTGCTCAGGTACTGCATGTAAAATGTGTTTGGTGTCGTGCAGGACAATTCTTTTAAGGTTCCAGTCAAAATATCTGGTAACCATGGCAACAGCTCATGCACCTATTGTCACACAGGAATGGACGGGTCTTGTCAAATTGTACAACAGAGCTGTCAAAATGTCCGCACGACTCACAGATTTTTACAATCCACTTAATCGCCTGAAAAACAGGCAGCAGATCCTCTCAACCAGAATTTGAATTTCATGGATTATAACGAATAAAACAGATACTGAATTTCTGGATATAGTGGAGTGTTTTTGTATCCCAACTTCAGTTCCGTTTCCTGCGAAGAGAGCTCCTGATATGATGGTTTTTCATTTCTAGCACATGAGCTGCCATTTTGGCTCCATTTTAAACCCAGAGTCCAAGATCGACACAAAAAAACCCCAGAATATTGCTTTGCTTTGCAGACACTTTATTACACAAATAACATTGTTACAGAAAATAGTTTTCTGGGCAAAAAACTTCAGTATGTCACAATTAAATATCAGATACATCTCACATCCAATTGAAAATTTTAGTAAATATTCTTAATAATACATAATCATTACAATAATTACTCTCTTCCCTCTCAGGCGATATAATTGAAACTAAAGTACAGTAGACGTTAGCAGCTCTGTCCGTTATGTGGCACGTCTGAATTAGCAGGCTCTGCAATAGGCTCCATATGTAATTAAAAAGGCACAAATGTACAGATATAAAACAACAACTGAAACACTCGAGCAATAAACCTGAAAAACAAACCCGAGAGAATGCTGTTTGGCTGAAATGTCTTCGCAAGAGGTTTAACTGTGGTTCAGAAATAATGCAAATAAATCATCTCTCTCCACCTCTCCTCTCTTCCTCCTCTCCTCTCCCTCTCCATCTCTCTCTCTCTCTCTCTCTCTCTCTCTCTCGACACTCGAGACTCAGCCCAGTGCGTCAGCTTGTGACACCAGTGCGGAATTTTTGGCACTGCATTATTTTCGAGATGCCGTCGCCCATCCCTTCTGTGTGAGTGTTTTCACGGGGAAACACTTTGATTACAGAGGTAAATACCATGGGACAAAAGGAGAAATTACCATCCAAAAAGAAGTGGTCAAGGAACATTTTAAATCCAAATTAATAATACTTTCCAATGAAATCAAACCAGTGACACCAATAACTTCCAGACAGAAGCTGGTGTTTAACGGCCCGTGAAGTACAGCATTATTGTCTGATTTCAATTATTAAATCTGGTCCCCATTAACTATAAATAAAGTGGCAGTCATGTTTTATAGGTGTTAAAGTTTAGCACAAATCAATAAATAAAGAAGAGGCAGCCGATGCGCAGATGGACAGATACGATGAGAGCACATCCTGAACGGTGCCCAGCGCTGCTCCTGCACATGGAGCAGGTCTAGGAGGAAGAGGAGCAGACAGGAGGAGGAAGAGGGGCGGAGTACTCCTCGTTCTCCGAGTCCGTGGCGTCCTCATCGTCTTTCTCCTGATCGCTGCCCTCCGTGCTGAGCCGGTCGAAGCCTTTGCGGCTGTAGCCTTTGTGAGAGGCGAAGAAGTTTCCCAAATTCAGCCCTCCGCCGGCCTTACCTGTACCACACAGGAGGGGAAACATGAGGTTACACAGGGGCATATATACCCATACCCTTACCTGTACCACACAGGAGGGGAAACATGAGGTCCTATATATACCAAACCCTTACCTGTACCACACAGGAGGGGAAACATGAGGTCACACAGGGGCATATATACCTTACCTGTACCCTTACCTGTACCACACAGGAGAGGGAAACATGAGGTCACACAGGAGGGAAACATGAGGTCACACAGGGATGTATATACCCATACCCTTACCTGTACCACACAGGAGGGGAAACATGAGGTCACACAGGGATGTATATACCCATACCCTTACCTGTACCACACAGGAGGGGAAACATGAGGTCACACAGGGATGTATATACCCATACCCTTACCTGTACCACACAGGAGGGAAACATGAGGTCACACAGGGGCATATATACCCATACCCTTACCTGTACCACACAGGAGGGGAAACATGAGGTCACACAGGGATGTATATACCCATACCCTTACCTGTACCACACAGGAGGGGAAACATGAGGTCACACAGGGATGTATATACCCATACCCTTACCTGTACCACACAGGAGGGGAAACATGAGGTCACACAGGAATGTATATACCCATACCCTTACCTGTACCACACAGGAGGAGAAACATGAGGTCACACAGGGATGTATATACCCATACCCTTACCTGTACCACACAGGAGGGGAAACATGAGGTCACACAGGGATGTATATACCCATACCTGTACCTGTACCACACAGGGATGTATATACCCATACCCTTAAACATGAGGTCACACAGGGATGTATATACCCCTGTACCCACACAGGAGGGGAAACATGAGGTCACACTGGGATACCACACAGGACCACACAGGGGGAAACATGAGGTCACACAGGGATGTATATACCCATACCCTTACCTGTACCACACAGGAGGGGGAAACATGAGGTCACACAGGGATGTATATACCCATACCCTTACCTGTACCACACAGGAGGGGGAAACATGAGGTCACACAGGGATGTATATACCCATACCCTTACCTGTACCACACAGGAGGGGGAAACATGAGGGATGTATATACATACCCTTACCTGTACACACAGGGGGGAAACATGTATATATACCCATACCCTTACCTGTACCACACAGGAGGGGAAACATGAGGTCACACAGGGATGTATATACCCATACCCTTACCTGTACCACACAGGAGGGGAAACATGAGGTCACACAGGGATGTATATACCCATACCCTTACCTGTACCACACAGGAGGGGAAACATGAGGTCACACAGGATGTATATACCCATACCCTTACCTGTACCACACAGGAGGGGAAACATGAGGTCACACAGGGATGTATATACCCATACCCTTACCTGTACCACACAGGAGGGGAAACATGAGGTCACACAGGAATGTATATACCCATACCCTTACCTGTACCACACAGGAGGGGAAACATGAGGTCACACAGGAATGTATATACCCATAGGAGGGGAAACCCACAGGATGTATACCTGTACCACACAGGAGGGGAAACATGAGGTCACACAGGGCATATATACCCATACCCTTACCTGTACCACACAGGAGGGGAAACATGAGGTCACACAGGGGCATATATACCCATACCCTTACCTGTACCACACAGGAAGGGGAAACATGAGGTCACACAGGAGCATATATACCCATACCCTTACCTGTACCACACAGGAGGGGAAACATGAGGTCACACAGGGGCATATATACCCATACCCTTACCTGTACCACACAGGAGGGGAAACATGAGGTCACACAGGGATGTATATACCCATACCCTTACCTGTACCACACAGGAGGGAAACATGAGGTCACACAGGGATATATACCCCCACACAGGAGGGGAAACATGCCTTACCTGTACCACACAGGAGGGGAAACATGAGGTCACACAGGGGATATATACCCATACCCTTACCTGTACCACACAGGAGGGGAAACATGAGGTCACACAGGGATGTATATACCCATACCCTTACCTGTACCACACAGGAGGGGAAACATGAGGTCACACAGGGATGTATATACCCATACCCTTACCTGTACCACACAGGAGGGGAAACATGAGGTTACACAGGGATGTATATAC